>CM063258.1:5640582-6167586 GCA_032158295.1 Pycnopodia helianthoides | reverse complement strand
AAATTAAATTAAATTTGAAATTTAACCCGAACGTATTCTAGTAAAAAACGTAAGAGCAGCAGTGGTCCAGTGGCAGGGCTCCTGACTCTGAAGACAAAGTTTCAGGGTTCGAGACCCTGTAGGTTTTCTTATTTTCTGAAAATAAAATTAAATTTGAAATTTTAATCCGAACGTATTCTAGTAAAAGTGTAAGAGCAGCAGTGGTCCAGTGGCAGGGCTCCTGACTCTGAAGACAAAGTTTCAGGGTTCGAGACCCTGTAGGTTGTCTTATTTTCAAAAATGAAAAATAATTAAATTTGAAATTTAACCCGAACGTATTCTAGTAAAAAACGTAAGAGCAGCAGTGGTCCAGTGGCAGGGCTCCTGACTCCGAAGACAAAGTTTCAGGGTTCGAGACCTTGTAGGTTTTCTTATTTTCAAAAAATTAAATTAAATTTGAAATTTAACCCGAACGTATTCTAGTAAAAATGTAAGAGCAGCAGTGGTCCAGTGGCAGGGCTCCTACTCTGAAGACAAAGTTTCTGGTTCGAGACCCTGGATGTTTTTATTTTTATTTGGAAATTGAAAAAAAAAAAAAATTAAATTAAATTTGAAATTTAATCCGAACGTATCTAGTCAAAATGTAAGAGCAGCAGTGGTCCAGTGGCAGGACTCCTGACTCTGAAGGCAAAGGTTCAGGGTTCGAGACCCTGTAGGTTTCTTATTTTCTGAAAATAAAATTAAATTTGAAATTTAACCCGAACGTATTCTAGTAAAAATGTAAGAGCAGCAGTGGTCCAGTGGCAGGCTCCTGACTTGAAGACAAGTTTCAGGTTCGAGACCCTGTAGGTTTTCTTATTTTCTGAAAATAAAATTAAATTTGAAAGTTAACCCGAACGTATTCTAGTAAAAAATGTAAGAGCAGCAGTGGTCAGTGGCAGGGCTCTGACTCTGAAGACAAAGTTCAGGGTTCGGACCCTGTAGGTTTCTTTTTTTCAAAAAAATGAAAATAAAATTAAATTTGAAATATTAACCCGAACGTATTCTAGTAAAAAATGTAAGAGCAGCAGTGGTCCATGGCAGGGCTCCTGACTCGAAGACAAAGTTTCAGGTTCGAGACCCTGTAGGTTTTTTTTTTCAATAAATTAAATTAAATTTGAAATTTAAACGTATTCTAGAAAAATGTAGAGAGCAAGATGGTCAGAGCAGGTCTGTCTGAGGCTCGATTTCATATTCGAAGACTCATGGTTCAACTTTTTGAAAATCAATTTTAAATAATTAACGACGTAATTCTGAAAAAATTAACCGAGACAAGTAAAAATGTAGAGGCCGTTCCTGAGACAAAGTTCTAGGTCGAAGACTAGTTTCTTTTCAAAATTATTAATTAGAAATTTAAATCGACGTAATCTGTAAAAAAGTATTAGGTCGAAAAGTCAGGGCAGTCGTGCTCCTGGACAGAACTTCAGTTCGAGAACTTAGTAGCTTGTTCTTATTTTCTGAAAATAAAAATAAATTTGAAATTTAACCCGAACGTATTCTAGAAAAATGTAAGAGCAGCAGTGGTCCAGTGGCAGGGCTCCTGACTCGAAGACAAAGTTTCAGGGTTCGAGACCCTTGGTTTTCTTATTTTAAAATAAATAAATTAAATTTAAAGTTTAGTAAACAAACGTATTCAATGTCAAATGTAAGGTCTGACGTAAGCAAGTTCAGGGTCGACCGTAGTCAATTTCGGGTCAAACACTAAATTAAATTTTAATCGAAATTTATTATAATTTAAGACAAGTCATTCAGTTAAACTTGAAGAAAGTTGTCAGGTGGAGACCGTAGGTCTAGCATTTCAAAAATTAGGTAGACTATTAGATTTTGTATTTTCCGAATATTTATAAAAAAATAAATTGAAATTTAACCGAAAGGCTTCTAAAAAAACGAAGACAACAGTTCGTGCAGGGTCCTGACCTTGTAAGAAAGTTTTTTTTTTCAAAAGTAAATTAAATTTGAAATTTAACCCGACGTATTCTAGAAAAAATGTAATAAGCATTGAATTCCAGTGGCAGGGCTCCTGTACTCTAAGACAAAATTTCAAGGGTTCGAGGCCCTGTGTTTTGGTTCTTATTTGGAAATGAAAAATAATTAAATTAAATTTGAATTTAATCGAAAAAAATTAAATTGTAAATGTAAGAGCCGAAGTGTCCATGGAAAAATGTAGACTGATGGCAAAGTTGCAGGGTTCGAGATCCTGTAGGTTTCTGTTCAGATATTTTTTTTTTTATAAAAAATTAAATTTGAAATTTAATCCGGATATAAATGTAGGACATGTCCATGCACTGACTAAGCAAGTTCAGGTTCGAGACCTGAGTTTATTCTAAAATTAATTTGAAATTTAACCGAAGTATTCTATAAAAATTAAAGCAAGTGTCAGTGCAGCTCCTGACCTGAAGACAAGTTTCAGGTCAGCCCTGAGTTCTTATTGAAATAAATTAAATTTGAAATTTACAATATTCTATAAAATTAAAGCACAGTGTCCATGCAGGCCTGACTCTGAAGCAAGTTCAGGTTCGAGACCTGTAGGTTTTTTTCAAAATGAATTTCTTATTTTCAGAAAATAAATTAAATTTGAAATTTAACCCGAACGTATTCTAGTAAAAAATGTAAGAGCAGCAGTGGTCCAGTGGCAGGGCTCCTGACTCTGAAGACAAAGTTTCAGGGTTCGAGACCCTGTAGGTTTTCTTATTTTCTGAAAATAAAATTAAATTTGAAATTTAACCCGAACGTATTCTAGTAAAAAATGTAAGAGCAGCAGTGGTCCAGTGGCAGGGCTCCTGACTCTGAAGACAAAGTTTCAGGGTTCGAGACCCTGTAGGTTTTCTTTTTTTCAAAAATGAAAATAAAATTAAATTTGAAATTTAACCCGAACGTATTCTAGTAAAAAATGTAAGAGCAGCAGTGGTCCAGGCAGGGCTCCTGACTCCGAAGACAAAGTTTCAGGGTTCGAGACCCTGTAGGTTTTCTTATTTTCAAAAAATTAAATTAAATTTGAAATTTAACCCGAACGTATTCTAGTAAAAAATGAAGAGCAGCAGTGGTCCAGTGGCAGGGCTCCTGACTCTGAAGACAAAGTTTCAGGTTCGAGACCCTGTAGGTTTTCTTATTTTCTGAAAATAAAATTAAATTTGAAATTTAACCCGAACGTATTCTAGAAAAAATGTAAGAGCAGCAGTGGTCCAGTGGCAGGGCTCCTGACTCTGAAGACAAAGTTTCAGGGTTCGAGACCCTGTAGGTTGTCTTTTTTTCAAAAAATTAAATTAAATTTGAAATTTAACCCGAACGTATTCTAGTAAAAAATGTAAGAGCAGCAGTGGTCCAGTGGCAGGGCTCCTGACTCGAAGACAAAGTTTCAGGGTTCGAGACCCTGTAGGTTTTCTTATTTTCTGAAAATAAAAATAAATTTGAAATTTAACCCGAACGTATTCTAGTAAAAAATGTAAGAGCAGTAGTGGTCCAATGGCAGGGCTCCTGACTCTGAAGACAAAGTTTCAGGGTTCGAGACCCTGTAGGTTTCTTATTTTCAAAAAATGAAAATAAAATTAAATTTGAAATTTAACCCGAACGTATTCTAGTAAAAAATGTAAGAGCAGCAGTGGTCCAGTGGCAGGGCTCCTGACTCCGAAGACAAAGTTTCAGGGTTCGAGACCCTGTAGGTTTTCTTATTTTCAAAAAATTAAATTAAATTTGAAATTTAACCCGAACGTATTCTAGTAAAAAACGTAAGAGCAGCAGTGGTCCAGTGGCAGGGCTCCTGACTCTGAAGACAAAGTTTCAGGGTTCGAGACCCTGTAGGTTTTCTTATTTTCTGAAAATAAAATTAAATTTGAAATTTAATCCGAACGTATTCTAGTAAAAGTGTAAGAGCAGCAGTGGTCCAGTGGCAGGGCTCCTGACTCTGAAGACAAAGTTTCAGGGTTCGAGACCCTGTAGGTTGTCTTATTTTCAAAAAATGAAAATATAATTAAATTTGAAATTTAACCCGAACGTATTCTAGTAAAAAACGTAAGAGCAGCAGTGGTCCAGTGGCAGGGCTCCTGACTCCGAAGACAAAGTTTCAGGGTTCGAGACCTTGTAGGTTTTCTTATTTTCAAAAAATTAAATTAAATTTGAAATTTAACCCGAACGTATTCTAGTAAAAAATGTAAGAGCAGCAGTGGTCCAGTGGCAGGGCTCCTTACTCTGAAGACAAAGTTTCTGGGTTCGAGACCCTGGATGTTTTTATTTTTATTTTGGAAATTGAAAAAAAAAAAAATTTAATTAAATTTGAAATTTAATCCGAACGTAGTCTGGTCAAAAGTGTAAGAGCAGCAGTGGTCCAGTGGCAGGACTCCTGACTCTGAAGGCAAAGGTTCAGGGTTCGAGACCCTGTAGGTTTTCTTATTTTCTGAAAATAAAATTAAATTTGAAATTTAACCCGAACGTATTCTAGTAAAAAATGTAAGAGCAGCAGTGGTCCAGTGGCAGGGCTCCTGACTCTGAAGACAAAGTTTCAGGGTTCGAGACCCTGTAGGTTTTCTTATTTTCTGAAAATAAAATTAAATTTGAAATTTAACCCGAACGTATTCTAGTAAAAAATGTAAGAGCAGCAGTGGTCCAGTGGCAGGGCTCCTGACTCTGAAGACAAAGTTTCAGGGTTCGAGACCCTGTAGGTTTTCTTTTTTTCAAAAAATGAAAATAAAATTAAATTTGAAATTTAACCCGAACGTATTCTAGTAAAAAATGTAAGAGCAGCAGTGGTCCAGTGGCAGGGCTCCTGACTCCGAAGACAAAGTTTCAGGGTTCGAGACCCTGTAGGTTGTCTTATTTTCAAAAAAATAAATTAAATTTGAAATTTAAGCCGAACGTATTCTAGTAAAAAATGTAAGAGCAGCAGTGGTCCAGTGGCAGGGCTCCAGACTCTAAAGACAAAGTTTCAGGGTTCGAGACCCTGTAGGTTTTCTTATTTTCAAAAAATTTAAAAAAAATTAAATTTGAAATTTAACCCGAACGGATTCTAGTAAAAAATGTAAGAGCAGCAGTGGTCCAGTGGAAGGGCTCTGGACTCTGAACAAAAAAGATACAAGGTTCGAAACCCTTGGTTTTCTTTTTTGGAAATTGTTCATTCAGGTGGTTTAAATTAATCTCGAAGGCAATAGAATTAAGTAAGAGCAGCAGTGGCCCAGTGGAAGGTCTCTGGACTCTGAACACAAAGATACAATGTTCGAAACCCCAGGTTTTCTGTTTTGGAAATTGTTCATTCAGGTGGTTTAAATTAAACTCGAACGCAATATAATTAAGTAAGAGCAGCAGTGGTCTAGTGGAATGGCTCGGGACTCGGAACACAAAGATAAAGGGTTCGAAACCCTAGGTTTTCCTTTTGGGAAATTGTTCATTCAGGTGGTTTAAATTAAACTCGAACGCAATATAATTAAGTAAGAGCAGCAATAAAATAAGGACAGTCCCACTACTAGAATGCAAATGCAATGCAGTACACATGTAAACAGAGTGGTTGCAGCAAAAAAATGCGCTGTTTCAATCATTCTCAAGCCAACGTTGAGAAATCGCCAACTTGGTGGGCCATTTTGTCACCTCCCTGTACTGTATGTGTTCTAATTTTCTGAATACGCTGCTAGTCGTTCCGCGAATACGCGGCTGGCTATTTCATTTTATTGATAAAGTGTTGAGAAAGCAGCTTTACAAATCGACCCCTAGTCTTGGTTAAGACCTTCTCTTGTTGATTTATCACAGTTTTCCCCACGAGAGGGCGCTACCATTCACGAACTGCTCTCACAACACGAACCGCTCCAAGAGAAGGTCTTGGGAAACTCTCATTCGTTAGGTCATGCGTGCGCATAGTGTTTAGCATAATCTGTTGAATATGGAAATAAATGTGACGTTTTGGTTTGCATATGTAGTAGCAGTCTAGAACCCAGACGTCAACAGAAGTACGGTTTTATGCTATAATATTAACACGTGGAAGGTTGTATTTACGTTGTAAAACCGTGCAGAAGTGTTGTGCTGTGTGTTGCATAATCTTTGTTTGTGTACATGCACAATGTACGTATTTCGCGTGGGCATGCTACAGGCACAGCTCTCTTGCGTGGAAAATGGCTGACCGTTTGGACTGGCGAGATTCACGACAAAGCTCTGGTGTTCATCGTTCTTCCGCTGAAGGCACCGGCAGTTGACCAGTTAGACAGAGTTACGAAAATTGGCCGTAATGCCGCAGACATCACCTCAGACTCAGAGGTAATTTTTGCTAGTCCCGAAACACTCTGTGAGTGTGGGCCAAGAGGGAAGGTAAAGCAGTGAAGTCGAGATGTTCGGCTGTGTTCATTGATGAGAACCATTGTATCCAAATGGTAAGTATCCTCCGGCCATTCATGTTCTCAAGAATCACGAATGTTATTTATTGTATTTCTAGTAGTAATACTAATAGTAATATCAAATTAAAAAACTCGGTCATCATAGTTGACACCTTGTGTAGCATGTGAAGGGATTGTTGGTCATTGGTGGATATAATAAATATTAGGTTATTTACTACATAATTTGAGTCATCTTGTACCCAAGTTGACTTGGGTACGAGTTAACCTGGGTACAAGTTTACTTAGGCATGAGTTAACATGGGTACGAGTTGACTTGGGTACGAATTGACCTGGGTATGAGTTAACTTGGGTACGAGTTGACTTGGGTACAATGTTGAGGGTACGGGTTGAGTTGACTTTCGAAAAAAGGAGTACAGCGCCCCAGAATTACTGGGTCTAATTTACACGTATATTTCTTCACATTATAGTCCACTTGGCTTCCTTTCCATTCCCTTTGGTCCCAAGTTTATGCATGAAAAAACTAACTGTACACTAACGCAGCAAAGAAATCAATTGGTTCTCTTTAGTCTGCGATTTTGGAGTGCAAGAAATTTACAGATGCAATTATTATAACTTTTAGTAATTTTTGTTTTACTTTTGTTTCTATCTGTGTACAGGGGTCACTCCTTTGGAGAAAGTGCAGTATTCCGAAAATGCTATGGTCAATTAGGAGAAATTCGTTCTACATTGTAGCTGTCAACACCAATTATTGCTATAACTGCAACAGCTACAAAAACTGTTAGGCAGATAGTTGTGGGGAGCCTATCCATGCACAATTACGGATTGATTGAGGAAAGTCCCGTAAGGAATAATATTAAGTATGTGGTGGCGAAAGTACCTTCAAAAAGATGGGATGAAATTTTTGAGTGGCTTTTCAAAGAAGTCAAGGACAAACAAAGGTCAACTGAAAGGGTCATCATTTGTTGCCAGTCACGGAAGCAGGTCGGCCAACTGTATGCACTGTTTTGCTCAATGCTGCCACATGAACTTTACAAGTACTTTAATATGCATCACACAAATACCAAGGACGGAGTACAGAGAGACGTAATTGCGGGTTCTGTTCAGGCCACTAACTAATTTTTGAATTTAATTAAATTTTCATCACTTTTCACTTGACATTCCAAAAAGGAGTGTTCTTGAAATTCTTACTGAAATAACACAAGTCCAAGTAAAATTCAACGTACAGTAAATGAATGATTACCTGTTGAGTTTTGTAAAGTAGGTGATGTAACACTACATATTTATTGTGTTTGTATCATCAAAAATGCATTATTGAGGGAGGTCAGATAACGATCTTTTTACATGTAAACATTGTCATTATCCATAATGAATATAAAACACTTAACTGTATCAAGTTCAATATCCTTTATACAATAAGTTGAGATACTTCTTCCCCACAAAACGTTGTTATTAATGTTTACTTGGTTAATGGCAGTGGAAAGCTGTTGATATTATACATTTTCAGAAATGACACCCCTTAAAGTAGTGTAGTTTTAAAGAAAGAGGTAATTTTTCACCAAACGATTTAAATCTGAGAAAGTCTTCAGGCATGAAGCCTTTTTCAGGCATCATGGTGTTTTGGTAATTTTATGCGTATGTTGCAATACACTTAATGAATAGTGGTCACTGAGATCTAAGGAAATCATGTCCTGTTTTAATGAAACATTTCGTTTTTATGATATTAATTTCAAAATGTTTCCATTACAGTTTTACATAAAACTTTTGATGAGTTCAGTGCATTTTGAGTTGATGCTGACTGATATGAACCATTAGGCATACTACTCGATAGTTTAATCATTTATCGTCTGATTGTCTCCTCTTCAAGATCTACCATACTTATAGCCATATAGTTTAAAAACTAAGTTTTTGTTAAGGTGTTTTTTATGATGTTAACAACAAAGTATGTAGCCTGTAACTATTGGTTCATGCACTATTTAAAACAGTTAAAAGCACAATGTACAGTACTTGAAAATCAACGGCTTTCTTCACTAGGCCCTATGCTGTATTAAATATGGATGCTTTTCAACACTGACCTTGCCATGGACTTCTTGGGGTGAATTTTGACTGGTCCTTGGCTGTTTTAAAATGCCCTTTGCCATAAAGAACGCTGCTCAGCATCATTTTTTGAACCGTATTTTTTTGTAAGTACTGTACAGCATAGTGTTAGCCAGAAAGGTGTCGGGGTGTCTTTTGGACACCCTGTTTTAAATGTGGACACCCTGTTTTGTCTGTCATTTACATGTAAATGTATTGTAAGTGAACAATTTGGACACCCAGTTTTTAAATTTCCAGCAAATTTTGACACCCCTTTTCCAAATCTTGGCTAAAACCTTGCTGTACAGTATGTTTAAATGCTTGAACATTGAAAAGAAAATGATGAATAAACAAGTGTAAATAATTATTTTACATACATGTACATACTTGTTGATCCTTCAGAATGTGTTGTTATTAATTTACTTGTGATCAAAAAACAAAATACATGTGCAGTATGTATGTACTCTGTACACGTAACTCTAAAACCAGGGGTGGGGGTGTGGAACTGCCGGGCAAAGCATTGACTGTGTGGCATTGGGAACAAAACGTGCGTTTTAAAGGTAGATAGTAAACCCCAAAGATGAAACAATGTTGCAAAATTCTATGAAAACACAAGTTACGTGTATTTGTTTGGATGAGAAAACAATTACAAGAATACAAAACAATGTCAGTATTTACAGGAAAGGGTCACATTTTGTTTGGTTTGCATTTCTATAATCTGGGGCTTACATTTTATCAAGGTGCTATTGCCAAGGAGTTTATTTATGCATGTCTTAAACAAATGAATGCATAGCCAAGTACTATTGTATATCAAAATAACTGGATCATTCAAGTACCCTTGACATGTGCAATGACCTTCAAATTTATAAAGTGACTCAACAAAGGTTGACACTTGGAAGGTTGCAATGGCCACACATATCCTGGACAGATTCAATCATAATAGCAAAAACCCTACAAAGTTGCCTTTTAAGTTACAGGCCTACTTTGTGTTTGGCCTACACAAAGAATATACAAAAATTATTTTAGATTTTCCACTCAGGAATTATACTTGGTCCTAGGGGAAAGAAGGGCATTTTATTGGGTAAGGGCTAACCTAGATGTACACATGCTGTTGACTTTATACATTTTCAGGCTATTTAATCAACACTTTTCTAATTTTTCAAGGGCAAAACAAATCTTTTGAATTCAGACTAAAGAAGGAAGAACATTAGGCCTGATGTGTTGCTAATTGTTCCTTTTAATCACATTTTTTTGGAAAAGTTAAAAAAATAACAAAATCATAACACTTGTGTTACATTTTTATTTAGTGTGTTATTTTTAGCCTTTTGCTCTTTGTGTCCTTTCTGTATTGTAACAGCTGGCTCTCCCAAGCCAAATGTCCATTCCATGAAGAATCGTATCAATGCTATTTCGCTAGCATCAGAGTTGTGTGTAATGTGATGGCGTGCTAAATCCTTCAGGGTAGATTTAATCCACTTATGAAGGGCATGTACACTAAGTGTTGAAAACACAGAACAAGGGAAATCAGCAAAGAAATATTTTCTGCAAGTGATTAATTCTAGGTTACAAATCAAACACCATCGATCACGGCTACGTCGCTCACGAGTGTTCAGCTGAGATTCATACACGTAACACACCGCGCCGACCGCGGCCGCCGGGGCTCCACACCACTGTCAGAGTATAAAGCTGTGCCCCACACACTCATAGTTTTAGAAAGGCACTTCGCACCATTCAATCTATATCCGACCAGTCTATTCTGCGTGTATACTCTCAGAGTTGCTTCTTGTGCACCGTACGCTTAATACATTCATTGCTAGTTACGTCATCATCAAACTGACGCATGCGCAGTGGTTTGCTACCGGATTCGGTAGCGATGAATTACATTTTCTAACGCTAGCCAAGAAGCGTGGCAAGTTTTGCATATTACGTAAGAGTAACAGGTTGAGTGCACACGGTTAGGGTGTGCCTATCATTGATCGTTTTCAGCGCAGCTACGACAGACGTATCATTTATTTATTTCTCGGGTCGCAAATTATAATGTCAGATTCCGATACCGGGGCTCATCTCCTGGGAAGGCAACTTGGTCAATCCAATCAGCCTCCCTTAACCTTAACGGCCAGTGACGTTTCAGCTATAGTCAAGGCCGGGGTAACAGATGCCCTGCAAGGATTCCAAACAAGGTTTGATAAGGTTATAGCAGAGCGCAAGCACGAGAATGAGGAGGCCTTGCTAGAGGTACAGTCGCTCAAACGTGCAAACGAAGTCCAATTTCGGTTTAAAGGCAACCGAACACAGTTTGAGTTCAACGAAAAAATTGCTCAAAACCTCGAAACATCCAAGAAATTACTGAAGGAGGGCTCACCAACAACGGCAGAGGAGAAACTATCAGAGGCAGTTAAGGATCTACGAAAAAGAAACAAGTTGATACGCCTTGCAGACAAGTCTGAAGCGGGTTTGTGTTTATTTGACAATACAAGGTCGATAAGATAAATAAAATCTTTAAAATACTGAAAAAGTAGGATGCAATTTTGCTTGCCTTAAAGTTCAATTAAAGAAAATAAGAGAAAGGTGCGGTTTCGTGCATAGCTCAGCTATTGTTTTCATTGTGTCGTTCACAACAAAAGGATTATATCAATAGGCCTTATTGGGCGAACATTCCTAAGTTCCCTTTGCCTTAATTAAATAGGTGTGGCATTACACATCATGAAGCATGATCAAATTCATGGTTGTTGAGGTCAAGGTAAAAAATTGGTTTTGGACCGACATTAACATTTGATTTCATTGTAGGTTGGGCCGCAGTGGATGAGTATATAAGTGATGAATTAGCTGATGATTCTGAAGATGAGAAGCGAATTCGCTCCGCTCAGTCCCGGGCAATGGCAAAACGAAAGAAGGCAAAGGTCGTTCAACGCCAAAAGCCGTATCAGCAGAACAGAAGACAGTCATCTGAGTCACCTGCTAACCCTGATAGTCTTTTTCGTCGCTATAGTGGGCAGTATAGACCGTCATCTCGCTTCTCATACACGGGTACAAGCTACGGATCAAGCCCAAAACCCACAGATATCTGTTTTAGATGTGGGAAAACAGGTCATTGGAGACAAGGATGTACCGGAGTGCAGTCGTCAACCGGATTTAAAGACAACACTGGTCAGCGGTGAACTCACCGATAAAGTTTCGAGAAGCAGCGAGTTGCTTTACAAAGACGGAGAGACAGGGTACGAAAAATTCTATTCAGATAATTACTTTGATTATGAACAAGGTTCTGCAGAACCCATTGTCAGGGGACGTATGAAAGCCTCCTTGAAGTTCTGGGAGAACATTAAAGCGTATCCCGAGGTGTTGGAGATCATTCGGACAGGTTACAAAATCCCGTTCATTAACACACCCCCTACCATGTATTCAAAGAATAATCGTTCTGCATTGGCACATGCAACATTTGTGTTGGAGGCAATAACGGATCTAAAATCTAAGGACCTCATCTCAGAGTCTAATTCTCCGCCTTATGTTGTAAACCCCCTAACCGTATCAGTGCAAAGTTCCGGAAAGAAAAGGTTAATTATTGATCTCAGATGTGTTAATCAGTTTGTATGGAAAGACAAGATCAAGTTTGAAGACTGGAATGTAGCCTTGAAATACTTCAAACAGGGAGATTTTATGTTTTCCTTCGACCTTCGTTCTGGTTATCATCATATTGATATTTTTTCAGAACATACCAAGTTTTTAGGTTTTGCTTGGAATATTGAGGGTGTAACAAGATACTATACGTTTAATGTTTTGCCATTTGGTTTAACTTCAGCTCCTTATATATTTACTAAGATGTTAAGACCCTTGGTGGCCTCTTGGAGAAGTAGAGGTATGTATATTGTTGTGTATCTAGATGATGGATGGGGTAGAGAAGATACTCGGTTTCAATGTGAAGCTACTGCTAAGGCGGTAAAGGCCGACTTACTTGCTGCTGGGTTAGTACCTAATAAGAAAAAATCAGAATGGTCACCCACGCAACAACTAGATTGGCTGGGGCTGACGTGGAATTCCAAAGAAGGGTCCATTCGAGCCTTAGATCAAAGAGTTTCAGATACGTTGTTATCAATCCAGTACTTGACACAGAAACTACCCAAGGTTACTGCCAGAAAGCTGGCGTCTATCACTGGTAAAATTATATCATTTTCATGTGTCGTAGGGTGTTTAGCACAGCTTAAGTCAAGATACTTGCACATGGAGATTGTTAACAGAAAACATTGGGATTATGAATTCTCCCTACAGAGAGATAGTAAAGCGATAGAGGAATTATTTTTCTGGAAAGCGCAACTATCAAAATTGAATAAACGTTTATTGTTTCAGTATTCGGTTCCCCAGGTTATGGTATACACCGATGCAAGTAATTCAGGATGCGGTGCATGGGTCATCGATTCGCCAGAGAAAAATGAATTTCAACAGAATTGGTCTCCAGAACAGAGAGGCAAAAGTTCCACTTGGCGTGAGTTAAAAGGGGCATCCCTAGCAATCAAAGCGTTTGCTCCAGTACTTAGAGAAAAAAGGGTAAAGTTGCATACTGATAACAAAGGAGTTGTAGCAATAATAGCTAAAGGTAGTATGGTCACAGAATTACAAGAATTAAGTCTGGATCTCAACTTATTCTGCAACAATAGCAGAATAGAATTGAAAGTGGAATGGATTCCTCGGTCAGATAATACAGAGGCAGACTGTTTAAGCAGACAGGACGATTTAGATGATTGGGGTGTGTCCAAGGAATTTTTTCAATTTATAGATAGCATGTGGGGTCCACATTCAGTGGATAGATTTGCTAACGAGTACAACACGAAATTACCTGTTTTCAACTCAAGATACTGGAGTCCCAATTCCAGTCATGTGGATGCATTTAGTGTCGATTGGAGTGGTGACAATAATTGGTTAGTGCCACCAATTCATTTAATTCCTGATGTTTTGAATCACATCCAAGTGTGCAAAGCTAGAGGTACAATAGTGCTTCCTGAATGGCCTTCTGCAGTTTTCTGGCCCTTGCTATTTTCAAATTCTAGTCCTTTTAAAGGGCTTATCTCTCAAGTCTTGAGGTTTGGAGAATCTGACAACATTTTCATTCATGGGAAAAATCCAGAATCTATCTTCGGTTGTTCCAAGATGAAGAGTGCAGTTTTGTGCCTAATGCTTCAAGGTTAACAAACTGTGACATCTCGACCAAAATCGCCAAAAGGGCTGGATGAGGTCAATAATGCCGCATGGCTTATAATGAGAGTGATAATTCCGTTTGGTAGCTCTCTTGGTAGTCGCTTGACACGGATTCGGGAAAAATAAGTGTTTGAAAAAGACGGTTGGTTAATTTTTCAGGTAGTGGGCACAAAGTTTGTTGTCTATAAAGTTTAATAAGTTTATATTTGATTTGTTCATATTATACAGAAAAAACAGCTATAAGCACTTACTACAAGGGGTTTTGAAAGCATCGAGAGCATCCAATACAGTACTTAAATACGAGAGATGCTTTGCCGTTTGGCAAGCTTGGTGCACGGAAAATAAAGTTGCTGCCCTTCCAGCTAATACGGAAGATATAGCCAGGTTCTTTATGGAACAATTCACGAATAAAGCTCCGTTCTCTAGAATTGAAGGTATTTTTTATAGTATTAAGTGGCACCACGATTGTAATCCGAAGGTTGCAGAAAATCCCTGCGATAAAAAATTCTTACGTTTAACCTTGGAAGGGCTAAAGCGAATCGCTGCTAAACCTGTATGTAAGAAGGAGCCGATAACTACAGAAATACTGGGCAAAATTGTAGCCAAGTTTGGATCGTCCAATAATTTAATGAACATTCGTCTCTGCACAATGTGTTTATTATCTTTCGCTGGTTTTCTTAGAAATGACGAACTCATAAACATCAGGGAGTGTGATTTAGATTTTCATCCGTCATTCGTCAGGATTTTTCTCACCAAGAGTAAAACCGATCAGCTTAAAGAAGGATCCTGGGTATACATTGCAAAAATTGGTTCACCTTCATGTCCTGTAACTATGGTACTCAAATACATAGCCTTGGGTCAAATTACCGAGTTCACTGAAAAGTTTTTATTGAGGCCCGTTGTTTATGTTAAATCCATTCAAGCTTACAGGTTAAGGAATGGCCAGTTATCATATTCCAGGTGTAGAGAGATTTTCAAGGATGCACTTAAAGATGTTGGTGTTGATCCAACAAAGTTTGGTCTACACAGTTTAAGATCAGGTGGAGCCACAGCTGCTGCTTCCGTAGGAGTCCCAGACAGGCTGTTTAAAAAGCATGGTAGATGGCTTTCAGACCATTCAAAAGATGGGTATGTAAAGGAATCCGTAAGAAACCAACTAAGTGTATCACTTAGTCTAGGTCTATAAATCGTGCAGTTTAGTGACTATAGCCTATATCTAAAGTTACATTGTTGCAGTATTTTTGTAATGACTGTATGTTCTGCCGTTATTGTCCCAGACAATGATTCTCGGAAAAGTGATGGCACTTGAACTTAGTAGTAAAAGTAGGATAAGTGATGGAATTATAATAAAATTAACTATTGCTACCTATGTCTTAGTTACATCATCAATCAATGTGGTGATATAATAAATCATTGGGTGAAAGAACACCAACACTTTGTATTCCATTGTCGAATTAACTCAGAGTTGTCATTAAAAAAAAAAAAAAAAAAAAAAAAAAAAAAAAAAAAAAAAAAAAAAAAAAAAAAAAAAAAAAAAAAAACCTGCATTGTTACAACCCCCGCTCTTTGTCGCTTGAGAGGGTGGACATGGAATCCGTGGCTCGTCGCCGAAGAACGATGTTACCCATGGTCATTGCATTAACATGTTCCTTATTGCAGGTTGGGGCGGGGGAGCAAATTGGCGCGATAGAAAATATTTTATTCACGGTTGAGGTACGAATTAGTGAATAATGAGAGTTTCCCAAGACCTTCTCTTGGAGCGGTTCGTGTTGTGAGAGCAGTTCGTGAATGGTAGCGCCCTCTCGTGGGGAAAACTGTGATAAATCAACAAGAGAAGGTCTTAACCAAGACTAATCGACCCCTGGCGTTGATTTCTTCGTACACTGTATAGACGCACAGCCTTGAACGAAGGTATTCACACACGCACAGACTGCGGCAACGTCACCCGTGATCTTTAATATATTGAACAATCAGAAATAAATGTAAAAAGGGTTCTCAAATATGACAAAATTCAACAATGATACATGAAACCTTTGTGTGTAGAATACTAGTCTTTCATTAACTTAGTTTAATTGCAAGGTGTTAAAAAAAGCCGTTTTACAAATCGACCCCTGGCGTTGATTTCGGTGTAATGTACACGCACGGCACTGTACACTTACACACGTTAAGACTGCAGCAATAAGAAAATTGGTTTTAATATTCAAACATCTGAAAGAATTTTAAGCAAGCTTTATAAACATATCGAAAAATCAGCAAAAGTACATGAAACCTTTGAGTGTTGAATTCCAGTCTTTGATTGGATTAATTTGAATGATAATGTCGTTGATTTCTTCGTTCACAGTATAGACGCACGGCATTGAACGAGTGTACTATTAACACACGCAGACTGCGGCAACGTCACCCGTGATCTTTAAAATATTAAAAAATCAGAAATAAATATAAGAAAGCGTTCTCAAAATATGACAAATTTAACAATAATACATGAAAACTTTGTGTGTGGAATGCTAGTCTTTGATTAGCTTATTTTGAATTATAAAGTGTTTTTAAAAGTCGAACCCTGGCGTTGATTTCGGTGTAATGTACACGCATGGCAGTGTGGTACACACGTAAAAACTGCAGCAATGGTGAAAGTGGTTTTATTATAAACAAATCTGGGGAAAATATAAGCAAGCTTTACAAAAGTACAGAAAAAACAGCAAAAGTATATTATGTAACCTTTGTGTGTGGAATGCTAGTCTTCGATTGGCTTAGTTTGAATGATAAATTGTTTAAAAAGCCGTTTTACAAATCGACCCCAAAACAGGTGTTGATAATACACACACACATAGTCCCGCAAAGTGACTACACGCAGCTTGTGGTGCGGAGAATGACACATGCATGCCGCACGTAGGGATTCCACTCGCGTCAAGCACTCTAAATGCTGGAAGGACTACGTCAAGTCAAAATGTGTTCATGCTGCTGTGGTTACTTCGGATCCTTATTCACAGTAGCGATCGACTCCTGGCGTTTGGAAAGTAACATCTACCCACCTTAATGATAGCACTCCGACTGGATCACCATCGTCGAATCGAATCCTAAGGGTAAACTGTTTATAAAGTTTTGGGAATGTTATTATAAATCAAATGTTGATTACTGAGGACCAAGAAGGCACAGATAAACTAAGTAGAATTATAAAAATGGATTAAAACAAACATTCGCAAAAATTGCAAAGAAAGATGATAAAGAAAGAAAAAAAATAATTTGTTTTTGTCACCACATCTTTAAATTCGCTCGGCCCCAGCGGCCTATCCAGGACTGCTGGGATGGGCTAATCAGCTTGCACAGATTCTTGTTTAGGAAGTACGTCATGCGTGCAGTGCTTGCAGTGTGAGTGTGATGCATGATGGGACTGAGCATGGGACTGAGCATTAACATTAACGATACGTTTGCCCATCCCAGCGCCTTTGGTTTTAAGGCAAGGCGCTGGGGACGAGCGAAATCTTTAAAGTGAAAGTTGACCCGTTAAATGTAAAGGGCGCCCTCCCTATCAATCATGCAAATAAGGAGACGCTTTCGATCGCTAGGGGTAAACTGGTGTCTCGACGTCGCATTGCTTGACTCCTTAAATAAAACAAGGACTACTCCCGGGTACCAGTATGTTTTCAAGACAAAATAATTTGTCTGAAATCCACCTGTTGTGATCGTTACGACTCGACGGAAAATAATCGTAAAAAGGATCAGAAGCAACAGAAACTATAGCACACATGAGGAATTGATCGATCATGAGGCACTCCTGGGATTAGGTAAGTTTTACAGTCTTAAGTATTCTCAAAATTGATATTTTCAGTGTGTATTTGAAAAGATCAGCAGCATTTTCTACCAAATAACCAATTCTCAGTGTAACGTTTTAAACGTTAACGGAGGGCCCAACTGTCACTGTCAGTGTCGGACCACGGCACTGTCATGTCAGTGTCACTGACGGTTGGGTTGGTTTACTCATAAACTTGTATTTTTAAAATTTTACTCAAAAACATGTATTTTTATGATTTTATAACACTCACTTGCGTTTAACGTCAGAGCCATTCACTGAGGTAATGAGATTGAAATGATGGGCTGAATCGAGTATTATTATTCCAAAATTTGAGTATGTGGGTTTGGCCTTTCTTTGGGGATGATTCACTCATTTTAATTGATTGTATTGTTAAGGCTGTACTGTGTAAGTCAGTGTAATGTCAAATGACTGCAGTTGTGAATAACAATGCATTGTATAATATTATATTATAGGCCTAGAGACTATCACTGCCAAAGATCAGAAGATTATGTTAAAATAATTTTTAAATAAAGCTTTTTTTTTCTAGTACTAATATAATAGTTAATTAACTCTTTAAAAAAAATCTATTTAAGCTTAAGAAAATATGATTGCTGTTCTCGGGGGCTATTTTCATGGTCGTATCCATCACACTAATAATTATTGACTTGCAGCAATTTTTTATTATCGCTTGAATATTTGAACATGAAACAATTACCATCTGACAATTGTTTTTTATGTTCAAATAAGTAGGATTTGAAACTTTGCATGGTGGAAATACGATATGGAAAGGTTTGCGGTGACAACCATGTAATAACTGTCTCTTATTGAGTTGGGGTGGTTCTGAAAAGAACCGTTGCTTACAACTCGACGTTTCGATCAGTATGCTCTGATCGTCTTCTGGAGAAAGAAGACGCAAACCGCAAACCTTTCCTTATGTTCAAATATTCAAGCAAATGTATGTAAATTATTTTTGTGTACCACCCCGGCCCCTTTAGGCCTATTATCATAAGAACCTGTAAATTTGGGTGTGTCCTTGAAAGTTAAATGTTACATGTATCCCGTGTAATGCCCCACCCTTGTTTCATTCATTGTGGCCGAGTCACACCCAAAGAGAAATGATTAGGCCTAATGTTTTCATGTTAAAAACAAACAGACAACTGATTTTGTACTCTGTTAAACGCGTTTATAGTAGAAACACCTCCTAAATGCATTTAACATGAAGAATGTAATCACTGAATCAATCGTATCAAACATCATCATTATTGAAAAGATGACTTGACCCACATTCTATGACATCAGTTTTGTCAGTCTTTGGTAGCACACTACATGTATAGGCCTACATTTGGCAAAAGCTTCAACGTTGCCAAGAATCATAACAACTTGGATTTGGGGGTTCAGGTTTCAAATGGAACGTGATTTATCAGGTCAAATAATTTGTCAAAATATTTGTCACTATCATCTTGCAATCTTGTATTAGTGTATTCACCTAAAACTTTTAAAAGCATTTTTGCTGTCCTGGAGAGGGTGGGTTGCAATTCCATGTGTGCGCTGTGGTTTGTGCTGTAACTTGTAAGTGCAGGGTGCTCCTGAATGATCGGATGGTGGTGTTGTCAATTTGCCCTGAGAGAGATTTAGAATGGTAGCTCCATCCCTTTTCTAGCTGGTAGTGCTTTTCTCTGGAACCCTGTCATTATTCAGAATGGTTGCAGTGACCGCAGCCACTGGAGTGGTAGCCTGTTCCAAATCCAAAATGAATCCAGTATAAATGAAACTTGCACTTGCAGTGTATTGATAAAAAAGGGGGGAAAAAAACACATTGGGGGGGGGGGGGGCCTACTGAAAGATAAAATGCTGCAGACAATGTATAAAATACAAATGAATGAATTTCCATTTGACTTTGACTCTATGGCAACTTTCCTGAGGCAGCTGTACTATCACTTTAGTTAATATCAGACATCATTTCCTGTAACCAGTCTATTTATGACCCTGCTTGCATTATGATGTTTACTCAGAGTTTTCTGGTGTGTATATAATACGTGTATTACATTGTAATTATGAAGAGAACTAAAAAGGATGAAAGAAAAAACAGACATAAATTATAAGACACTAGTTATTGTTTACACTAAATGGCTATAACACAAAACAATAAATTTATGAAGTTTACAGAAGCTCAGGGTTAAAGTGATGAATTAACCGATAGTTAATCTTGATGTACTTGACAAACATTCCAACTTGGATACGTACTTGGAACCCAAGTACATGAACGTATCCACTTCCTGCGTGTCCTGTTTACAATAAAACCACACAATTCAATTCAGTTTGTTTCGTTTCAAAATGTAGGCCTATTGAACAATGGAAATTTCTTCCAGCAGTTTTGCATCTTAGTAAAATATTTAGGCTATAGTTTTGTACACACTGAATTCTACCATTGAGTAGCAAATCGTCCCATCACTAAAAATGGTCGTAAGTGCAGTTAGTGTGGTTTTCATAAAATTAGTTTCAATGCATTGACTCTTGGTAAATGGAGTTTATTGATCAAGAGTGGTCTCAAAGTCATTGTTTGGCACAAAAAAAAATATTAATTTTATTTTATTAAGTAAAACAATTACTTGCTGATTTTGATGTAATTTTTCAAATTTACACACATTTTTCATTTGAGAACCTTCTGATCATTACGGAAATAAAAATACAATAAATTACCCTTATAGCACTGAGCCGATGAAATGATTTTTTGGGGGTACATGTAGCAACTGGGATGTTTTGTGTAGCATTTTGCTATGCAATACACAGGGGGAATCGTTCAATGACAGCACAGCATTGCATGACTGTTCGATCTCGGACACAAAACCCCAACCATCAACAAACAACAACACAACATTGAAACAAAAGTTGCTGGAGTTTAGCCAAGTTTATTGTTAACATTCAGGAACTTATTCATCATGTACCTGAACAAAATGGGATTTCCCAAGGAAGGCATTGTAAATTCATCGGCACCCGGCCGTCACACACTCAAACAGGAAGGAAGCCTTTATTGTGAAAATTCAGCGGAAACCAAAAAGAAAAGACAAAACCTTTCAACGAGTTGAGCGAAAGTACATTATAGAATTATGACTAGTACAAGAAATGCAACAAATGGCACAAATGAACAGGAAATACGTGTAATTGTCAATAAGTGATGATTTCTGACAATTTGGTTGTGTTCCAGTACTTGTTGTATAGTTATCTGACCGATGATCGTAGGTTGTATTCACTATGAATGATTCAATATTGTTTAGCAGTTAAAGCGATAGGGACATTCTGTTCTACTGTACTACAGTACTTCTTCTATTTCGAGTGGTGTCCTCAGTCAATAATGATGTCACGACAGAGTTGTCCCCAGATCTTTTTGTCCCCCATGCATGTAGATACACGAATGTACTTCATCTGCTGTCACAAACCCAGTGTCCCTTCTAAGTACGTCCTCACATGTCAGATGACTTCGTCCTCTTTGGGCTCGACCTTGCTTGGGCTCCCAGAGGACAAGCTTGCTGGCTGAAAGTTCAGGGTTACGATAGCAGTGCCCTGCAAACCTGACTAAAATGGTACGCTCAGGTAGAATGCTGCAATTTTGTGTCATGTGATGACACACTATGCATTGTAATGTTTTTAAAAACAACACTCCATTGTATTTAATCCCTTGTAATCACTTGGGTTTTACCAGATCTCTATTTCATTGACTTATCAGCTCATCCTAGGTGCAATCGAGGATTAACTTTAAATATTTAAAAACGTCAATGGCATGTGACATTGCCACAATGAAGTCCAATTAGAATGTGTGTGACAATTTTATATAATGGAGAATTAGTCACATAGTCACCTGTGTATTGTGTTCCATATGTCATTAGTTAATTTGCATTCATTATTTAAAGGGTGTGCACAACATTGGTAAGATTGAAAATATGTTTGCAGATCTGCACATTTAACTTACATGGTATAAATGTGGTCATAGTGGAAAACTTCACTGGAATTTTGCCTTAGAAACAGGCTGAACAGAAACAAGAATGAATGTTTTTTGTTCCAGGCAATCAGCTTTGGTTTATAAAAGCCATAGCTACTGTGCAATTTGGGCCAATGGTTTTATCTTTATGATTTGGGTGAATTTGATCTGTTGAAAGTCAAAAACAAAGCAAAAGTTGTATGTGTGTTTCTACGGCAATTCATGCATCAGCCGGAAACACTAGCTTGTGCATGGGAAGTCAGGCCTGGACTTTCATCTTGGCGAGGGCAAGGCCATTTTCAATTTGTAAAGGGCTCTTCCATTGGAAAATCTTAAAGTCTAAGGGAAAGTTTTGAAGGGGCAACAAGGCCAATACCATGCATGGCCTCCGTGTAATTCCAGGCCTGGGAAGTACCCAGGGTGAGGCATTTTTCCCTTGGTGGAGGGCAAATCTATGAGAGAAATGTTGTACTGGAACATTTCAGTGGGCACCAAGGCAATGATGCAGGCCTTGCGCTTTAAAGCTTTTTGTAAAGTAGCCTGCCGGGCCAGTAAACTGTGCATTTTACTTGCCCCGAGGAAGTTTTAGTAGCCCAGATTTTAAACAGGAATTGCCATAAATGTAATGTTCTGATGTGTTAATGTTAACGCTCACAACCAGTTTAATGATCAAATGAAGTTATATTCACACACTCAATAACAATTAACACATTTTATACATTAGCCTAATTATTCACATCTGAAAAGGAAGAAATGAGCATTTTAAACAAGTAGGTTGCACACTTTTTAGTAGCCCACAGGGCAAGTTGAGAAGTGGTGTTTACTAGCCCATAGCATTTTTTACTAGACAATGTCGCCCGGGCTAGTGTTAAGGGCGAGCCCTGCGGGGGGGCATGGAGGCAATTGCCTCTGTTGCCCCCCATGAAGTTTCAGGCTTAGTGGGGATAAACAATACACAGTACACAGTTTGTTGTGCACCATTGTGCCGCCATCTATCACAGTTCATGCAGTTAAAATGGAACGGTCAACTCACAGGAAAATAATTACCAAGACAAAACAAAGAAGGAAGCTTTTAAGAGGAGGTATTTAAACACTGGCTTTTAAAGATCCCCCCCCCCCCCCCATTTGGCTGTTTTTTTAAAAGCACAAACAATCCGTTATTGATCGTTTTAAAACGATAACATTTAACAGTCTGTAAATGGGTTTCCTCAACAGGTGGTTTTTCTGTTGGGGAAAAATAACATTCCCTGGTAAAGGGTGAAATGTTGTGAAACCTCATTATAATGTAATTAGCTTGTAACTAATGAGGATAATTTAATAGGCAGTCTGCTATAAACTGTACAGCCGGGGCAAACATTCTTGTCTTTGCAGATTTGTCTGGTGTCTGCCATACAGTTACATGTAGGTCTTCCCTTTAAACTTACTTAAAGGAACATTACAGAATTGGTTTTTGCTAACAAAACAGTTGCTGGCAGGGTAAGCACTTTATGTAATCCACCATATACATAAACTGACAAACCTGTAGAAGTTTGAGATCAATCGGCCATCTGGGTCACGAGAAAATAGTGAAAAACCGATGTGCATGAAATCATATAGATTCAACAAATGAATAAAACGCTCAATGAGCGATAAACTCCAGTCGGAAAATGAGTTTATTCATTTCTCGTCAAATATGGCATTTCAGACAGAAGTATTTCAAGGGATGTTTTCTACTATCATCATCATTAGACCGTGTAAGTTTCATGTAAATCTGTGATCAAAAAGTATATTTTACAAGTTTTTTTCTGACCAATTCTGTAGGAATGTTCCTTTAAACTTACATTTGTCTACTTCGGAAAACAGGTGACTATTTCAACATGTGTGTGTCACTATTAGTGTTGCCCGCTGTTTCTTTCTTTCTTTCTCTCTTCCTCTTCAAAGATGGGACTCATTCAAATGTCCGGAATTATTCAATTTTCCATGAAAAAGTACTTACCATCCTGATGTTATCGCCCTTCTCATTAAGATAAGGAGGAAGTTTTTGTTCTAGAAACCAAAACAGAAATGGGGCCAAGTGTCGCCCAGGTTGTTTATTCCAGTAAATTATTTAATTACGCTAGTTTTTTTTTTGTTTTTTGCATGCAGAATGTTTTGGCTGGGTATCCATGTGAGTGTGTTTTTGTTTTTTGTTTTTTTAGAATGAGACTGTGGGGAACTTTCAAGATGACGATTGCGGTGCTATTTTTTCTACCAGTGCGGGCAAACTTTTGGCAGAATGGGCATGCGATTATGCAAATCAGGTGTCCAATTGTTGTGTTTCAATTGGGTCTATTCTATCATACAGTTTTGTTGCTAGAGGGAACAATAATTTTGATAAAGTTTTTTGAAATTTGTATCTAGAAAGTGAAAGGAAACTCAAGCTGTTTACTGTCTTCAGTTTACACTGTTTCTTTGATTAAACCCAAGCAAACCAAATTAAAAACAAACCATAGTCAGTTCATTGACAAATATTTGATAATTTTCTTAATTGAAACTGTCCTTGAGTGTAGTTTATTTTTTTAAAGACGGAGAGATTATTTTATTTTTAAAACTAAATTTATTAATTTGAACAAAGACAAATCTACTAGAGAGTGAATTGAACCAACAATAAACGTGGTCCAATGATAAACCAACAACACACATGTTGAAAAAGTCACCTGTTTTCCGAAGTAGGTCCACGTTTATCTACCAACTAAGCTATTTAACCCTAATGTTGGCGGTCTTCCTATTTTGTCAATTTCTTTGGGGGTGTCAGTCAGAAGCCATACAACCTTAACTGCCAGGGATCACACCCAAGTGATGATGATGATTATTCTCATTTATTGTTATTTATTTGACCAAGACTAACCATAAACAAAATTATAAAGAAAAAAATACATGAACATAAAGGATAAAGTAATCCAAACAAGAAACAAAAAAAATGTAAACAAGTAAATAAGTACCAAAAATTAGTTAGTGGCCTGACGTTTCGACCCTAGCAGAGTCTTTCTCGAAGGCTAAATGACAAGACAACACACATACATGCATACAAGGGGGACAAAAGCAGTCAAGTGGAAAAACATGAATAGAGAGAGTGGAGAGAGAAAAGCAAGAAGCATTCAGAAAGAGCAGGGGGTAAGCAGGGACTATTAAGACAAAGGGAAGGGGGGTTGGAGGGAAGGGGATGGCTAGACCACAAGAAGTAAATAAGTAGATAAATATATTTTGATGTTGAGTTTAATGTTCAGTTTTCAATTCTTGTGGAACTTGGTGTGGTGATTCATGCAGCATTTTACCCACAAATCACTATGTTCTCATTAATTTTGCAGCTCTACAGTGTATTCAAACTTTTTAATATGGGGTCAAATTTTCAAAGAAAATTTAACAAAGTAAATTTGTGTAATCACCAATGGGGAACACGCCCTTTAAACATCTGCGCTCCTAGGTACTTTTTTTTCCAATTGGAGAGTGAGTCATTGCAAAATGGAGTGGAGCTTCTGTCACATTTGTCTTGTCAAGTTAGACGGGTCTCCCCTTGATGTGCCGGACTGTGTCAGACCTGTATATTTAGAGAGTTTACGAAAACTTGCGATTAGAAGCCATTTTCGGTCCAAGAAAATGCATGTGCGCACACAGGGTGCCAGACTTGACTGCACATTGGGTTGTGCTACATTTGGACCAAAATTGGCGTCCAGCAACCAAGTGACCTGAAGAACCCAATTTTCTCTGTCTCTCAACGCTCTCATTACACTGCTCTGAACTGTTTCTTTCTTTATATAATGCATTTATAAATAAAATGTTGTCATTGGGGGTGAACCCTGCTATGGGGCAGAGTGACATAAAAAAGGGGGAGGAGGAACTTGTCATTTGCTTCCCCTAAGCCCAAGTGGACCTTAGGGGGGGGGGATGAGGTCAGAGGAGTTTGTCTCTAGCCCCAATGGATGTTACTAATTGGGAAAATATTTCCATTTTCCAAAATAAGATTCATCAAATTTAAAGGAAGTCGATTTCAGGAGATAGTTTGGCAGCTTTTTCCTCTCGAATTTTATCGAGCCACGAAAAATAGGAATGGACGGAACACTACAAAGGAAGCTTTTGACAAAATGTTTAAGATAAAAAACATGCTCCGAGTTGGTCACTTTTAAGTTACCACTTGTGAGTGGCTTTTTTTGGTCATATTTTTTAAAGGGCATTACTCACTTTGAAGTTGGTTTTCACCAGCTTGTAATATTACTAACAGGTAGGTTGCAATGTGACGTAAATCTTTACCATCTTTGCACACATTTTCGAACACACAGTCATGCGTTTTGTGTGAGAATGGCGTACAGCACGCGTGCATTTCACAAAACTCATGGCACGATTGGTCAGTGAACAACGCGGCTGCATTAATAATTCGAGCGCTTGACGCATCCGCAAGCCAAAATGCAATTTGCCCTTAAAGATGGCGTCAATTGGGAACTATCTATACTAGTATGATTGCTTTCATAGATCATACTTTGTGCCAGTTAAGCTACAAATGTAATTCTGATTTTCCTGTGCTTTACAAGATCGACGTTCTAGTGAAATTTGATACTTTGTTATGCTATTGTGTACTACTTTGAAAATGTTACACATGTACCTTCCTTAAATAATCAGGAAATAATAGTTCTTGTGTTTGTACTTGAAGCTCTTAAATTATAGTGTTTATCTAATTAGTTGTTGCTTTTAAAAGATAAAACAAGTCAAGAAATAACTTTACTGAGAATAAGTTCATATTGGATAAATTATCAAAGTATGTCTTTGAATGAGTAAGTGTTGTTTTTCTTGCAACTGTGTGTCTGAGAAAACAGATCCGGTTCATAGACCCCCTTGCATTTTATGTCACAAGAGTTCAAACAGCGCCCTCACTGAGGTTAAAGTTAGACCTCTCATTGGCCAAGAGTTGTGACACGGCGCATACACACCTGCGCGTTATAAGCCTGATGCTTCGTTTTTGAAAGGGCAAGGGCACCTAGGCGTTTTCTCCTTGGTAAACGATGGCAAGAGTTCAAACAGCGCCCTCACTGAGGTTAAAGTTAGACCTCTCATTGGCCAAGAGTCGTGACACGGCACATACACATTTGCGCATTACAGGCCTGATGCTTTGTTTCTGAAAGGCCTAGGGCACCAAGGCGTTTTCTCCTTGGTGAAGGACATCTCTCTGAGGAAATTTGAAAATTTCAAAGGGCACCAAGGCAGTGAAGTTTCAGGCCTGGCATTACCATTGTTTGACCTTAGTGATGGAGGCATGCAAGGGATCTGACACAGTTTTTTCTTCTCTGTTATCCTTCAAATACTTAAGTTTCACCCCACCCCCCATATACAAGTATATGATGTCTTTCTTTGCAAAATGGTTATAGGTCTTGCATTGTCTTTAATTGAATACAAGATTGTTCTATATAGACCTATATACATGTATTGATGTCATCACGCAGCCATCTTAGAGGTAAAACGATGACGAAACAATGGAAAACACACATCTTGTACGCGCGGCGCAGAGGATGAGCGATCTTCTTTTGACCTCTAGCCGAGGGCGCCCTACTCAAATGACGTCATGTGCATAAGGTCTATTTGTTTTATATATTTTCTTTATTTTCCCCAATGTGGAAATAATTGTTGAGATGAATTGAATTGAATAAGAAATCGAAATTTTCCTTGTATATTTAAAATCCTGTAAATGTGTTGCAGAGATTTAATTGTTAACAATATTCTACAACACATGCCCCTGACTCATCACAGTTTCACTGTTACACTCCCGACCTCGTCCCTTTTCCCTGCAAATATGCACAACTCCAAAATAAACCCCCATCAGATTTTTAATCCACACCCACATCGTGAACACAAGAATCGTAACCATGCACATTGTGATAACCTTTTCTTTTGCACACCCGCATCAAGTCTTACTGATAGAGTCAATTTCAGTATTCATCCAAACTCGTTAAGGAACAAGTTCTGGGGAGTGTTATCACTAACGCCCAGTTTTGTTCCTGCACCCCCTTGTACAGTGTAAAGTGTTGACCCACAGTTTGTTCCGCTAGTGAAAACAGCTGGGGTGTGAAGGGGGGGGGGGGTTGTGGAACAAGGCGGGGGGGGGGGGTTCATGGGTTGGTTGGGATGCTCCTGTGTGCGACCTGACTCTTTAGCAAACTGCAGAACGATGCTGATTCAATATGACACTTGCGTTCTATTAACAATGTTTAATGATAGGCAATGATGAAACGAAGTATCGCAGTGACCCAGTGCATCACACTGTTTATTGCAAAATTGATGTTTCCGCCTATAAGATACTGTCTAATTGTTACAACCACACTTTAACAATTAGTCATGTTTCTGTCTATTTATGTGATGATGTAAATGGGCATGTTTGACTACATACTCGTACAAGCTATAAAAAAAGATGTGACTAGTGATTAATAAAGTTTTGTGATGGTTCAGTACTGTACTTTGATTAGACAAAATTCAATTAGCCTATCCCATGAAATATGCTAATTACATTCATGTATGCGTACAGACACTATTTGCTATTGGTGGGCAAATAGTTGTGCACGTGGCAGACGTACAATTAAACGCCTACACACCCTCATGCCATCATCACCCCTCATAGAAAAATGGCACAATGTTCCCTCATTTCGCCACCAGTGATGTTAGTGGGCCAGTGGGAAGGGTCTAATTGGAGATGCATTACTGGTTGGTACCCTGTCACAAGTGAGTCAATGCCCAATTTAAAAAGAAATTAGTTAAAAACCAAAGATTCTAAAGAGTGTCGAAGACGCAAGATGGTTACTGGAGCTCTATCTCTTGTTAATGTGAAAAACACATGGGCGGAATTTCAGCAAGCAAATGTTTTGACTATCATTGATACTGATAGCAATGGTCTTGGTCAATTCGCATTTCAGCCCCAGTTCCCCAACTTGCACCATCTACAAGGTTTTAGCCAGGATTTGGTAAAAGGGTATCCAAATTTGCTGGAAATTTAAAAACTTGGTGTCCAAATTGTTCTCTTACAATACATTTACATGTAAATGACAGATAAAACAGGGTGTCCAAATTTAAAACAAGGTGCCCAAAAGACACCCAAACACCCCTCTGGCTAACACTATGGCGCTCTATAATCTTTTGTTAAAAACTTAAATCAATGCTTGCTGAAGAAGTCAACCATCTCTACAATTAACAAAAATACCTTGAAATGGTTCTGGTCTGTTAGCGGACCTTGCATTTATTTTGATAGAAGTATGGAGATTGTCATCAAGGTGTGCAGTGTAGTGGCTGGTGAAGAGGGGGGAAGGGGGCGAAGGTCAGGCGTTCCCCTCTCCTCCCTTGGGCCCAATGAGGAAACTGGTTTAATGAGCTTTGATTGTATTGATGCAGGGGTGAACTACACTGAATAGTGACAGAATTATACACTGTAAACGCTTGTAAACTGACAACTATTTCTGTAAATCAAAGATTCGAATGAAGGGTTTTTATGCCTTAGTTCTAGGGGTTGTTGAAATATGATCTGGACAATATTATGACCTGGAATTGTTGACTTCCAATGTGGGGTGCTTTGGGTATACATGTACATGTACTGAGCCCCCTCCCCCCAACCCAACCACCAACCCCCCCCCCCAAAAAAAACCCCAAAAAACCAAAACAACAACAACAAAAAACAACAACAACAAAACAAAACAACAACAACCCACGATTGAATCCTGCTTGTTTACTCATCACAATATGTTAAATTTGAATTGGCTTAGCTCCAAAATTCAATGGCTCATATCTCAAAAAAAAAAATTATTCCATTTCGATTGACTGAGTGACTTAAATATTCAATATTTAGCATTGAGAATTGGTTGATATGTGGAGCTTTTATGCCCTTTTTGAAACCACAACGTTTGCTTAGTGGGCACCGGCTTAGGCCCATTTAATTTAATGAAAATATGTACTAGGTTACAGGGGGCTTCAAACAGATCAGAGGCTTCCTTGAGTTCACCCTGCAGGTCTAATTTTGAAATCTTTGTTTTAAAGTAGTCACCATATATAATTAGGCCTCAGAGGTAACACTCGAGCACTTAACGAGGGTCAAAGGTGGGGTGTTGTGGCCGAGCGGTTAAGAACACGACTCAACTCTGGTGCTTCTGTCCAGATGTGGGTTCGAGTCCGTCGTGACTTGTGTCCAGCAGAGACTTAACTATAACTGCTTCGCCACCCGGGTAAAATGGGTACCTGTGAGGGCAGAGATGGTTCTTGTGATTGATTTAGCTTAGTAGCGCATATTTGTAACACAGGCTGTATATACTCCCCAGGGAGCTGAGATGGTTTAAGGAATGAAACTAATGGCCCAGTGACCAGGGGTAATAAGTGTGAAGCGCTTTGAGACACCCTTCAGGTGTGTAAAGCGCTATATAAAAACCTCCATATTATATATAAAGGTAAAATTAAATTTTAAGAATGGTATAGTCCTTATAAAAATGGGAGAAAAGTTACAAGTCTCTAACCTCACATTATGCCACTGTGTTTGATACCCTTCAAGTGCAATTTTTGTCAAAATTCAAAAACTTCGATGATGTCACATTTCAATATGGTTTGTACATTTTTGTGCAGAGAATTTTAACAACCTTCCTGAATTCATCATTTTAATCAAAACGGCATTGAATGTGAGCTTCTGACTGATGCAGAAAATCCTCTTTGGAAAGTACAGGCCCATTTGTTTTTGCTGTTTGATGACGCCATGTTTTAAATTTCGCTCTGAAAGAGTATCAAATAAAATGATATGTTACACCATTTAACGTGAGATTAGAGACCAACACTACTAAAAATGGTATTCTTCAAGTAAGGACAAAATCTTATTTAACTGAAAAACTTTTCTTGTGTCGCTCCCAAAAAATTTCCCTAGAAAAATGTTCTAGGGAGTGACACAAGAATCTTTTTCTTGAAAAACTTGTTTTTCTTATACAATTTTTAGCAGTATTTGGAGTTGAAGAAAGAAAATCAAAGGTTAGAGACTTTTTGTCCTCATTTTCACCAGGACTCTATCTATCGGAAAATGAGTGCATTGAATTGGAGCTCCTCTTTAAGCATCCAAGCCTTCATCCTTCATCAATAAAACTCTCAAGAACAGAGTGTCTTTATGAAGTTTGTCTGAGGTTAGGGAAATATCAAACCTGCAACAGGTTAGTGCATTAAACGCTCTTAAAATGGGATCAAGAGCTGCCAAGAAAAGCCAGGCCAATGTCCTTGTGTACGAAATACACTTTGCTTTATAATAGGGTGCTGGAAACCCCATGTGATGTGACGTTAATTGGGCTAGACTGTCGGCTATATCTAGAGCCCCTGGGGTTGTATCTTCCTCTGGCCTCCCCTCCCCCTCCTAGCCGTGGACTGGAGATTAGGCAAGGTCCAAGTGTAGTAAAGATGAAAGAGCTGTGTTGAGGGGCGGTGATTGGACCAGTAGGGGTGACCCGATGTGAATGACGTTGCTGAAAAAAAATCCTGTTGTGAATGCATGCATCACAGACCGAGAGGGTGTCTCAAATTCAAAATTGAGCTTATACAAACACTAAAGACACTTCTAAAAAATTGTTTTTAAAAATTGCTCTGGGTTTTTGACGATGAATATTTCATGTGATAGTTTGTACCAAGTGTATAAAGTGACACTGCTGTAGAGAAAGAAGGTGTAAAATGTAAGTATTTTATCCATAACCACACCAAGAATTCATGCCTGGGTTCGCTGATGTATCTCGGAGTTGAAGAAATTTGACAATGACGGAGTGGCCTTGTAATAATAGTAATTCAAATTACACGGGTAATGGATGGGATGCACGTACAGTGTAGGTTTCAGGAAACACAAATGGGCATACGTGTATTAAGTACATGAGTGTAAGTTGCACTGACTTAGTCACTTGTAGTCCTTAATTATACTTTTCTTCCGTGTTTTGTTTTTATCTTCTAGCATCAGAATCGGTGACGTTATTACAGTCAGGATACATCTTTCAAGGGACTTTACAAACCCTGGTAAGTTCATGATTTTAGAGTTGTCAAATGTTTTTTTGATTCTGAAAGCTCTCTCGTTTAAAGGAACATTACAGAATTGGTAAGAATTTTTTTTTTAAATATGCTTTTTGATCACAGATTTACATAAAACTTACACGGTCTAACGATGATAATAGTAGAAAACATCCCTTGGAATATTTCTGTCTGAAATGCCATATTTGATGGAAATGAATAAACTAATTTTTCGATTGGAGTTTATCGCTCAGTGAGCGTTTTATTCATTTGTTGAACCTGTATGATTTCATGCAAATGTGTTATCGTTTTTTCACTATTTTCTCGTGACCCAGATGGCCGATCTTCTACAGGTTTGTCAGTTTATGTATATGGATTACAGAAAGTGCTCACACTGCCAGCAACTATTTTGTTAGCAAAAACCAATTCTGTAATGTTCCTTTAAAGGATCATCCCAAGAAACCTTTCTAATTGAAATGGGAAAGTGAACATGGGGTCCATATTTCATAGGGCTAACTTCACAGACAATATTGGTGTTACAGTTTTTTGCTAAGCAAAAATGTGCAGGACACCAGTTGCAAATGGTACATATGGCATAGTACTTCGGCTGGTAACTTTTGTTCTGGTTAACACAATTGTTTTGTGCTCGGCTGCTTTTTATGCCTCTAAAAGCAGCTTTATAAAATTATACCCTGGGCCTCATTTCAATTGTAGCTGTGAAACAGAAACAAGTTGCTTTTAAAGTTGATTTACTCCACAATGCTAGAGGGAAACTGCAACTGACCTGGGCCCAACTTCATGGCTCTGCTTACCGTAAGCAAAGAATCGGTGCTTACGGAAGCTGGGAATTCTGCGTTTATGTCAAGCGTATTTTACAGGTTAGCAGGGAATTTTTTGCCTGTGGGCGTGTGTACTCACCATTACCATGGAGGCTGTTACTAGGCATTCTTCGCCTTCAAAGCTAGCGCAGAAATTTTGGCGCTTGTGCTGTAAGCAAAGAATGGTGATCGCAAGCACAGAATTCGGCAGTTAGCAGAGCCTTAAAATTGGGCCCTGATGCCCCAATATCATACAGCTGCTAAGCAGATTTGTGCGTAGCAAATGTTCTGATTCTTATCCCTGTTATTTCCAATTTACACGTCAAAATATTGTAAGTAAGTAGGCAATCTGTGAGCAAATTTTAAGAAAACCGTGCATCTTTACGTCAACAAGAAAAACTCTGCTCGTCTTCAGGAGACGAGCAGAGCATACCGTTCGAAACGTCGAGACCATACCGGCGCTTTTCAGAGCCAACACGCCTCCCAAAAGAGATTTTACACATGGTTGTACCCGCAAGTTTACTACTATTTATAGTAATAGTTACTTCTTACTTTCAACACCATGCAAAGCTTCGAACACCACTAACAAGAAAAACGACGAATACAAAAAAAATCCAAAGTGAACCCAGTTTTCTCGTGTTTTTTTTTCTTGTTCAAGAAGCGAGGCTGAGATATTTCCAGCTAGGTTTGTGACTCAGATGGTCTGTGTTCATTCAGACTGGAGGTTCTTCATCTGCTCCCTTGCCCATTCCAGATTAAACAATTTGCAAAATTGTAATTCAGTTTGGGGGAAAATGATACGATAGACGGAACAGGTTCTTAGGGTATTTTTTTATATTCATGATATCTCCAAACCAAGTGAGTTTTGAGATAACAATTTTCTCGTTTTCTTTCAAGGCTCAACAAAATTGAGGACAGTACCCTAAAGTCGTGTAAACTCAGCGGACCAATTCATCAATTAATACTTATAAACTTTATGCAAATGATATGGTAGTGTGGAAGGTTTAATCTAAAACAGAAGTGGGTTGGATCAAAGTATTTTTAATCCGTCCATTAATGCATATTCAAATTTATGTAATGAGGTGAGTTAATCTGATTGGTCAGTGGTGTGTAAGACGATCAAAAGTGAAAATGCTTTCTGAATAATGTTCCGTAACTTGTTTCGTGTTTACAGAGGCTTGTTGTACTTACTGTGTGATGGATTGAACTTGAAGCTACATTTATTACCAGGCAATTCAGTTTCAGCATATAGAGTCTCAGTTCTGGTTTTGTCTTCATCAAACTTGGGTGAGTAGTTTAGTGCTAATTAGATTGGTTAGAATCAAAGACCATAACGCTTCAGGCCCAATATGTGCAACTCGGGCTGAAATGTGAAGTATGCACCGGAGGCCATTTTAGTAAGCAACTCTTTTGATGCAGCAATAGATCAGTGCAGACAATGACCATTGCTATTGATAAAACATTTGCTCATCAAAAATGGTGCCTATTTTGAACTTCACACTCTAACAATAGTTGGAGCTCCAGATGCCCACGTTGTGACGCTGTACGATCTTTCATATGAATGTATTGCACTGCTTACCAATGGATCTCTGTGGTAAAGGTCACCACTTTCTGCTTACTGGGGTCAAGTTTGCCTGAAGGTTGTTTAGTGACATACGTAGGGCATGCGCACAGAGTTCGGAGTGCGAATGACTCAAATCAAATCATGTCAAAGTGACCGGGGGCTCAACAAATGTTATCATTTTCTGATAACTGGTCCACTCTGTACTGTGCTATGAAAACAGCTAGTGATACCCCGCGATTGCGACCATGCCCGGTAGGCTGGTTCCAAATTGTCGACTAGCGTAGTCCAACTACCATCGACTAGACAGAGATCGGGCTAACTTAGTCAACTATGGTCAACGATAGTTCTTGGGCGAACTTGGCCCAGGACATTAGCCCTGGGTTTGATTTCACAAAGCACTAAGGTTTGTCTTTAGATGAGTTGTCAGTATTACCATTAGTGATCAGTACTGGTTTTGTCTTTATCAAGCTTTGGTGAAGTAGTTCAATGGTGATTAGATTGATTAGAATCAAAGATCATATATAAGATTCGTCTTAAGATGAGTTGTCAGTATCACCATAGTGATGTGTATTGTGACATCACACTTTGCTTTGCAATTAAGATTGATGCACAGTTAAGATCAATCTTAACTCAATGTGAAATCGTCCCCAAGAATTCAGGCCAATTTCATGAAGCTTTTAAAAAACACTCAAATTTGCTAAGCTCTGAAAAATATTGCTTAGCAAGAGTGGGTTACCAGCCAAAATATGTTTTAATGTACATTGCTCATACATTTAACTGGTTCCCTGCAAATTTTTGCCCGGCAGGGAAATTGATTAAGCAGCATTTTCTGCTTAACAGTTCCATGAAAGAATGCTATAGGCAAGAATGTGTTACCGGTGAAAGTTCGTTATTCGATCTCTGACAATATTTGCTCGACAAGGAAATTCGTCCAGCAGCATTTTCAACTTTGAAGCAGCTGTGAAATGTGGCGAGCTTTTTATACATAAACTGCGTAAGCAGAAAATGTTATTAGTAAGAGAAGATGTCTTGATTTCTTATCGGTGAAACTATGCACCCATAAAGCTGTAGTCACATGTCAGGGCTCGAATTTGACACTGGACCGCTGGCCCGAGGCCAGTGATTTTAGCATCGGGCCAGTAAACTCATGTCCACACAGGTCATGCGGTCTTGTGTTTGTGTTTAAATGTTGACTTTCAGTCTGATAAATACAATTCTATTGATTATTGAAGACTACTTACCCATAATATACAAATGAGATAAATCTTCTCTTAGTGCTTTTTTCAAATTCAAACAGTTCAATTATTAACCTGCGTAGGCATTCTTTCTTCTAACTTAATTGGTCTTGTACTCAAAATTCCGGTCCAGTAAATATTTTGAGCTACAAGCCCTGCGGTCTTGTGGGTTTTTCCCCCAAATTCTAGCCCTGTCATGTACAGTTGTTCTGGCAGATTTTCTTGCCTCCAGTAAACAGATGGCTGTGAAAGTTTTGGGCCCAATGTATCTCATTACACCGTTTAGACATGTTTTTTATAGTTGTTGTTGATACATTATGTATGAGGAAAATTCGTAAATCAACAGATGGTGATCATATTTAATTGAAATTTGTATATCACACAACATGCTTTCTCACGGAAGTAATAACATATTATGTTATGTTGGTATCATCCATTGTGCATGTAGTACACAAGGGACATGCAGTTGCAGTAGTACCACTGTTTCCATTGACTATTTTTTTCAAAAAAGAAAGGAAAAAGCTTCACTTATGTAATGAATGAGGGTAAAATTATGAATAATGAACTCAAAATATGGATTTTAAAAGTATTGTCAAAATCCTAAGTACTGTACGTGTAAGGAGTCCAAAGGAGGCAAGACTCAGTGTTGGTTAGTTGTTTTTTTGCATTCATCGAATTGTGTAGAGGTGCACTCGTAATGTGGTGTTGCCTTTTTTTGTGCTTCCTATTTTTTGTGCTTCCTATTTTAGACTGTATTTTGCTGCCTCTCAAATAGCCTGTGTCGCTATTTTACAGAGTTTGGGTTCTTGATTATTTAGAAATAAGGTTTATGTGTTGGTAGGAATACAATGTTTTCCAGCTGATCAGCCGAGTTCCGCTTTTTGAGAAAGAAAAAAAATAGTAGTGCCACAGATAACTGACAATCACTGTACAAAGTGAAGTGTAGTAAGGCTATTTCCATTTTTGTGTTTACAAAATTACACAGTTGCATGTTTGGGTCATGGGATGGGTGTTGTTTGTGCAGAAAAGTCTTTGCTCATTGCAGTCCTTGCCTTGCACTGAACAACAAATTAAATTGATTCTCCACTAATATTCTGACATCAAAGACACAGTGTTAGTACCAATACTACATATTTTTGTTTTGTTGATTCATTTTTGTAAATGCAAGTTTGCCTTAAACAAGGCTAAAAGCCACTCTTGGTAAGGGGGCTACAAGAATAAAAATTTTAAAATGAAAATAACTCAGGGGAGCTGAAGGTAGGAATTGAAAATCCTCTTTAAACAGTCTGGATTGTAGATGGAGGGAAACATGCACACGGCAATGAGTTCTAAAGAGATACAGTACATGGAATAAAGCTGTTCGAATGGCTCTTTGTTCTACATCTCAGCAAAGCAAAAGTGTATGGGCTAGAACAAGCAGAAAGCTTTGTTTCACATTGTTGGTAAAACTAATAACACCGTGCCAATGTTGTCACATAACAGAAAGAGAATCAATATATTTCAGAGTTTTTGCACTACATGTAGGTGTATATTATCACATTTAACACGTTCTGATTTGGTTGTTCTAAGAGCCACCCAGGCAAGATAACTACGGAATGTTCATGAATATCCGTGAATGGTTCATGATTGCTGATTGACATCAGTTCACGAACTGGCCATCAAAATTCTTCATGATGCTCATGAACAGTTCATGAATGTCCTTGAACAACAAATGAGACAACTGGTTGATGATTTTTTTATCAAAAATATTTCAGTCCTCTCAGTTTATGGTTGTTCATGAACAATAAATTGAAGAGCACTTCATGAACTGTTCAGAACATGCATTCCAGTTCATGGTTGTTCATGAACAATCTTGAAAGTTCACAAAATCATGAACTCTCGCCTGGGTAGCCCTTTAAAGTCGTTGTATCAGGGGTTAGGTTTGATGAGCTATTGTTTGACCCTATCACAGCGATAATATGATAGATGAGTCTACTGTCTAGCCACTCTGATCCACATTGTCTTTCACTGAGGGTCAATAACGACAGACCTTCTGGTGTCAACTCCACCCACCCTCAGTAGCCAAACAAGACTGATCTGTACTAGATATTTGTTACTCATTACTGTGCTGACATGTGGACAGCATCATTGTGTTGTGGTCCATGTGAGTGGCTGCACAAACATGACTTAACAAAACGTGAGTTGGACCCTGCCCCGCCCCTCCTAATCCCTTTCACCCCCCCCCCCACCCTAAAAAAACACTTTTATAAAGCTCAATTTTTCACAAAGTGAGCACCCAAAGTATTACAATGTTTGGTTTCTTTATCCCTAATGCAATTGTTGCATCGACTATTGTTGCGGAACCTGCTGCTAATTACAGAATTCAAACCAGAATTCAAACTGGCCTTTTTGAGATCGTGCACACTCTGTGGTCTAGTGGTAAGACTTCTGCCCTAGAATGGCGGGATTTATGGATACAGGACTCAGGAAAGGAACGAGTATACATGTACAGTGCTTTTCCCATATCGTTAAAAAAAACGTAATTAGAATAATACAGTAAGCTGTTTTTTTGTCTACTGAATCAAACAAGAGTATCAGTTTTTAAAATGTCAGTTTAAACAACTTCACATTTCAAGGAGCTGTTCACAGTTCTTGTGAGTGGTACTGCAGATATTTTCATAACTTGTCAAATTTTGTTTAATTCCAGCCTCAGAGATAACAGAAGCGTGATACCAGTTGACGTCAGGGAAGCTCAAACCATGGAACTGCTACATTATGGGTTCCTCAGGGCTCTGTTCTTGGGCATCTTCATTGTACACATACAAGCAGAAATTGGTAAGACGGTCCTTTCATTTGAAGAAAGAAATGGAGAGCTATCAACTGCTCTCCTTAAATTATTAAGGAAGCCTCTTTCACTGCTTGGAACCAAACTTCACATATCAGTCTGAAAAAAGCGGAAATTAAAAACCTGATTTATGACTTTTCATAATGTATATTTTAAACATACATGTAAGTATCCCCTGATTGTTCATATGTTTGAACCAGCTTGGGATGGCAGAATTTAATTTTTGTTGCATGATAAAAGCAAACAAATACCAGATGGGTACATGTAGTTAATTTCCTGCTTTGAATAAAAAAAATCCCAGATTTTAAAAAGCCCTCTTTAAGTTTTAAGGAGTGCTATTTACTGCCCCTGTTGGACAAAGTAAAAAAGTTGTAGAGGAGAACGATTGCACTCGCTCTCCTTAAAAATTAAGTTCTTTAAGACTTTATACAATCAATTGTTCGGTGCACAAAGGTTCCCTGAAATATTTAGACTTTTTATAATAGGGTATATCCCATCACACAATTTCAACTCGTTACTGGGTCAGACTTAATCAAAATTGACATGCTAAGATGGTGACCAAAGATTGTCGCCGTAAAAATCTGCTGGGTGGATCTTGTCTGACCTCGTTGGTTCATCCCATTTGGCACCTTCGGTCATTTTAAAAAGCCCTTATTATCTCCATTAAGACCCGGTCAAATGAGATGGTCACTCTGTATGGCTCTCTGCCCTGATGGCCACCAAGGTTGATTGGACTGAACTTGTGGTCGGCTTATTCCATATTTCCATGCAGAGCTAGCAGGAAAAGCTCCCTGCAAAAGTAATCAACAGATTTCGATCAAGGGGAATCTGACAGTCATCAAATGTATTGGCACAATTGTTCTTGCACTTTTTAGCCCAATGGTTAGAGGTGTTATACGGGATTGGTAGAGCTTACAAAATAGTCGCAAACAGAGTGTTCATGTTTTGGTTGAACAAACAAACCTGTGATAATTTGGGTCTAATCTGTCGTGTGAGTCAGGAGAAAATAGTGACAAACCATGCATAATCTTCAGCATGTAAACACATTGTTCTTAATTTGGTTGTAACAACCGAAATCACCTGAATGTTGAATTTGTTTTTAGGTTTTCAGATACAGTTTTCTCAAATATGACTTCATTTCAGAGGGAAATATTTCACAGAAGAATTGGTTCTAATGTGAGCTTACAATCAGTAAGCTTTCAGATTAAGATTAAACGATAATGTTTGTTGGCCTTACCAATCTTGTATAAAACCTTTAAATAATTACAGTAATTCACTTTGCATCCGGTATAAAGAATAATAATGTTCTGGGTCCCTCAGCACTGATATGTGATAAGTACTATACTTCCCCATTCCTTGGAACAAAAAAAATCCACAGGCATACTACTCAGGTTGGATTCAAAACCACCACTCCTGCATTCTAGAGCAGAAGTCTCAACCACTAGACCACCAAGCAATGCATGCCCAGTAACCACTGGGCCCGTTACAAATTTTACTGGCTCCCAATTTGCAAAACAAATTCACGTGAGGGCGCTCTTTACCCCCTCTCTTAAAATAAGAGGCCATCCATCCCAGCACCCCATGACCCTCCTAGAAACCCCCTGTTAATTACAACAAGGATACTGTGTTTCCTATCACCATAAAAAAAACTTGTCATAGGCAGAATTTGGTGAACTCAATCACAGCCCAAAACATCTCGGATTACAGGACTTACCGAACTCGGGTGCATGAATAAAAAGCACATTATTTTTTGCTTTGAAGGTTAAGGGAGTTTATTGTATGGAAATCTCTGTATTAACATTAATTCCTGTCTCCCCCTATCTGTTTTGTTCACCATATCCTACAGGGTTTGTAGACCGTAATGTTTAATGTCTGTGTCACGGAACCCGAAATGTCAAATTTGTAAAAAATTAGAAAGGGTGATTCACGGGCGAATGAGAAAAAGAAAGAAACAAATTAATGTTATAATCTTGGGTTGCACTCCTATTCAAACATGCCTCATAGCATTTCAGGACATGTGTCTACCCCGATTTATCCAGACTTTCTGGGTAAATATTTCCTGTAGGACTGTAGATATCAAATTGACTCCATTCTTTGTTGTTTTGAAGACTAAACTGTTTGGAAATGCGTTTCCGCTAAACCCGCGGGTATTTCTTTTATTGATTTAAAAGAAGAAGCAAAAAGATGGATAATAGAGCCATCACTTTTCTACGGGCATTTGGTTTGTCAGGATTTTTCCTGAATTCAGGATGTTTCACTGATCTATCTTCACCTTGAGATTGTCTTTAAAGAGGCAAACTTCCCATCACAGAGATGAAAAGACTTGGCCCATGTTATGACCAGACGTTCAGATGTCTATTTGAAATAATAGACCTTTCTAGTGCAGTGTCACTCCCCAAGTTTTTGCCAACCAAACCAAGGTTGGAAAACTATGGAAAGCCATAAATGCAAAGCAAAAACAGTTTGTAACAATGATCCACAATAATTCAGAAATAGTGTTGAATTTGTTGGAAACAAAGCAACCAATTATGGGATGCATTTTTTCTTCTTTTTTCGAAAGGTTGCAGAAATGTTGAATTTGGTCACAACATCTGTTAACACGATTGAATGTAATACTCGGCTGTCCATGCCAACCGGCTGGGTTTGTTTATCAACATTATAGAAAGGTCTATATAGACAGTCTGTAAAACAGGTAACATTCTGTAAACATTCAGGGAGCTCCATTTCCACACCAAGAGGAAATTGTCATCCAATTTTCAGGATTTTTCATTTTCATTCAATCTCGTCCCTGTTTCTGATTGAGAAAAGTGCACTGTACAACTAGATGTGCAATTTAGTGAAATGGTATATTCTGTCTAGTTTTTAAAAAAACTTGTTATCAAAAGTTTTGCCCTTTCAGACTCCATTCATTTTGCCTGGTTACCCATCTTCATCTGACAACAAACTTTGATAAATTTGAACTGAATCTGTCTTTGAAAAAAAATAGAAAATAGTGTTTGATCAATACGATGTATCAGCTTTTTTATTTCAATGTCTTCTTGAATAGCGGCATACTCTAATTATCCCCTTGTTCAAGTCTGTGGATATGACTCATCAGCCAGAGGTTCATTTCAGAGTCTACCTGATCTCATGAGAATATATTTGGGGTATTTGCTTTTAGTGTTCACACCCATTGTGTGATTGTTTCCCCCCAGTGGACAAGAAAAGAAAAGAAATACTTTTTTTGTTTGGCGAAAGTGCTTTCTCTGGTAAAATATTGATGAGCATGGAGACAGATGGAAACAATTAGGTCCCACATAGTCATCCCACAGCTTTACTGGTCTTCCTCTTGGTCGGGTTCCATGCACACTTGATCCCAAAACAATTTGAGGGGTATCAGTTAAAAATAAAGTAAAGTCTGTCCTGAGCCAATATGGCTCATCAGGCCAGTGTTTACATCCGGTTTCATTGGCATTAACCAACTGAGGATAATTTTTATTCCCCCTGGACAGGGTACCAGTCCATTGCAGGTTACTCCCAGCTCTTGATGGTAACCATTTGTACTCCTGGGTGGAGAAAAGCACTTATGATAAAGTGCCTTGCTCAAGGACACAAGTGTCGGGACTGACCAGGCCAGGATTCGAACCCACATTCAGAACTTTTAGAACTTGAGTCCACCTCCCTAGACAGCTTGACCCCACAAGTATCGTGCAGAGTCCTCAAGTTTATCAAAGTTAAACTGTTCTATTCTACTTTGTTGAGTTTAAAGGTTATGTACACTTTTGGTAACAGCTCAAAATCAGTGTCCACATTTTGTGTGATTCAACATATGCATGAAAAAACAAACCTGTGAAAGTTTGAGCTCAATTGGACATCGAGGTCACGAGAAAATAGTGAAAAGAGATCTTATGTGTTTTCTGTTTTTTCAAATTATCGCGCGCGATAATTACTATTGTTTTACTCGTTTCTCAGAAACGATAGCATTTTAGGCAGAAATATTTGAAAGAACCCTTTCTACCATTACTTACTTTAAATCATGTAAGTTATGTGTGAATCTGTGAACATTGTGTTTTTCGATCTTACCAATAGTGTACAGGGCCTTTAAGCAGCTCTGAAATTGTGCCCTAAACATACACATCAGATTGTTGAGTTGTGGGTTCTTCTCAAAAGATACACAAAGATACACATTACAACTTTAAGTTGCATGTCATGGCTGAGCGGTTTAGAGCATGGAACTCATCATGATGTGGGTTTGAATCCCGGTCCTGACACTTGTGTCAAGGAGCAAGAAATTAAACTGTAATTGCTCCTCTTCACTGAGGGTTAAAATGGGTACCTGTGAGGGCAGAGATTGTTTAGAGCATGGAACTCATCAGGATGTGGGTTCAAATCCCGGTCCTGACACTTGTGTCCGGGAGCAAGAAACTAAACTGTAAGTGCTCCTCTACACTGAGGGGTAAAATGGGTACCTGTGAGGGCAGAGATGGTTCTTGTGATTGATTATAAGCTTGATGCACTACATTGTCAGCACAGGTTGTATATTCCCAATCCCAATGGAGCTGAGATGGTTTATGGAATGACATAAATGGCCCAATGACCAGGGGTAATAATGTTGGGGTGCTCGTCACTGGGTGGCGGATTTGAGCACCATATAAGAAGCCACTATTATTATAATTAAGTTTTCCAGCAAATATGTATCCCTGAATCGTCAGACTGTATAAAGTATTTCCACTAGTCAAAGTTTACCCACTCACACCAGATACAAAACACATCTAAACAAAATCCAAAACAGCTGGCCCTGGAAAGCCATAATTTACTAATTTTCCCCTTAATCAGGTAGTTCATCATATTTCCTTTGAATATGAATTTCATATAAGCGGTTTATCGATAACACATTCAGTGGGTAGTATCACACCCTTCTTGACCTGGGTTGTCACCATTACTTCCTGATAGAAAACAAGCCGCTAACCATCTATTGGACAAACATGTGTGACCTTCAAAGAAACTTGTGTAAATAAACTTAATTTGAAAGCAAATCTTTTTGAGAATGTCATTGTCACAATGAAACCCTGACTATAAGCAAAGACAACAAACGTTTTCATAAAAATACACTAGGTTTTTTGTTGGTTTTCTTTAAAGAAATTATGGAATGTGTTACTGTGAGTAGGCCTGAACCCTGGCCATAAGCCCAGGTCGATAATCAGCCAGATATGCTGGAGTATCGGACAATGAAAAAAAAATCATTGCAGCCCGTTGATCTCTCATAATCCTCATTTGTACAACAAAAGGACAAGGTCTAGAATCGGGGATTACACTATAACCCCCAGGAAGGGGAAATTTTGAGCATCAATTCCAGTACCCTATGTCCCTCTTTGTGTGGGGGAAATAAAGCGTACCTTGGTAAGTGCATGCCTGTGTAGGCTACAATGGATTATCCAGGGGCGTGTATACACGTCAGCGGGTCAACTGACCGCAACCAAAAAAGGACGCTTCAAAGTTGGTTCCGGGCGTATATAAAAATTTCAACCGTATTTCCACCCATAAATATTTTGCGTGCATACATTTCATCCTACGTAGTGGTTAAGTATGTCTGACACACTCTTAAAAAGCAAATTACCTTCTGATACCAAAGTTGTGACTATAAAACTGAAGTATTTTGATAAGCATGGCGAGCTTAAAATTGGCCCCAGGTTTTGTCTTGAACCTTGTTCCCCCCATACCTAAATTTGTCACCTCTAGCCCCTGGCTTTCATTGGGGGAACCTGGTGAATATTTATCATCAGGGGTGCAGAAAGGCAGGTGTTGAAACATTTCCTTTCCAAGGTGTTAGTTAAAATTGTTTGTGATGTACAACTGTATTCGTCCTGCCGCACAGGTTCTGCTATTATTAGCAGGGAAAGGTTTGACTTCGTAAAGAATAACGCAATTAGTTTTCAGCAAGTATTTTCAAGGGAAGGCAGGAAATTACACGTGTCAATGTGCTTCCTCATAAGGGTGTTGTTGAAAAAGTTCCGCGCTTTGCAACTGTCAGCAATTTTGACATTTGCCCTTTTCCACGATGACTTTTCGTTTGTAAGCTCCGACTTTAAAAAAAGAAGATAAAAGTTTTAAAGTTTTTTTGGGTGGGAACTAATAATAATAGGCTATTAACGATAATAAAATTCAGTTCTAATATAACGCGTTATCTATGGGTGTCTCAAAGTGGTTATTATTTTAATGACAGATATGCTGAGTTTTGAGTTGGGAGGGTTTGCAAGGGGATGTGATGCAATCTGCTGGGAAATTAAGGCCTTTGGAAAAGATTTCAAGCATATGAAACTTTGGCGAAAAAACTTTAAATAAACCCAAAAATGTAACATTTACGAGCACTGTTGAATTAAGATATTTAATTTGACCGATTCATGGTCAAATGCATTATACACTGCTTTGTATATAAGCACCGGGCCTGCCAGGACCCCTTTTTGTTCTAGGCTTTTGTCGCAGCTCGGTTTGAAATGAGGCAGGAATAAAAGTGGTTTTAAGCTGCAACGAAACAGTAAATTTTGCCTGCGTGGATGAGTTCCTTATTTTATCGTCCGAGTATGACAGCTTAATCTCTGTTCGCAACCTACCCTACTCATCTTACCCCATGATTTTATGAACTGTCTCCATTAATACAATAGACTTGGGTGTCGTGTCTGAGCGGTCAAGCACACTGGACTCAAGCTCTGGTGTTTCTGATCAGCAGAGTGTGGGTTCGAGTCCCGGTCGTGGCACTTGGTGTCCTTAAACAAGACACATAACCATTATTGCTTCGTCCTTTGGATGGGATGTAAAGCTGTTGGTCCCGCGTGTTGTGTAATGCACGTAAAAGAACCCAGTTACACTTGTCGCTGAGAGAAGGGGTTTGCTCAAGTGTGTCTGGCATTGGCTGCTGAATGCGCCGCGGCACCTTGTTAACACTTTGTGTTACATAAATGGGTCTCATAATTCATCAACTTCAAAAACCTATAAATAAGCGCTAGATAAAGCGCTACATAAAAACTAGTTATTACTGTTACTATTTAATGTCAAACAAATCGAAGCTGTCTTCTTCATTGATCGCCAGACTGTTTTTTATCCTCACCAAAATCTCATGTTCCACCTTTGTTTACTTCTTTTTTTACTTACAGAATTTCGAGAGGAGCCGTTTGACAAAGTTGTTGCCCGAGGACAGCCAGTTCACTTTGACTGCATGGCCGCAGACACCCAAAACCGTGGAACAATCTCAGTCCAGTGGAAACACAACAGCACGCCACTCAGCGCTGGCGGGAGGGTGTCCATCTTTCCTAACGGAACCCTTCAGTTGGTAACAACGCAGACGGGAGACGAGGGAACGTATTCCTGCACAGCCAGCCTCGTTGCGTCCGGAGGACTCTTGGAGCAGAGAGAAAGCCTGGCAGCCATGTTGTATTTTGCCTGTAAGTTGAAGGGGGAATTCCCGTTCGAAGCTTTCATTTTGGGAGTAAGTTTGCTCACTCAAATTAGCACAGGAAAAATGTTTGTGATTGTACAACAAATGCAAAAGGAGGATTTTGCATGTCGGGTTGCGGAAGTGGTAGGGGCAGGAATTAGAGGAAAGGAAAGGAATGTTCCTACCAAGGCATTATATATATATTAAAGGTTTGGGTCTTTGGATAAGACTAGATGGAGGTCTTCTAGCACTGTATAGTATTTTCTTTCTTTTGTAAAGAAAGAAAAAATCTCTTAAAGCAGTTTCTTGGGTGGTACAGGACTCATAGTTCACACAATGTGGGCATTGGTTTTGTGTGCTCAAGGTTTAATTTCATTGCTTAACAACTTTCTGCTAAGCAGTACTGGGCAGGTGCCCCCTAGAAAAAAACTGGTGCACCCCCTTGTGCCCCCCTAAAATTCTACCCTAGTTTTGGTGCTGGGTACCAGTCACAGATGGTATTATGTGGCTTGGTACTTTGGCTGGTAATCGTATTCTGGTTAGCATGATTTTGTTTTGCTCAGCTACTTTTTGTGCTTTTAAACAGCTCTATTAAACGTGTAAGTGAGGTGGTAACATGTACAGACTGGAAAAGTCATGTTGGAGTTCATTTATGAATAGAACGAAATGAAATATAGAAAACCAAAAAAGGTCCACATTAAGTCATCATTCTTGTACATATTTTTATTCAGAGCCCCGAGGCGTTTTCTAAAGCGTCGAGAGAAAGAAATTGAAATCGGGTTATCAGACTTCCTCCCTCCAGCATTGACTGCACGGCCTGATTGTGGCCTTCACTAAACCGTGTCATTTAATACAGCCTAATTATGGCTGAAACTAGGCATAGAGAAAATGTCGGAAGTTTCTCTTGCGTCGCAAATGGAGGTGGGGTAAGAAATGGGAGGAAAGGTAGGGGCGTAGCGAAGCCCACTTCTTTCAAGAGGGGCGTGTAGCTTTTCATTTGTTGCCGACGGATGCGGTTGGTTACTACAAAGCGCTGTTGGGTAAATTCTTTTAGCGTACTCAAATTTCTGACCTACATACAAGATACTATCTTATTCTAGTGTTTTTATTTTCAGATCTGGAGTAGGTTCAAGGTCTTGTAACTGTATTAATATTTTGTTGTGGTTGTCATTGTTCCGTCATCCAGATTGTTCTGCACAATACTGTTCTGCAAAAATAATTTGGGTAGAGACTTAATTTACTTTTGGATTTTAAACCAACGCATTCAGTGGAAATTCTTTTCTCTTAATTGTGTTTTCATTCCATAAAAACTAATGCACATGGGTCATCCTTAAACTTTCCACTCATATATGTGTGGCTGTGAAGCACATACTGCCTTGGCACTCCCCTGAATAATTAATAATATATTAATAGTGGCTTCTTATATAGCGCTCATATCCGTCACTCAGTGACGCTCAAGACGCTTCAACAGTCAGTATTTTCCTGCAAGGTATATATGTGGAGCTACTTTTTGAAGTTTGAGATCTATTCCTTTACATAGCACAATGTAATGGTTTACAAGGTGCTGTGGCGCAATATGCTGCCAATCAAACCAGGAACACCGGGGCGAACCCCTTCTCTTTTCGATAAGTGCACTGGGTTCTTTTACGTGCATTACACAACACACGGGACCAACGGCTTTACGTCCCATCCGAAGGACGAAGCAATAATGGTTAAGTGTCTTGCTTAAGGACCCAAGTGTCACTACTGGGACTCGAACCCACACTCTGCTGAACAGAAACATCAGAGCTTGAATCCGGTGCTCTTATCCGCTCGGCCACGACACGCCACAATATAATAACTGAAGTGAAGGGGTAAAACATTGAATGCGACAATCAAAAATAATAATAATCTACTTATATAGCGCTTAAACCATCACTCAGTGACGCTCATGGCGCTGCAACATTATTACCTCTGGTCACTGGGCCATTTATTTTCATTCCTTAAACCATCTCAGCTCCCTTGTTGGGAAGTATACAGCTTGCGCTGCCAAGTATGTACAATGTAGCACACCAAGCTAAATCAATCGCAAGAACCATCTCTACCCCCACAGTTACCCATTTACCCCCTGGGTGAAGAGAACAATTATAGTTAAGTGTCTTGCTCAAGGACATAAGTGTCATGACCAGGATTCAAACCCACAAGACTAATCCACAAGAACTTGAGTCCAATACACTTAACCGCTCGGCCACGACACGCAATTACATTAAGGTTGGTGCATCGTGTACACATGTAAGCAATTAATTTCCGAAGTTGGTACAAGGTATATTGATCGGACTTGAAAGCAATTTGTTTAACAATTTAAAAGTGAAGTATCAAAGGTTACCTTGAATCCGGCAAGATGGACATTTCTGATTGATTATGAATTATACAAGTTATAAATTGCTGGCTTTGCCCAGAGGTTTAGAGAGATAATCTTGATTGTCCTTAGAGACAGTATGTGTGTCTAGAGGATGAAAGATGTGTCTGCTCTGTTTTAGATTTGTTGCTATGGCCTTTAGAAAAATAACTTTAGCAAGGGTAAAGATTGTTGATTAAAATGAAAATACCCTCTTTTTTTAATATTGATCTGCCTTGATAAATTGCCACGGGGACCAGTGTGTCACTAAGAACATAATCCCTCACTGAAAGATGTAGCGACGTCTTAATAAATGATTTATCAAGAACAGAAATTTGATCTTTGAGATACTGCTCTACCAGCCTCATGGGGGGATTTCTGGGTGAGAGATACCCTGGGAAAGGGAGCCAGAAAGCTTTTAGGGGAAGCTTGGCCTGATCGACTTGGGTTAAAAATCTACTTCCTCTTGGTGCCAATCTTCGTCATAGAATTTATTGGAAGCCTTTGGGACCTGCTGATGTTCCTATCACTCAGAACATGAAATGGATCCTTATGGTACCCTTCTGGGTATCGAGTAATTTGTACAGAAGGTTTACGTGATATTTGTCTCTGAAATAATCTAATTTCAGGTTTTTCTTTATCTGAAAGTTGGTCTTCCTTGTATTGAAATGCAAGCCATGTGTTCAGTTGTGCATTCTAAACAGTTTAATTCGTTGACTCGCCAGGTTCTAATTGCATTCAGACGAAAGTCAATGTACCAATTATGTTTCAGTCCCTCCTTTTTACGTGTACCTACAGTCCTTTTGAGAATTAACGTTGTTTTAACTTTCGATTGATCAAAGATGGGCCCTAAAAGAGAAGAGTAATTGTTATGTATCAGGGAATAAATTAGCTAGCACACAAAGTTTCTGGAAATATGACATGGGTTACCATCCAAAGTTGGTTTACCTACAACCAGACAACATCTCTGCACATCTCTGTCTCTGTAATTGCCCTGGCAAAAACCCGAAACTTCTTGGCATTGCAGTAGCAGCCGAGAAAAGGTGAACAATTTACCCTAGGGACCAGTTTGTTAGTTTCATGTCACCATCTAGAGCATTTTTTCTATAAATTCTGATGGAGAAAGAAAACAATTCTGAAACGTTGTTAGGAACATTCAATAATCATTTTCACAATCAGAGGTCGTCTTTGGTCAAGATGGACGTCTAAATTTTCTCTTCAGTAATTTTGAGCGTTGTTTTTACATTGTTGTTGTCTTTTTCACTGTCTTTTGAGTTGCTGTCATCTCCGTGATGTTTTTGAACTGTGTACCAAGTATCTGCTATACCTGTACCACTTCATTTTATTTCTTTTTTCGAGCCATGTGTTGTCACACGTCATCGTATTTGTATGCGTGAGCTTGACGGCAGGTCAATGAGAAGAATCTTCACAATTTGGAAAAGAATACAAACATCCCACCACATAAGCAATGGTAGTCCTTCCTTATTGAATGTCAAGCAGTCATAATTGTTGAAGCAAAGGTTTTTGTTTTTCTACATATGAAGCTCAAAATAGTTTCCACCCCACTCTATTCAGATGGTACTGAAAAAATTAGTTCTGGTTGAGATTTTGTTCATGGAAAGACAAAATCTGGGCAATTAATTTATTACCAAAGTAGAAACCCTTCATCATGTAAGAGTCATGTATTTCTTTCAGGTAATAACTGTGTATTAACCATTACCAGAAATAGTCCATTCTGATTCACAGCGGAACTCCGTGCTATGAAGTCTTTAATCCAGCCTTACGTACAACCATCTGTGCACTGTTGACTCAGCCATGTGACTTACATGTACACTTTCCCAACAAGTGTAATTTGAACGCACCTCCCATTAGCTTGTACCATCTTGGTTCAACAACTGAACGTTGCAAGAGAGCGTTCGTTGAATACCCCTCCAGCAAGCTGGAGCAATGAGATATTTCCTCCCCGAGACAATCCAATGTCGATGGTCTCTTCGGATTTTTTTCACTCTGTGAAGGCCAAGGCAGTAGGATACCACAATTAAACGGGTGTGCAGCGTATATCATCACCCGTTTCTCAAACCCACTCACCCGTGCTGTTTACGCGTCCAAATGTCTGCTCGATTAGTTTGTGTGTTGTTCCCGTGGTTCACAGCTCTTTAGGTCACTTACTCTTCTCCTAGAGCGTCTAAGATGACGATAATTTTGTCGGACTTTGTGTTTAAGTCTCATCCCCCGTCTCCCTTCAGATGTGAATTCCACAGTGTGTAATTCGTCATGCCCTATAAAAAAAGTTGACTTTGTGCCAACATTTCACTATCACTCGATCATCTTGTTTGATAAAAGAGCCAGACAAAACTCAGACTGAAACCTTCTCGGAAAAATGACCTTTTATGACATATCAACATCCAACATCTCAACTATGGCCATGTTCAGATAGCGTATTAAAGTTAGACCCGGTTTAGCTTTACAAGCAGCGGGGGGGGGGGGGGTCGTAAAAATGAAACAACCTTGCGTTCAGACAGCTTAAAGTTAAACCCGATACGGCTTATCTTCGATTTTAAGAGGTCGAAGCACCGTGACCCAACTCAGCAACATCCGCTACATTTACATAAAACCCTGCATTTACATAGACAAGCGTGTACAAAAGACGCGCACTTTCACAAATTATGGCTTTTTACGCAACACGCCCTGAGTCACCGGTCACTTAAACCGGATGTGGTTAACTTTATTTTGTCCACACACCTTGCTAAAAGGTAAACCCAAAGTGGTTTAGCGTTAAACCACCCTCGCCGATTGATTTAACTCATTGGGGTTCTACCCGATGCAGTTAAGTTTTAAGAGCGTTCAGACACACAAAGTTTAAAACTGCCTTAAAACCAACTTTAGAGCTGTGTCTGAACAACCTCACTGTTAAGAATTCTAAAGCGCAACATTTTTCAAGTTGTCATATTTTCTTCAAATAACAAGATTTTATGGTGGTTTGATAGTTTTAAAATCAAATTGAGAGGTACTGAAGAGTACAAACAACAGGGCAGGGTTAAAAAGAAAAAAATTGCTACAAGCCATTTGCAAGTTGGATTTTGAGTATCATCTTCAAGCAGGCTAGAATCTTCGATTCTGATTGATCCATCCATAGCAACAAGGGAGTGTGATATAAACCTAAATGCACGACTCATATCACACTCTGCGTATTGTGCTGTTCTAACTCTGCGTATTGCACTATTCTAAGCTATACGCAAAAAGAAACAGCTACAGAGGTCAATGTAAACTCAAAAGTGGCGCGCTTGGCACTTTTTCCCTGTGTACAGCGGTGCGTCTTTCATCTTTACTGGGCGTAAATGATTCACAATGATTTACACTTTAAAAGATTGTGAAGGAAGTAACAAAATTCTGAGTCATCAAGTATATCATGCATTAGAATTATCTGGAGCGGTTACCGTCCACGCAGGAAGAATAATCCGTAATTGGAATACACAATCCGAGAAACTCAGATTGAAATGTTTTTGAATCCCTCTCTCTAAAACCACATTCCTGTGTTTCTCAAAAATGTTATACATTATCAACAGCTGCGGTGCTTCTAATCTTTGCCATTCATTTTTGGAGTAATTACCAAAGGTACACCCTCCCTTTAAGGGACTGTGGAAGATTTGCAAACTCTTCTAGCGAAAGTTTTGTGCGAGCATAATGTTCCGTCAATCAAGCTATGATGTCATTTGTATCTCTTGTGACAGACACTAAAATAAATAGCCTGAGTCAAAGTATTATGTCATTGAACTTGTAGTTACAAATTACGCTGGGTAGCTAATCACATCTCAACTCCACAGACAAACTACCTTGGGAAGCGCAATTCAATTCAACATTTATTTCCTATACAAATTACCAACATACCATCTTAAATGAGTATTCGATTCAACTTAATATGTATTTCCTAAGTAAATTGTCTACATGTAAACTGGGAGGAGTATGCGTAACGTTGTTTGTAATCATGGAGGAAAAGTATAAAAGCGGTGGAAAAAAAAACTTTCTACATGCAACATTGTAAATTATCTTTTGGAGATGATGTGTGAAATGGGTCCTAGGAATTCTGCACTTACGGCACCCAGTAACGTATGTAATTCTATGAGCCTTAAGACCAAAATTCCGCAGTAAGCAGAGCCATGAAATTGGGCCCTGGTCCAACCATCTTACCATATTTTGCACCTCATTCACTTATGCTATTTGGTCATACAAACTTGCCGTAAAAAGTATTTCACAAACAGCTGCAAAGTTTTTAACGAAGTTTGTCCTTTTGGCAATTAGCCATTGTTTAATATTCCATAAGCCAGAACTTTTTTTTTCTGACGAAAATAAGCTGTTTACACGGAAACTTCCCAGCGCATTATTTACCGTTGTTTAACTTTTCTCCTCGGGTGCAACTGCATTTCCAGGCAGCTCTGTACAGCTGGTCATTATGAGGAAATTTCCTCTGGTTCACAATCGCCACGGGCAAATATTGTGTTTATTAAATTTACCTCAGCTGGGACATGTTTAATTTTGACACAGTTTCAGAGTAGGGTTTCGATGACAAAAGACATCAAAGTAAAGGGGTCATTATTTAAGTCGACTCAAAAGTGGAAATTGATAGGTAATACAGCCTGTAGTGCGAATTGAGAAGGGGAACGAGGCAGGTATCGATGCCCAGTGTTGACAATGCAGCATATAAAAGCATGAAGATGTAATCAAAGTTGACTTGATTGTGGTGCTGCAGATAGGCAAGGCCCTAAGTGCAAAACTTTTTGAGGGGGATACTTAAATTTAGTCTGTGAGTGCAGACTGAGCTAGCTTTAATTTGTATGTACAGTGAGAAAAATACACTTTATTAGAAGAAACAATTTGCATTGTAAAGTATTAAATAAGTTCATCGGGATTAATCGTAAATCATAGATTATGAGGTTTGTTTTTTCAAATCAAAATTAATGTAGATTTACTTACATAGTATTTTAGTTAAGCTAGGAGCTAGGAACTCCTAAGCTAGGAGCTTTGTCAGACTTCCAATTGTTTCCAGTGCTCAACTGCCTTTAATACCCTCTCTTGGTCTTCGTAGAGGGCGTTGTAGATGTGGTTTGTACTAGTTGGTCAAAGATGATCTGGAGCTCTTTGTTGAGAGTGTTCTCCCCCCTGCGTCTGATCCATATGACTGGCCCTCCCTATACTATCTAGTGGTTTGCCTTCTATGACGACCAAGAAAGGGTATGAAAGGCATTTGAGCATTGGACATGGTTGCCAGTCTGACGAAGCTCCTGTTCCTGATGATGTGTAAGTATCATCTACAATTATTTGGATTCGAAAAGACAAACCTCCTAATCCGTAATTTGCATTGTAGTAAAATGAGAAGAAAAATTATGTTTTTTTTATAAAGGCATATGGTTTCCGACTGTGATGAGCCCCGTGTGGAGGTAACTAACTAAAGTCCATATTATGCAGCATATTCATACAAAATAATGAACACCGATCGTACAAAAATAATACTCAAAATACAAGTCCTTGTCTCAAATTCAATCATGAAAGAAAATTAAGGTAGAGTTAGGCCTTTTTCTTTGGCTTTTTGTATTTTTTATATCTTTCCATCAAGTCCGATCCCCTTGCAACTGGTGTGCCAAAACCAATAAACATCGCCCTCTACAGGTTGATGACAGCATGGGTAGATCCTGCCAATAAAGTGTTGTCAAATGCATGAGTCCTAAAAGTGGTGGATTTGTGATTAATACCGAAAGCAGGTCTCGGCAAACCAGCTGTTCACAGGTCCTCTCATCCAAATTAAGTTTGACCGCAAATTTTCTGACGTCATTACTAAATTTATCAGCTTATTTTCAAGGCCTTTATGCAGTTATTTGAAAACAACAATATTTACATCTGTTGATATAAATCTTACAAAGACAAAAAACTTGGGCCAAACGAATTGGAGCGTTGCTGTATCAATACAATGTACGCCATCTTGAACTCTTGTGTTTTCAATCAAAACATTCACAGGTAAACGCTTGCCACTTGTATACCTTAAGTTTCAGGATGTCGTATTAGTCCATGCATGTGGCATGAGGTGTTGACGCAAGGTAAAAATAAAATGGCAAAAGGGCAAGGATTTACACATAGTAATTTAATTACTTTGTGTTTTTATCCCTCATTAAACAGGGTTTAATCATCCTTCCTAGTATAACCCTTTCAATAAATTGCCATCAACAACTTGTATTACTTGTATGTCGAGAGTTTGCACAATTGTAGTTAAGTCCTGGGGTCGATTTCACAAAACTCTTCCTAACTTAGGACTAGTCCTAGGCAATGCTAAGAGATAGGACTAGTCCTAAGTACTGGTCCTAACTTAGGACTAGTCCTATCTCTTAGCATTGCCTAGGACTAGTCCTAAGTTAGGAAGAGTTTTGTGAAATTGACCCCTGATCCACAAAACCAGGACAAAGTTTGCAGAACACATTTGAAAGATAAGAAGTAACTATTACTCATAAGCTTTGGGGTGCAGCAATCTGTAAATCTCTTTTGGGAGTAGTGTCGGCTCAGAAAAGAGACTTTGGGTATGGTTGGGCACTCATATTTGGAGGATATTCGTAACACATATGTAATAGGTTCAAAGAAATGCCATGGGAAAAAATAATGAATTCAAGATAATGTTTGGATTCACTTTGAAGGAACATTACAGAATTGGTTTTTGCTAACAAAACAGTTGCTGGCAGTGTAAGCACTTTATGTAATCCACCATATACATAAACTGACAAACCTGTAGAAGTTTGAGATCGATCGGCCATCTGGGTCACAAGAAAATAGTGAAAAACCGATTACACATTTGCATGAAATCATATAGATTCAAAAAATGAATAAAACGCTCACTGAGCGATAAACTCCAATCGGAAAATTAGTTTATTAATTTCTCATCAAATATGGCGTTTCAGACAGAAATATTTCAAGGGATGTTTTCTACTATCATCATCATTATACCGTGTAAGTTTTATGTAAATCTGTGATCAAAAAGTATATTTTACAAGTTTTTTTCTTACCAATTCTGTAATGTTCCAAAATTACTTTCTGTAATAATTTCAGCAGAAAGAGTTTGACTTTGAAGTATTTAGCTCATAGAGGCTGCAGGGTACATACACGATATCCATTCCCTCCACTTGCCTGTTTTCTGCTGCCCTGTCCCCCCATCACCCTCTCTTGTTCCCTTACCTGACCATCCCTTGTTCCTTTCACTGGCCATGAGGCTCACCTGTTGGCCACAGGTGAACCGATGGATGGGAGCATCTGCAGGTCAGAACAAAACTCACTTCCTGGTCAAGTGTTGGAACATAATGGGCTGTTTGGCAGGATTATTGTAGCAACAGCTGGCTACCATATCAACAAAATTTCATCTGGATAAATTTTGGTAGAGCACGTCTGGGATCGGATGTAACAAATCATACCCGAACATGTGACTACAAATCTACAAATATGTCACACACAGCTGGTGATTTGGATAAATGTAGGTCAGCAGTATGAATCAGATCTAGAGAAATGGGAAAATGACAATATTCTGGTTCAGATCTGAGGTTTTTTTTTAATGTGAGTTCTTAACAGCTGAGAAAATAGAATTAGCTGTTGCAAACTGCTTACCAACCAAAAGGACCTGTAGTATAAATGCAAAAAATTAGTTAGTGGCCTGACGTTTCGACCCTAGCAGAGTCTTTCTCAAAGGCTAAATGACAAGACAACACACAAACATGCATACAAGGGTGACAAGAGCAGTCAAGTGGAAATACATGAATAGAGAGAGTGGAGAGAGAAAAGCATAAAGCATTAAGAAAAAGCTGATTAAGATTTGTAAAAAGTAAAGGCAAATTACGGAGAGCAATTTCGAATTGAGGAAATTTGGGTCAGGCTCCCTAAGCTGCTGGTATCTTTGCAGATGCATGTAGTATTTTAACATCTAAGCAATGGCATTAGTTGGGTCTTATTTTGTGACTAATTATTAGAACGTACGTGGAACTGAGCTCAGAGACAAATTGGGCGTACTGTGGGTTAAACAAATGTTTCACGGTTAAACAATCGCTTTCTAAGTAGCCAGATGGAGCTCATCAAGGCTTTTGGGAAGTAATAATGTAACTAAAAAATGAAGCCATATTTTGTAAAAGCTGGCCTTTTATTTGTTTTAATCACTACTATTTGATAAGCATTTGAGCGTGGTTAAATTTCTTGGGGATAAAAAGGAAAACTGGAGAGAGAAAAAACTATTTGATCAAAATCCTTCTAAAAGTGGGGAGGTGTGTGGTTTCAAGGCCAGCTTTGCTGCAGAATACATCAAACATAACTGTTACAGCTTTTACAGGGTCAAAGATTCAAAAAATTCAACCTGCACACCTGTGGATTGCAGGTACAATCCTTTATAGGTTAAAATCGGAAGTGTCCTTTGGTCAGCCCCAAATCCTGTTCCCCTTTCAAAATAAGGCAATAGGTGTAGAGACTAATCAGCCATTCTTAGACCACTAAAAATGACATGTGTCTGGTTTGTGTTGAAACCCTTAACAAGGTCAGAGTTTTAAAAAGGGTCTTGTGGTACAACCAGCGCACCTGTCTGACCAGACAACGAAGTACTTGGGTATACATTTATGAAACAGGAGAAGGGGAAATGCCTCTCTAGGTCACCTAATATTTCCCCCTCAAGATGGGGGTAAGGGATGTGAAATGACCACGAGGTAACTTCTTCAACCTTTTGGCAGAAAAACTTGCGGCTATATTAGTTTGCTGAGCTGAGTATTGTGTTTGTCTGGTAACGTGTTTTTGCTGAGCAAACTTTTTCTGTGCTGTCAAATTTGTGTGTTTTATAGTTTAACCTTTTTTTTTTTTTGGGGGGGGGGTGGGTTAGATTTTGAATATTATCTGGTACAATGGCTCGATTGGTCACAAGTGAACACTCAAATTGGATTCCCTAGACTAAAGACAGTGTTGCTACATCACATGGTTTTACGGGGCAGCTTATAGCAACTTTCAAACGGAAAAGGCTGGTGCCATTATGCAGTTATTCAAAATTATGTATGGGTGTTCGCGGTATATTATGTAACTACGCAAAAGCTTGCCCTGAACAATGTGACTCTGCAACTGTCTTTAGTCTGAGGAATTCAAATTTAAGCGGTAACTTGTGACTAAGCAAGTCATTGTACCAGACTCAAATGGTTGGGCAAAGGGTCTAATCCCATGGAGCTGTGCAAACCAATATCACCAGTCACACACAAAAAGTTTCATCATGTGGTCTCTTTTTCTGCTTAACACAAAAACTTGCCAGCAACTCTTTATGGTTGTGGAATGAGACGAACACACCTGGGCCCAATTTCATAGAGCTGCTTAGCACAAAAATTTGCTTAGCATGAAATTTTTGCCTCGATAAAAACTGGATTACCAGCCAAATTTCCACGTGATTTTCAGGATAAGCAAACAACAGCTGAATACCATTAACAAGCAATATGCAACAAATGGAAATTTGGTTGGTAATCCTGTTTTTATCAAATTTCAAAGAAGAAATTTCATGCTAAGCATATTTTCATGCTTAGCAGCTCTATGAAATTGGGCCCTGCATGAAACGTGGAAATTCCTGTAATGGCAGACAAGGAAATGTTCTAATTGTACCTAATCCTGTGTTGTTAATTGATGGACAGGTGTCGGTAATGATGATCAAACATGGACAATACACAGGTGGGCTTTGGGTACAATAATCACTTATCAGTCCAGTACTAGAGGGAATGGTATCAAATGGGTATCATTTGTTATGATCTCTAGTTGTCAACAAATATGCAGGGTTGGCCCCTTAACTTTTTCATTGACCAGCCAGTGGCACCAGGTACCTTTTACTTGATTGGGCCTAAGACACCTTTAGTCATGATTTCAATATGGTGGTTTAAAGTAATTCACGGCAATTATAATCAAGAGCCCCAGGCCTGGTTTAATTTCTAATTTTTTTCCCCGGAAGAAAATGGTCATGCAAATTGATGAATTTAGCATGATTGTTTGAATGTGCAAATCCTGTACCCAAGAAAGGGCTATAAATATGCATTTTCAGGCATTGCTGTAGATTTGTCTCCTGTTCATTCTTTCCACAGAAACTTGCTTGAGTAGCTGCTTTCTCTTTCAGCTCTCTGAATCCTTGAAATTCAATTAAAACAAAACTTTTCCCATTTTGTTTTCTCCAGTTCTCAACCCAGTCGATCTCATCACCGGTAACCAGACTGTGATTGACAAACAGCTGGCTCCTGCCTACTTCCAATGTGTTTCGGGTGAAAGCCGACCCCTCCCAACCATCACCTGGGAAAAAGATGGGATACCGGTGACAGATGAATTTTCATACGGGGAGCAATTCGGCGGGACCGGTTCCCAGAAGTGGTCGCAGACACTCCAGATTAATAATGTCCGTAAGCGCCATGAGGGATCGTACCGATGCGTGGTTACCAACCCGCTGCTTAATGGACATGTCCAGAGAAGCTCTTATTCGTTCCTGAAAGTTCTTCGTAAGTGATCAATCGTAGCCTGGGTTTTTAGTGCCACATAGTAATACTTAAGATTTATGCACAATAACATGTTTACCAGGCTAACAGACTTAATTTATTTCTAACCAGGTTTTTAGTATCACTTGCTTTGGATGGTCCAGTTGATTTCCAAGGATGGAAGAGAACTTTTAACAAGACCCCTGCATTTGACGTCGCAAGACCCAAACAGCATCCTCACTGAGGTCAATGAAAACCTATCATTGGCTGACAGCTGTACGCATACACGCGTGCACGTTTCCATTGTTTGACCTCAGCGATTGCGGCCAATGCAAGGGGTCAATTCCTTTTTTCATCTCAACACCGAGGTCCTGTTTGACTTGAGCACCTTTGGCTATGGCCCCAGGAATGCTTGGAAAATAAATTTGATCTTAAAGTGAAGCTTTTAAGTCAAGACGGGGCTTAGGGTATTTTTCAGTCGACAAGACAGTTTTGCAATGAGATACTTGAATGCACAGTTATACTATGCCTGACATGGGGAAGAGGGTATTCCCCCTCATTTTCCAATACTTTAACATACTATTTTACTCTTGTACAGAAGTGTCCCCCTAAACTCCTCTAAAAGAATTCAAGAGATTCCAAGCACCATGCCTGACATGGGGAAGAGGGTATTCCCCCTCATGTTCCCATACTTGAACATACTATTTTACTCTTGTACAGAAGTGTCCCCTAACATGGGGAAGAGGGTATTGATTTCAAGTACCATGCCTGACATGGGGAAGAGGGTATTCCCTTATTTTCCCATACTTGAACGTACTATTTTACTCTTGTGCAAAAGTGTCCCCTAAAATCCTCTTAAGAATCCTGAGATTCCAAGCATACAATAAAGACACAATAGGTGGGGGAGGGATACACCATGCTCCATATCGCGCACCAAATGTACTGGGTGACACCAGATTATCGGGTACAATCTAATGATCTTGAAAACATGTGCGTGCCCCAAGTTATTTAAACAATTTACCAGGGCTCGATTTCACAAACCACTAAGATTCATCTAAAGCTGAGTTGTCAATATTGCCAAAGTGGTTTTGTATTGTGACATCACACTTTGCCTAGCATTTAAGATTGATACACAGTTAAGATCAATCTTAGCTCTTTGTGAAATTGGCCCCTGGTAAATTTCCTGCCATCTACTCTTTCAAAATCTCCTTTTGGGACCCCATTCCATTTATTTTGTACTTTTTTGTTTGTTTATCATCAGCCAATCCAGGAGACCCATACATCAGCATTGCGCCTCAAAACCAAATCATCCCAGCAGGCCAACCAGCCATATTCTCCTGCCAGATCCTGGGTGACCCAGCGCCCTCAATCTCATGGAGAAAGATCAACGACCCCGATGATCTCGTTGATACAACCGAGCGTTACGTCCGGACTGATGGCAGTCTGTACTTTGTTAACGTCGCTGATATGTACGAGGGAAGCTACGTATGCACGGGTACCAGTCGACTGGGACAAGTCTCCACCAATCCAGTAACTCTGATATCTGCACGTAAGTAGATTCGGTTGTCTTGGTCAGGTTCCCTTTACCCTAATCCTGGTTATAACACTGTTTTTTTAAAGGGCCAGACTGTTAAACTTCAAGCCTCTCTCGAATGGAGTCAAGGATCCTCCATTTTCATATAAAATAAGATTTGATTTACCTTGATCTGAGAAATTCGATTTAAAATAAGTTGATGGTGTAATGTATCAACTCTAGTAGAAACGGCAACATCAATCACTAAAATAGCATCAATGCAAATTATAAGATGATGGTCTCATGTTTTGACCCAAGAATTTTAATAAATCTTACTCAAACCAAAAATCCCTATGGGTGTTTTCTATCTGCTGTTTTTACAAAATGCTGGAAAAAATTTGTGAATTAGTGACCGCACTTAAACATTCTTGGCTAAACATTTGTAAAAACTAAAATTGTAACAGATTTACATCCTGGTCGTATTGAGAGTATCAGTATGTTCACACACTTATACAAAATATTGTTCAAATCGATCACTGTCAAAAAAAGTTCTGACTAATGTTGAGGTTGCGTTTCAACAGGAAACCATTTGTGGGGGATTGTCAGTTTTACATTTGGTGAAAATGTCACGCTTGCGGAGCTAGACACAAATGTCTTTGATCTGTGAAAAGCTTCAGCAGGAACAGATTGTTTTACACCCATGAAATAATTGTGGACATATGTTCCAATACTGATTAGTGTGGATAAGTCGCGATGACTGCACACTGAAAGCGTTTGCAAGTACACCAGTGGCAATTACCCAAAATACTTTGGAGTGAGTTATCGCTCGGACAAAAGACTGATGATACAAGTGACTTATCCACAGGAAGCCATGCCCCCAGGTGGAAGCTTTGCCCACGAGTGTCTCATTTGTAACTCGACGTACAAACAAAGAGCAAAAGTGTACAAACGAATCCCTTCACAAAATCATTTGTGTGTCCTGGAATGATAACCAAAATATAAAATATGGTCCGCAAGATTGGCGTTCAGCAGTTCCTGTTCATCCTAATTCCTGTTAAAATCACAATGAGTCATCAAAAATGACGGAATGTCCACATGGCATTACAAGTTTATCAAATGGCCACACACAGCTCCTTGATTCACCATGACTGATTTTCAAAGTCGGCTTATAAACATGCCTCAGAAATTAGCAAAGAGAGTCAAAGAAAATAAACAGAAATTTTGAGAGTAAAGCTTATAAAAATACCTCTGGACGGTTTTAGACTATTAAACTGATTGACCTTTTATCGGTGTCTCTTGACCTGGCTTTCCTGTAGACGCTCTGATTGGCCTGTCTGAATTAATTTCCTAAGTGACTACTTGTCACAGGGGGTCCTTTTTGTTTTTTCGATAATATGTCTCCTGTTGAATGCAGCCAGGAGGCCCATCAGAATAGGGTGGTTCGGACGGGGGCGGGGACGCTTCCTGTCGTCGCTTGTCCTTGGGTAGAACTATGAAAACATCTCTTTTGGGTGCCACTTTGATGCTTTGGAATCATTGATTGCACCCGTGTGATAGTGAAGCCATCTTGTCATTCTTCCATTCAATCTAACGTATTCCAAACAGAGGCTGAAAGGACAAGATAGTCTGCTCACACCATATCATCACTGCCTTGCTGCAAAGATTTGCCATAATCAAAATAACAAAAGGTTCATTTTTGTGTGATAATGGGAATTTGGATGGAATCAACTAACATTTTTGCACATTGTTCAAAAAGTTTTGTGAGTAACTTTGGGCTCAATTGTTAATCATTAACTTGCTCAGTCAAGGAACCAGTGAAAAACACAGTCCAGCGCCATTTCAAACTCTGTTTAACTTTTTGTTAAAAAGTTAGCGTTCATCATTGTCAAGCTTTAGCATTCACCGATGCAGTTGACAAGCTCTCATAAATACGCAGTAACCAGCTCAAAGTGTTTCAGCTATAAATTTACACAAAAATCCGAAGAAAAAAAACCCACAAATGCTGCACTTCATCTTTATCTGCCCTCCCCCCCCCACCTCAAATGTTTCAGCCCTCAGCTGACATTTTCCAAAAAAATACTTTGGTAGCAAAAGGATACAGCAACAGGATTCATCTTATGGAAAGAACTCTACCCAGAGCCTATCCCTTCCCATTCTCTAAACCAGGGACACATGCAAGGCATTTCAAGAGCTCCCCGCCCCTGAATAACAGGTTTATTCTAACCCATCCCTTGGGAGGGAAACCGTAGAACAATTCCCTTTTGTTCTACCCATTAATTCACCTCCTCGTGCCACAAGGTTTGGGTAGAGATAAGGTCGGGAGGTTTCTTAAGCCAAAGGTTCCTCGGTGAAGGTGACCCGGTTGCATGTGTTTGTCTTCCACACGCCCCAACGACAGCCGAGATGAAGTTTCCTGTAGAAAGAGCTTGATGTCTTCGTTGTTGAAGATCTTGCGTTTTTAATTTCTACCGCGAAAGGTCAACAACGATTATTTTTAGATCATTCATCGTGTGAAATCAGTGTTTCTTCCATATAAAGGAATAGGCACTTTATTAGTATGCAGTGTTTTTTTTGTGTGTTTTTTTTTCCCCTTTCTTTTTTCTTTCTTATTATTCATATTATGTGGCATGTTGTGGCCAAGTGGTCAAGTATACTGGACTCAAGCTCTGGTGTTTCTGATCAGCAGAGTGTAGGTTCGAGTCCTTAAGCAAGACACTTAATCATTATTGCTTTGTCCTTCGGATAAAATAACAAGACAAAACATTGACACATAACAGACCTGTTGAAATATTGTCATTGATTCTACATTAATCCATCAAAACACAAAAAATGTGTGCTTTCTGACAACATTTTTACTGCCTTTTAACATTAATCATAATTTTAAAACTATATTATGCTTATTGGAAGCCCTTTGTTTTTGTTTGTCATTCTAGGTATGGATTGGGTTTTTACCCAGAACCCATCTAATACGGAGGTCGTTGAGGATGATGCAGCGACGCTAAGTTGTCGGCCACCATTCAGCAAGCCGACATCGAATATTACATGGTACAAAGACAATGCGGTGTTTCAATGGCGCCCAGATGTGGCCATACTAGGTAAGATTGCATTACTTATAAACTGGTTCCCCACTGACACACAGGCCATTTTAGAAATCATGGCTTAGGCTTACGGATATGGCTATGGCAAAGTCCGCCTGTTTGAAGTCCCGTATCAAAAGTGCATGTTTTGAAAAATAACTGATGGAGCCAAAGCTGGTGCCTGAGCCCAAGCCGTGGTTTCTAAAAGGGCTGGAGATGGTATTCGCTGTTACCTTTTCCTTTTTTTTTCAGATAGTAGACACTGTATTCAGATGAAACTTTCACATGTGACTTTTATTGTATCTTTCTTGAGAATTTTGCCTATAAATCAGCATTATGTTGACAAAAACCAATCTATGACCCTACCTTTAAACAAACTAAAAGAGAAAAAAAATCTCACTGGAAAACTATTTTGTTGATGAGAAAGACCTGTCGCCTAAAACAGGTGGGTGGACGGGTGTAAATCTCTATGCTTGGATACCATGAATTGACTTCCCTTGTTTGTGTGCTCAAGAGCGTCTTATACTTAACACTGTCTGCCTTCCTGATGAGCTTAATGAGTTCCATCCTCGCGGGAACTCGTTTTAAATCCAGAGGAGTTATCGGTGATCAAATCAATCTGGTGCCCTCAACAGCTCACCCAGCGCCAATTAGTTTGCCAAGAAGTTCTTTTAGGTGTAAAGAAACGGTTTCTTGGTTATAATCAGGAACAAAACATTTTGGTCAGTTTATGAAACCAAGGATTCCTCAGAAGTGACTAACACTTGAGCATGAACGCCTGAAGGGATTCGTGATGAGAAGACAATTAAGAAATGTTCAGTTCTAGAAGTGGGAAGAAAAACCTTAATTCGGAAAACCCTAGTAAATAAGAAGGGAGTGCAGACCCAATCCACACAGAAGTTTCTTTGTACCACTTTGCCAGGGTAATGTGCCACTGAGACATTCCTCAGAAGTGACTAACACTAAGAGCATGAATGCCTGAAGGGACCTGCGATGAGAAGACAATCTAGAAATGTTCAGTTCTAGAAGTGGGAAGCAAAACCTCGATTTGGAAAACCTTAGTAATCAAGAAGGAATCGCCGACCCAATCCACACAGAAGTTCCTTTGTACCACTTTGTCAGGGAAATGTGCCACTAAGACATTCTGATTCCCACTCTCTAAAATATGAATTCATTTTGTGTATCACATAATACAGGCTTGCAACTTTTCAGCCAATCAGCTGACATCCTCATTTTTGGTTCCTAAAAAATAACAAAACCCAAAGTAACAAGGCTTAATATGCTAGTAATTTCCTCGCTTTTGACAAACTGCAGTTGTGGTTTGTGTGTTCCAAGAAGACAAAAGTGTTGTGTGAATTAATGTCAATTTTACAGAAAAGCTGGGATCGAGGTAAAACGTGAGCATCAAGTATGGGGAGGTTTAGTAGGCCTTGAAACCTGCTGTCAGATTGTTAGGTTAAAATTGACACTACCGACTTGTCTATAATTGCTTCTCTTCACCCAGGGATAAATCGGTTCATGCGAGGGCAGAGATTGGTTCTTGTGATTGATTTAGCTTTGTGCACTACATATTTGGCATCACAGGCTGTACACTTCCAAGGGGCCTGAGATGGTAAAAGGAACAAAATAAACGGCCCAGTGACCAGGGGTAATAATGTTGGAGCACCATGAGCGTCACTTAGTGATGGATTTGAGAGCTATATAAGAAGCCACTATGATTATTATGCTTATTTTGAATGGCAGTAAACAATGCATTCAAAGTCAGAAAAATGTGAGTTTTTTGTTTGTTGTTGTTGTTGTTGTTGTTTTGGGTTTTTTTTGGAGGGGGGTGGGGGGGTTCAAGTCTGACCAAAGCGGTTACACACAGTTAGCGGTCTTGTGTAGATGTATGGGGGTTGAGTGATAATACATGAGCATATGGCAACCGTAATATCTTATTATTAAATTGGTAACCCAAATTAGTACTTTTAATTCCTTTGGCTTCTCATGAACTTTTGCCCTAGGAGTCTTGGGGGGTTCAACAAATTTCCAATTAATCCTTTAGAGAAGATAGCGGCCACAAGCGGCTTGCACCAAATTGCCCACAGCAGCTGCAAACGGCTGCAAGATTTGACCTACTTCCCATTCACCCAAAGAAGTCAAAGTAAACGTGGTGTCCAGAAAAGATAATTTTAACATGGTATTCCAATTTCTTAAAACCAAACCAAATTTTCTCTATCATTTTATTTTAGTTGACATTTGTACTGATTTTTATTTTTTTAAATATTGTAATGATTATACAGAAATGATTGGTCTCTAAAGCCCGGTTCATACTTCCCTGCGAATGCGAATGCAAAGCGAATATTGACGTCACAAATTTGCAACGAAAAATTCGCAGCAGTTGAGCTGTGCTCAACTCTTGCGAATTATTCGCAGCGAAAACAGAGTTGTGACGTCAATTTTTTCGCTTCGCATTCGCATTCGCAGGAAGTATGAACCGGGCTTAAAGGGTTAATCAACCTAATTGAAAGTTTTTATATACAAATGTTGGTTGTGTCAAGCGGTTGGGAACTGTATTTCCCAAAAGGTTATTGCTAGATGAATAGACTTCTTGCGATGGTGTTTTGGTTTAGCAGTTTGTTATACAGCACCTATTTCAGGGATTCTAATACCATTTGAACGGGAAAAAGGTGATGAAAAAACGTGGATGCACTAATGACACGGAAAAGTGCACCCTGACAAATAGTTACTTAAAGAAACGTCAAACAGAAAAGCAAGATAAGGTTCAAGTTCAACTGAAAGGGTAATTGAGTTGAACTTCTAAATTTATCCTCTTTTAACTCCCAAACATTCAGCAAAATGTCACATCCCATAGTTCATCAATCACTGCCAAATTACCAAAGGAGCCTACCTGAAGAAAATCTCATTTCCACTGCCACAGGCCAACCATTTTTTTCTTTGAGCATCCTGCAAAAAAATGTCTGACAGCGGGGCGCTGAGTGATAAAATCTAATGTTGTTAAGGGGGAGACATTGTTTCTTCCCGCGGGGGCAACAGGGGGTAATTTCTGGGTCAGTCTTAGGGGAGGTCACACCAATCCTTTAACCTTGGGAGAGTTAATGAGCTAATCAAGCGGAGGACCACCTTCTGGCCATCTTAAAGAGAAGGCATACATGTAATTATTCTGTTCCCCTATATTTTTTGTTTGAGGAAAAATCACAAAATTTGTCTCATTCTGAGGCTGATGACTCATTTTAACAGGCATGCAACTTTTTCCTCGGATCAGCTGATTTCCTCTTTTTTTTATTCTCAGTTTTACCATTCAAAATTGAAAAATACTGTACAAAATCATTGAAATTTTGTAATTTCCTCTTTTTTGGTGAAGTTACAGTTGCATGCCTGTTTAGGTGGAAAAAAGCACTTGAAATGTTCATATTGCACCATTTGTCAATTATTTAAAAAAAAATTAAAGAATAATAAAAAGTCCAATAAAATTGTTTGTTGTGGACTGGCCTTACAAAAACCTTCAGCTCAAGGCGTGACAAAAAAGCAAAATACAAGTTTCCTTCCACATAGCAAAGACAAAAAAAGCAACAAAACTTTGCGGGACTCTGGACATTTTCAAGCCACAAGATTGTCAAAACCAGACTGTTGTTTTCAAAGCTATAAATCAAAGAACATTGCGGTTGTACTACAACCGTCATTAAAAAAATTCCTTTGGGAAAGACACCAGTGGCCAAAACACTGCAAAAAAAATGATGAATTTCCAGTTGGGGAGTTTACCACAAGGGTGATAAATTATGGAGACATGACGGAGAACTTAAGTGGAGAGGAAGACATTATTTAGGCAGCTGCAATGGTATAATCAGCTTTTACCAAGCTCGCTGGTAAACTACTTTTAAAGACTTGAAAAAATCACCTGAAATATAATTTTGCTGAGTTGCAGGCAGTCCACAGAAAAATTGTTTTACATGTACAGTGTACCCTCATAATTTACCGTATTGTACATGTACGACTTTGCAAAGCACAAGTCCTGCAATATATGCACATGTACAGTATCCAAAGACAAAGTAATTATGGAAAGTGCCTACACTTATGGACACAATCGTCATGCTGGGATTCGAACCCCACTTTCTGTAATGACCGAACTTGAGTTCGGTGCATTAGATTGCCCGGCCATGATGGTTCGACGCAGCACTCCACCTTCAATACCTAATAATAATAACATAGTGGCTTCTTATATAGCGCTCATATCCGTCACTCAGTGACGCTCAAGGCGCTTCAACAGTCAGTATTTTCCTGCAAGGTATATATGTGGAGCTACTTTTTGAAGTTTGAGACCTATTCCTTTACATAGCACAATGTAATGGTTTACAAGGGTGCTGTGGCGCAATGTGCTGCCAATCAAACCAGGAACACCGGGGCGAACCCCTTCTCTTTTTGATAAGTGCACTGGGTTCTTTTACGTGCATTACACAACACACGGGACCAACGGCTTTACGTCCCATCCGAAGGACGAAGCAATAATGGGTAAGTGTCTTGCTTAAGGGCACAAGTGTCACGACTGGGACTCGAACCCACACTCTGCTGAACAGAAACACCAGAGCTTGAGTCTGGTGCTCTTATCCGCTCGGCCACGACACGCCAACAGTGGATGATGCAGACTTTAAAAATACTCCCCCCATTTGCAATAAAAGATAACATGTCAAATGGAATAACATTTCAGGTTGCTTGATATGATCACCACACCTTCGGTTCAAGTCAACTTTCACATGAAAACTCGTCACAAATTTTATCAGTAATTATCGACAGTGTTCACATCCTCTCATAATGCAAAATCCGCCCTCGAAAAAAACTCCTTAATGACAAATTTTTAGATAAAAGAACATCAGTATTAAAATTCGTTCAGTATCTTAATCGGTTGAGTAATGGTTTGACGCCAGTCTTCTAAAATCAAAGCGACCGTTGAAAAACTTCCTCTTTCATCACTCGGTTATAGGCTTCGTGTTTCTGACAAGATTATTTTAGCGGGTGAGCTCCCTACGGCAGAATGTGTCAGGGAGTAAAACAACTATTAATCATGACAGTGAGGTATTTGAAGGAAATGGAGTCGAGAATTTACAAGGATTTTGTAGTTATATGATTTCAATTTGTTTCTCTTGTTGAGGTGGATTTGGTTACTGTTCCAGTGAATAAGTATTTGTGTTTAAGATAATGGTTTAAATTGTGTTTTACTATGTCCAGTTGCAAAAAATATTGTAACTATTTGTAAAATATTTGGTTTGCCATAAAACAAATTAAGGAGATGTGATATAACTTTCTCATTTTTGTTGTGGCCATATCTTTTGACTCTGATGAAGCATGGATGCAGTAGCCAATATTTGATAAATTTGTTTTTGACATAAATTTGACATAAAAATAAATTTGAACTGTGCCCCAAAAATAAATGTTTATTCTGAACTACTTGCAAATGGCTGATTGCAGGTGCACTTTCACATCAAACGTGCAACCAACATTAGTAATTGTCAAAAACCAGTATCCAAGCTTTATATGACCCAACACATCCACAAAGTTACAAACCTGTGATAATGAAAGCTTAATCAATCATCAGAGTCACAAGAAAATAGTGACAAACCTCATCACTGTTTTCGAACATTGGATTTCAGACTCGCAAGATCAAAACTTATTTTTTCTGCTAATTTCTCAAAAACTGAAGCATTTCAGGCTAATTAGTTCAAGTGAAGGTTTCCACCATGAGCATTTTGTACAATTTAAGTTGTGAAAATCTGTGAACAGTTATTTTTTTTTTTTTTTTTTTTTTAGTGTTACCAATGTTATGCATATGCTTTGAAAAGTGATTTTTTCACAGGTCTGAAAACAACAATATTTTGGGGTCTTCAACCAGTATTTGTTGCCATGAACTTTTCAGGCTTAGGTCATCATGTCACCACCCAGGTCAGCTCAAGGCAGTACCTAGAGTGGGATGTCAGCAGGCCCCCTATCTGAACATGCAGGCACTGCTGGGGAGGGGAACGGAGGGGAAACATGGGGCAAAGGGAAGGCACCCCTTATCACGAATAGCCTGTTAATTCAATGTGTGCTTTTTGTGGACCCCCCCCCCCCTCCCCTTTCTTTTTCTAAGTATACAACATTTTCAGCTGCTAATAATTTAGGTCTCTGTATATCCCGACATTGGCAAGCTTTGGGTTTACCAATTAATTTAGTTAATTAGATGAGGTATATGTTTTTAATACCACTTCCAGAGGGGTCAGAGTTGAATGTTCTGGAAATGAGGGGCCAGTGTCTGGGATTGTTGCTGTATTCTTACAGGCTCCAGTCAACACAGAACTTTTGACCTTTCAACAAGAGTCCATTTAAACTGACCTTCTTAGTGCAGTGTTCTATTTTGAATAGCGTACAATTATCAGCAGTACAATTAAACCAAATGCCAAGCCACATGTCCCCCCATTCAAGCATGTCTGAGGCCGGCCATCAACTTTTTAAATACCACCATGTTAATGAAGTTGTCAATTTTGATTAGCGATTTTAATTGATCTGACATCCCGGGTGAACCATAAGCCTAGCTCTTGGATTTATGATCCATTTTCAGAAAGTCACGGTGTGCCGGATTTTGCCGCAAGAAAACTACAAGTGGTAAATGTTAAAAAGGAAGGCACAACATTGGGTTGGAGCCTGATAACAAATATTACCAAATCATTTTTTCTTCTTCTCATGTCGGTCATTTCATCAAAGTAATGCCCCCTCTGAGAATATCAAAAAATAAAAGCGATTTTGTAAAAAATAATATATTTCTGTCTGGGAACTAATTTTTTTTTTCAAAATCTTTTCAGTTTTGGTGATGAAGTTTGTCTTCCCCTTATAAAACTTGAACTCTAAACAGTCACTTATTTTAAAATGGATCAGAATTTGATTGAGTTGCTGAATGTTTGTTTGAAATTTATGAGTACAAAAGTAACATACCTTGAAGATTAAAGTTATTTGTTTTCAAATTTACCTAAATGGGGTTAGGTGGGAGGGGGAGGGGGAGGGGGAGGGGGAGGGCTAGGCAAATAGGGTGTTAGCATCCCTCTCATAGGGGTCCGGGACTTCTTTCTAAGGAATTGAATGCACACGCAGAACCAGTCCCCAATTTCACAGAGCTAGTTAAGCAGACAACAATGCTTAACAACAATCTGCTAAGCAAAAATTAGAAGGACACCAGTTACAAATGGTAAACGTGACATTGTGTGTTTTGGCTGGTAATCTTGTTCTGGTCGGTATTTTTGTGCTTGAGCAACTTTTCTACATAATCACGGATCGATTTCACAATGCACTTCAATTCATCTGAAGATGAGTTGTTAATGTTGCCATACGTGATTTGTATTGTGACATCACGCTTTGCTTAAAATTGGCCCCCTGGTTTTTGAAAGTGATCCCAGGTCTTTGACCCCACAGCATTCTCAATCAATTACACATATGGTTCATCATTGAAGTCATAACACTGAGAATGTCACATCCCACGCGTGCCTTCTAAAAAAAACATAATAATTTATGGGAATTTTCAAAATCGGAAAAGCATTATTTCCCTTTCCGGAAAAGGAAACTGTTTAACTGACTCATTTTGGACAGAATATGCCAGAAACATTGTTCGACAGCCGATTGGAACCCAGTGATGAATTAATTTCAGACCCCCCTTGTCATAAGGTCATTTCTGCACACAATCTGGCCAGGCAAAACACCTGGGAAGTATTTTGTTCTCGATATTTGTTAAAAAGATTAATAATTCTGTTGAATTGTTTCATTTGGGAACAATTGTCTAATTCGGCATCTTTGTAAAACGTGCACAAAGTGAACAAGAAATGCAAAGTGGCTCTCATTCCATGGAGGTAGAAAAGCTCCTTCTAATGAAATTGTTTTGTGTTGTTTTTTCAAAAGCAAGATCAGCTACTTCCGAATTCCCTTTTTTTTAAACTCCCTTTCCCGTTTTTGCTTTGTGATGAATCCCTAACTTGCGTGCAGGAAAATTGTATCCACCACCCAGTCATAACAAATATAAAGTGCTTAGTGCTTGGTCGCCATTATTGCTACTTTTTCTTCTCTCTTTTCTTTGCTCTGCACTAAATGAAATGATTTCTACACACAAGGTGTTACTTCCACTTTCTGACTTCACGCGACATTTATTAAGTTCGTCATTCACCAACGATTAAGTTTCACAGTCCACAGACGCCACATGTGACATTGTTATCGCACAAGAAATTAAGCAGTTTTTCCAGGCTATTTAGAGAGGAATCTGTGAATTACACAGCGGGATTCTGAGCATACAGTTCACAGCTGGGGGTGCTTTTTTTTTTTACCAAGGGACCTAGTTTCAACACAAGAGAATGAGTAGTTAATGAGACTTAAGGGGCACTTGGGTTTTACATTGTAAACTATGCAAAAAGTAACAGACATTTTTCTATTTTTTTTTTTTTGTAATGAGATATCGCCTAACTCAAAAGGCCAGATGGCCACTTCAAGGTGAGGGCTACACTTTACTGATTTGGGATGTAGACTCAAATCAACTGTCACCAGGGGCACGTTGCCACCTACTCCTGGGGCTGAAACAGGGTTACCCCCTTCACAGTACCAGGGGCACGTTGCCACCTACTCCTGGGGCTGAAACAGGGTTACCCCTTCACAGTCCGTAAGTATGTCGGCATTGGTATCATCCACTGGGAGCCTGGCTGGTAGAGCAGAATGCACTACCATCCCATTTTTTTACGAAGCAATTATGGTTAAGTGGTTTGCTCAGGGGTACAAGTGTCTTGACCGGGATTCGAACCCACACTCTGCTGCTGACAACACCAGAGCTTGAGTCCAGTGAAATAGACCGCTCGGCCACGACACGCCACATATTTGAACTTTTGGACCCATTCTAGTGTGCGGTTTTTGTGTTCTTCATACATTAAAACAATATACAAGGGAACCAAATATTGGGTATACTTTAGCCCTGGCAGGACGCTGGTCCCCGTTGTACTTCTACTGCGTGCACGCAAATGTTCACATACAGAGACAGTCAGTTCATGGAGGAAAGTTTAATGTCTACCTCCATGGTCAGTTACAACAGAGACGTCAATTGTTATTGGTCCAATTATCAGGGCACTGATGTAACTGCATTGATACATTAGTGTTACGATAATTATTGTTACGGTTAGTAGAGGGTTAAAGTAATTTACCTTTCCCAAGGTATGGTATGCAACAACGTTGTCTCTGTAATTATGCCTCGTCACCAACGTCATTGCACGTAAAGATGATCTCGGAAAGGGGGCAATCCTAGGAAGTTTGCATAATTGAGTGGTTAATTGATCCTGTCAAATTGCACCCGCGGGTCCCCGCTAAATGGTTCTCTGTGATGGCCCATGTGATGGGCTGTGTTTAGGTCCACCAAGGCCGGAGGAAGTAGTGGTAGTGGTCAGATCAGAACGGCGGCGGCCGGCCGTTGGCTGTTTCTGTTTTTTCTTAAGCTGGAAAAGGCTGTAACTCTATTAAAAGATGCCATCTGTCAGTGACCCATGCAATACGTTGACAGCCGGTGAAAAAATAACCATCATATTAGTATTTTTAAAAATAGTGTTTGTCTTCACCACTTTAAAGAACTTTACCATCTTTTCAGTGACTGGCAGAATGTATACATGAATTATACAGGATAGTCGCAGACAGTGTTCATGTTTTATGTAATCAACCATATACACATGAAATAACAAACCTGTTAAAATTTTTGGTTTAATCCGTGGTGTGGTCAGGAGAGAAAAAAAAGTGGAAAACCATGCACAATTTTCAGCATGGAAAGACATGGTCTTTAATTTTGGTTACCAAAATCACTGGATATCACCTGAACGTTGCATTTTTGTATGTTTTCAGATACAGTTTTCTCGAATATGACTTCATTTCAGGGGGAAATATTTCAGAGAAAAAATTGTTCAAGTATGAACTTCATAATCAGTACTCCTAAGCTTTCAGACTACAATTAAACAGTGATGTTTGTTATCCTTACCAATCCTGTACAATACCTTTAAGGTTAGTGCTCTGTCTTTTAAAAAAGTTTTCAGGGGTACCTTCTCCCTTCCTTCCATAATTGTTCCCCCCAGCTGCAGATGTGGTTTTGGGTGGTGGGGTTGGGGGGGAAGGTCACAGGAAAATCGTACAGGTTGGTGCCAGGCAAGCTGATTTCAGCACATGAGCCAAATTTCGAAAAGAAATGAGGGAGCATAAAAAGTGCATTTTCTTAAATAAACACAACAGTAATTGGGTTCAAATATCAGTCAAACTTTGAGTAGTGTGCTTAATATGTCTCGACATTATTTCTGTAAGCAATTACCCCAGAGGAGACTAATGTCGCCATCTACCGTTTGAAATTCTGTCATGTCTCCGAGTGATAAAAATCGCTAATAAAGATCTCTTCCCTTCGTAAATTGTGTTTTTTAAAGATTTGTTGTCGGTGGGGTTGCCCCCCCCCCAATGGCCACTGAAGGTGAGAATGAATGTGATGAGGACTCTGCACTGACGACCAATGCTCTAATGAAGAAACAATTCAAAAATAGAAAACTTTTTACATTTTTTTCAAAGTTTAGAATTTGCTTCGATAATGCAGATGATGATGAAACACCATTGCCTAAGAATACGATGCACGGACAGAAGACAAATTTTAATGAGTAAAACAAATTTTACGTTCTTTTTGCAGTTTGAATTCAACTTAGTTTAGTGTCCCTGAAAATATTTTTTTCAAAGTTGAGAATTTGCTTTTATAATGAAGTTGATGATGAAGCACCATTGCCTAAGGATACCATGCACAGAGGACAAATTTTAATGAGTAAAACAAAACATGTTTTTGTTGCAGTTTGAATTCAACTTAGTGTCTCTGAAAACTTGGCAAAAATTGTTACTAGAGTTTTAAAGCCAAAGAAGGCCATCTTTGTGAGCAGCTTTAAAAGGGTTTTTTATTCATCTTTTTACAATTGAGCCAGCCAAAACTGCACTTATATGGAGCATAATAGTTTTATTTTCCTTGTTTGTCTTGACCAATTTAACTGGGTTTTTTTCTCTATTTATTTGTTTAATGTTTCCCATAGGTTTGATGTTTTTAAAATTGTAATTTAACCTTTTGGTCACTTTGTGATAATCTAAACTAAATATACCATTATAAATCTTGCCAGCATGCTTTTTGTGAATGAATGGATTGATGAGATTTAAATGAAGTGACAAAATACAAAAATGCACACGGTGAACATGTATGTATCTGTGATTTAACAAACGTGTGTGGAGCTCTTGGTTTGGTGTTGGGTTGACACAAACTGTGGAACTCTGGCTCAGGTCTGGAGCTTCACAAAAACATAGTCCGCTGATCCTCTTCAGGTTGCAAAAAAAAGGGGAAAATTTAATTACAAGTGCTTTGGATTGTTCAAGGGGAGGATTGACATTTCAATTTTCATGTAGGTCATTTGACCTACGGATGATGAAGCGCGGTTATGAACCCCTAGACCAGAAACCCGCCAACGCCCTCTCATGTCCAAAAATCAGTTATAACCAATTTCCTCAGCATATATCAACCGTGTCACAATATTTGGGTCTGATGTGTTTTGAGCAACTCGCGTAGGAACAACATTGTAATTGGTTTACAGAATGACCCAGAATTGTGCAGAAGTAATGTCAAAGGACAGGGGTCAGGTTCCCTCATGAATTGAGGTATTTTAAATTGGGTTGCCAATCCTACTTGGGTTGATGGGCTGATTAAATGACTTTTAACAACAAAAGGTTAATGCTACTTAAGAGGCTTTTCCTAATTGGGTTGTAAGTGCTCATTATTTTTTAATACTTTTAATTTCATATGGGTAGGCCATTTTTTGGCCTTCAAGAAAGACTCTGCTAAGGTCGAACTGTCAGGCTACTAACTATTTTTTGCATTTATACCATAGGCCCAGTTTGCAACAGCTATTTTCTATTTTCTCTTTCATAACTACAATGCGCCGGTATCAATCTTCATTTGTAACGATACATCATGTACAAAAGATAAGAGGGGAATGATGTAGTAAAACGGTTGGACAGAGGGTAGTGTAGCAATTGTTAAATGAAACTTTATTGAAGTTTTGAACAAAGCGAGGGATGGAGTGAGTTTAGCATGTTGCGGTAAATTGTTCCACAATGAAGGAGCGCCAGCAGTTGATAATCAGTTTTCAATCAGTTTATTGTGAAATGTGGTACGTGTAAATTGTGCATATAAATGTAGTTTGTAACTGAGGTTACACACAGTGTTCATAATTTGTATTTTTAGCGATGCGTGTGGCTCTGTCGATGTTAAAGGTATCACACATGATTGGTAGAGCGGACAAAAGAGTCGCAGACAGTGTTCATGTTTTGTGTGATGAACCATATACATGAAATAACAAACCTGTGATAATTTGGGCCTAATCTGTTTAGGTTTTCAGATATGACTTCATTTCAGAGGGAAATATTTCACAGAAATAAATGGTTCTAGTATGAACTTCATAATCAGTAAGCCTTCAGACTAATATTAAACAGTGATGTTTTTTATCCTTGCCAATCATGTACAATACCTTTATAGCATACGCAAAGCTCTTTGGTTTAACATGGCCTTATTATTTTTGGCAGAAATGTATTGTGCAGACCCTACAAATTTCTTGATGCAAAAAAAAAACACCCTTCCACTTTCAATATTTTCATTTAATTTATCAGGTGATGGAGATTTTTACTTCTTTTCTGTCGCCAAGGAAGATGAAGGTAGCTACTTCTGCGTAGCAACCAATGACTTCATCCCCCAGAGTGTTACATCAGACATTGCTGTGTTATCAGTACGAGGTAAGACAGTGGGGATTTTTTGCAAGTAACGCAGGGCGGCCAACTCTCCCTGATTCCGCAGAGAGTTCCCTGAAAACAAGCCGATCTTTCCATGTTCTGATGAACAAATTTGAGAAATCTCCCTGATGATGGAAAACTGTTCTCTATTATGTTGAATGTAATTCTAACTATCTCATGACTGTTGTACAAAATCTCCCTGATTGCAGGAGATCTTGAGGGGAGATCTTGAGAGGGTAGCCCCCCTCCCCCCTCACCCTAGATCTTTCTCCCAATCTAAATGTCTTCTTTGGATGCTTATTTGTATCTTATTTTGAACCTTTCAAAACTATCACTTCGCTGTGTGTTTGGGGCTGACAGAGAGCAATCTACTCCGGGGTAGTAGAATAAATAGCAAGACAAGTTCTCTATAAAGAACAAATCTACACAGCAAAGTAGATATTTATACACATGGTGTTACCGCAAACCAAATATATATTGATACCTCACCATGCAATGCCTCAAAACCCATAGAGAGCATGTGTTTATAAGGGATTACCCATTAAAAAAAAGGGACAATTATTTTATCTCAGTTGAAATATTTGACCTATTACTGCCTGGCAAATATGGCCCTTGCTGCGATTCTAACACCATGTGAAAGCAATTTGATGAAAATGTCATTTCAGTATCCAAAAAGTTCAAACATTTGCTCAGTAGCTTAAGGCTGGCTGCATTAAGTTTGCACCACAGCATTAATATAAATGTAAAATGGGTTTTATAATTTCAAACATAGCTCTGCATACCTGTAGAAAAAAAACAATGAGCACTTTGCGATGTTTGTATGTGAAAAGTGCTAACTAGTATTATTATTATTATCATTTTAAGGAAAATGGAAGAGAAAGTGTAGATTCGTGGATAGAATGTACGAATCGATGGCGAGTACATTGTTGTCCCGAATCTACACTTTAGAGTCTATTCTCTGACCTAAACTATTTCCCCAAAGCCATTGATTATGTAATGGTATCAATATCATCGATTCTCGATAATAAGTACCATAGATTTGTCTTACTAAAGTGAATTTTGTAACTGGAAAATGTTCCTGTAAATTGAAAGATAAACATGACTTCCAGCAGTGTTTTAATGTGCATTGTGTTTCCAGTTGAACAATTCACTTTAGTTTGTAACGAATCTACAGTTGAGTGTAGATTCTTAGCGAATCTACAGTTGTGTGTAGGTTCGTAAAAAATAATCCGCACTTTTATCAATAGTGTGACGTCACAGAAATAGTGTAGTATTATTAAACTTATCAAAATGTCAGGTTGTGTCATACCTCCAGCTCTTTTCAGTGTTCCAGTCTTGCAAATTTTCTAATTTTACTCAATTTGTGGTTTTTTTTTTTCAGTCAGGGCCTCCATTGAAGTAACACCAATTTCCAAAGAGGTCATTCTTGGAAATGACCTCACATTGACCTGTGAAGCCAGGGGGGATCCCACCCCTATGATAGTTTGGAGGAAAGACCTCACAATAATTCAGGCCGGAGGACGGACAACCATAGGGTGAGTAAAACGTAATGTGTTAAAGACAAACACAAATCTGTCATCACTGGTTTTACTTCCTGTTTATTTCAAACTTCACACCGGATAAAAACAGAAATTGATAAAACTGTATGCATGATTCATTTGCCTATATTTAGTATGATCTTAATCATCGTTGTGGTTTTGGGCTATCCCCCATCTTTCTCACGAATGCTGCCACCTTGCAGGGAAAATTTGACCAACAAAATATGATTAGATTTGACAACTGTCTTGCCAGTCTCCGAAGCCCACCTGTAATGAAATAATCAACTGATTGAAAGGGACTTTTAAAATTGCTTTAAAATGACGTTTTCATTGGGAGTGCATTTAGCTGGTTTTGACATGTGACATGATTTTTTTAAATTGTCAAGTAATGAACCACAAGCTCAGTTGGTAGAGCGCCGGTATGTTAATCCGGAGGTTGTTGGTTCAAATCCCGCTCTAGTCAATTTTTCTTTGTTCAACCCCGAACCATGACTTATTTTACTCAGATTCTGAAACAATTACATGAAGAAAAAAACAAATCTTTGAAAAAGTTTAGAGCCACGATAAAGGATAGTTGTGGGTTGGGGGTTGGGGTTGGATTGAGGTGGTAACTGGGGGGGGGGGGGGGTTGGGGGCAAAGAAAGTAACGGAGGGTATTGGCTCACCCCTCCCCCTCCACCCTCTTGTCGAGCTCAAACTGTTTGTTGACGGACTTCTTTTTGTTTACAGGTAAACAAGTAGTTTGTTTATTCTTCATTAATTGCTGGATGTGTTTTACTTTTAGAAATTCTGGTCAACTATTGCACATTCTGGGGATCATCGGGTTGGACCAAGGGACTTATACTTGTGAAGTGTCTAATGCGTTTGGGTCAGACTCCGTCTCTGTGTATGTTGATGTTCTTGGTACGTATACAATCTTCACGTTGATTTAGAACCAATCAGTTGGAGAAATGTTTACTATAAGCCACTCCAACGAAAAGAGAAATGTAGAGATGGAGACATCCGAGAAAATAAGGGAGATGTTGAGATGAAGACATCCAACAAAATAAGGGAGATGTTGAGATGAAGACATCCAACAAACTAAGGGAGATGTTGAGATGAAGACATCCAACAAAATGAGGGAAATGTTGGGATGAAGACATCCAACAACTAAGGGAGATGTTGAGATGGAGACATCCAACAAAATGAGGGAAATGTTGGATGAAGACATCCAACAAAATGAGGGAAATGTTGAGATGAAGACATCCAACAAACTAAGGGAGATGTTGAGATGAAGACATCCAACAAACTAAGGGAGATGTTGAGATGAAGACATCCAACAAACTAAGGGAGATGTTGAGATGAAGACATCCAACAAAATGAGGGAAATGTTGAGATTGAGACATCCAACAAAATGAGGGAAATGTTGAGATGAAGACATCCAACAAAATAAGGGAAATGTTGAGATGGAGACATCCTCAAAATAAGGGAAATGTTGAGATGGAGACACCCAACAAAATAACGGAAATGTTGAGATGGAGACATCCTCAAAATAAGGGAAATGTTGAGATGGAGACATCCAAAAAATGAGGGAAATGTTGAGATTGAGACATCCAACAAAATGAGGGAAATGTTGAGATGAAGACATCCAACAAAATAAGGGAGATGTTGAGATGGAGACATCCTCAAAATAAGGGAAATGTTGAGATGGAGACACCCAACAAAATAACGGAAATGTTGAGATGGAGTGAAATTTAAACTTTTTGTCATATTTCTGAGCTAAATTGGGTAAATTATTCCCATCGGTTCCCAGCACTTGTTGCTGCAAAAAAAACTTTTTCTTAAACCATATGTCCATTAAATTCAAAGCTTTTAAAATCCAATGCAAATGTTTTTTTTTAATTTGTGACTTGTGGATGCAGACGCAGTTCTCAATGATTTCAGGTATTTGTAGCCCGTATTTATCATAATATTTTCAAGGTTGAGAAAAGTATATCCTTCAAGAGTTTCTCTTTCAGAACGTTGAAACTTTCAGGACTTAATTGGCTGTTTTCCTAACATTGTTTCTTGACCTACATTATTATATCAAACTCGTCATCGGCCCACATACCCGCTTCCTCAAGTGGCGATAGACCCTCCTTCTTTTCAAGTCTCTCAAAACTCCTCCCCCGAAATGGCACATGTAGGTCGAGCACATTGAATTTAGGCCAGCAGACCATCAGGAAAGTGTGGTTCGGGAAACCGCGTTGATTGACCTACTGGAGGTTGGGGGGAACTACCCAATCAGTAATAAGTACAGGGAAATTAATAATTCTCCTCCCTCAAAACCAAAACAGAAATTCGAAAAAAATAAAAAACTTTCCGACTAGACGGGATTTTTAAAATGATTTTTTTTTGTGGGTCTCTTTGTTTGGCGTGGTAGAGAGGGATCTGTTGTGACATAATTGTAACTGCCCCGTCATACTGCACAGACAAAGTTCATCTTGGGCCGAAGCTTTTTTTCAAAAGAAAGGATCGCTGGTATTTCACATTATTTGCGCACGTTTTAACCCTGCTTGAAGGGTTGAATTTGTTTTACCTTTTCTTCTGGGGAAAACCCAAGATTTGATTTCTCCTCTTTGTTTTTTCCTCTTTTCCTGTTAGTGCTTTCTTTTGTTTCACTTCAGGCGGAGGGGGGGGCACTGTGCCCAAAGTTGGCATAGTGCCATACTGATCATGGGCAACACCCTCATTCCAAAGCCTTGTTTGTCTCAGTCTTAAGCTGGACAAATTTAGCAACTTTAGTCACCAGACAATTAGCCCCTTTATGGTAGTTCAATAAAAAAGGGGCTAATTGTTGCTTTAAAAAAAATGTCTGCAATTCAACAACTCTTTTGAAGTGTACACCTGACAAATACAAATACGCATTGTAAACTGGCTTTTATGTGTGTGGTAATTTTTAAAAAACATTTGTGTTTGTCAGCTTCAAACGGTTAGAAGTCCTTTGTCCTAAAATATGCTTTAGAATAAGAGATGTCGAAAAATTCTGTGCCGCATTTCTGTGTCTTTTCACCCTCTACTTGCTAAACACAAGTTGTGATTTTTGGGTGGTATTCAACAAAGAAAAAGAAAGTGTTGTGTAAAAGTGCTCTTAAAAAGTAACATCTATTGTTATCATATAAGCTTAAGAGGTCCTGTTTTGTGGTGTGTCTTGGCCAGGCGGTTAAGAGCACCGGACTCAAGCTCTGATTGTTTCTGATCAGCAGAGTATGGGTTCGAGTCCCGGTCTTGACACTTTGTGTTCTTGAGTAAGATATTTTACCATTATAGCTTCGTCCTTCAGATGGGAAGTAAAGCTGTAGGTTCAGTGTGTTGTGTAATGCACGTAAAAGAACCCAGTAACTCTTATCGCAAAGAGAAGGGGTTCGCCTCTGTGTTTCTGGCAGTGGCTGCTGAATGCACCACAGTGCCTGTTGTAAACCCTTATAAGGTACTACATACCTTGTAGGGTTCTTATCCTGTTGAGAAAAAAAATAATGAGTGCTTTGATATGCCCCTAGGGGTGTGATAAAGCCCTATTTTAGAACCCAATGCTATTATTATTCACCCTTTCTGACACATCATGTGTCCTGGAAGGTTATGAGTGGTCTAAATTTGTTAGCAGTGTTCTTTAATGATTGTCTAGCACTTGAGGATTGGATAACAAATCCTGTTCCCTGGCTTTTGTCTGGCTTCACCCTGTGGACTGAGTGGGTCAAGTCAGAGGTTCCGCTGGAAATGCACATAAAATGGTACAATGGCAGGGCTTTTTTGCCACCCCCAAATAGCGTAGCTGTAGCTTATAATAGCATTTTTGCAAGGGGTCTACAGTTCATCATAATTTAAAACAACACCGCCCTCAGCAGTTCCTGCTCTGAGCGGATATTATCAAATGATTTCTAGCATTAAAACTGTCACTCAAGCCCAGTGTGTCCTGGAAGGTAATGCGGGTCAACATTTATAGCTTGGTTCTTAGTGTCCAGCACTTTAAGATTAGATAAAAATCCTATTCCCTGGCTTTTGTCTGGCTTCACCCTGTGGACCAAATCCGGATCAGAGGTTGGTCAAGAGCTCTAAATGGCTTACTTACAGCTAAAATCTTCGGTTTAATTTGTGGTCAAGTGGTGGTTTAAGTATTTGACAAGTCTTATTTGTGTCTTTTTTGCGACAGTACAGTGACAAATGTTTTGTCAGTTGAAGCTGTTTGTGGCGCGCCTCATTCACCGTTGAAAGATGTTTGCATGCAACTTGACTTTGTAAAATGATTGACTTATAGAGCTGCTTTAGCACAAAAAAGTAGCTAAGTACAACAAAATTATGCTTATCAGAATAACTTTACCAGCCAAATTCAATGTGCCATCTGTGATCGGTATCCTGCTCATTTTTGAAAAATGTGAGTCAACATTGTTGCACTCAAAGCAAAAACAAAAAAATAGTTACTCAAAAGCACAGGAAAGTGTTTGAATTGGATCAAGTACCAAGAGGTTTTGCTTGATTGCTTTCTCCATGTTCCACCCTTGAGAAAAATGTGAAAATGTCAAATAACAGAGGGTTGCCTGCAGACCTACGCCTGAACGAAAACCGCAACAAGTGATCTTTGCTTCTATTTGTGTTTTTTTTTCCCCGCTCAAGATTGCTGTTTACATTCCAGTCACATTGATTGTGAAACTACTATTGTAACTTCAATCTTGATTTGAACTAAGAATAATTTGCTTCATTTGAGAAGAAAACTTCTATCCAACATTTTGGAGATAAATTGCTTAAAGGAACACTTTGCCTTCAAATCTCATTAAATTTTACTGTTTGGAGGTGTTCCTTATACTTATTAAGAGTTGTTCTTGCAATATAAACACCTTTAATGTGTTATAATTAGTGAATGGTAGTTAAAAAAAAAAAACATTGACCTCTGACCCCGAGACATGTCCCGCGAAATGTATACGTATTTCAAGCCTGTAAAGGCCCAGTGCAAGAAAGCACGCGACTACACTAATCAAGATGCAATAACAGTAACGGGTACCAGACCTTCTTACACCACACAAAGCATCGGTGTTACTAGGTTGGCCCCGCTAAAATCATACATTGTACGAGAACCCTGTCTTACCGTCGTCTACTGCAGCATGCAGGGGGAGGTCTATGGGTGGTATGGCCCGCGCGGGGCTTTGCTGCTGCTGGTACGTCCCTGTACGCCCGGACGGACCGACACGTGGGGACTTGCTACTTAATTATTTAACGTATGTTTTTTCTTTCTTTTTTCATTCATTATTAACTGGATATTTATTGGAATACAATAAACAGATGGTAATCGTAACATTTTTAATAAAATAATTGCTCAGTCATAGTTCAACAGCTGCGACTGGAAATAAGACTAATAGAAAATTGTCCGCCATTTATGGGAGTCAAAATCTTAACTCCCATAAATGGCGGACCGTTTTGTTTCGCAAAAGTTATGAAAAGCGAAGCAACGTTTGTGTGGATCATTATATTCTACTTTTTAAATATCTTTCTCACCGTGCTCATTATACATCAAACGCTTGTTATAGCCCAAAAGCTCCCAACAGCACCCAACCCGAAGGCAACGTGTTCCTTTAATTAATATCGTCCTTTCAGTCCGGAAATCCACACTTGTAGAATGACAATACCCTTGGATTAAAAAGACCTATCTCAATTTCCGTTCCCTTTTAACCACCCTTTGTTTCGATATTTAAACATCGGTTACAGGTAAATTTATCTATGACACAGTTGTTATGGATAGGGATAGTTTGTCGTCACTCCAAGGGTAAACCAATTAACTGGACCTATTTGATGACCTGGGCCTAATTTCATAGAGCTGCTTAAGCACAAAAACTAGCTAAGCACAACAAAATTATGCTTACAACCTGTACAAAAATAAGATTACCAGTCAAAATACCACGTCACATGTACCGTCTGTGACTGGTATCAACATTACAACTTAGCAATTTGAGTACAAATACCTCTTTAATGTCTGTGCTATTTTATGGAAATCAGCTCTGACACAAGTCTAATTAAATCAAAATCGACTATTCAAGATCACAAGTGAGAAGTTAATGTCAGCTTCAGGTTTTGAACCACGCGCGGTAAATTTCTTGTGAATAACAGGCTTGCCCCCACCCTCTCAACTCAAACAAACGTTTCCAGTTAAAAAAAACGGCTAATATTTGCATTTCGTGACCAAAAGTGATATTCTGAGTGGGATCCCACTTATCTATGCCCCCTGTACGATAACACATCACACCCTATTCCGCTGGCTGCGGGAAACAATCAATTATGTGTAAATCATCCATAGAGGAAGTCCTTACAGCGGAACAATTTCCATGAGGCATACCAATGGAATTGCAAGAGGTGAAGGGGGGGGGCTGATTGGGGTACCTTGTAAGTGACTAAACTCACAGCACCGCCAAAAAAACTCTGTCGTCACAGAATTACAGTGATTACTTAAAATGGAGGCAAATGGGGGAAGCGTGATTCATATTTTAATTGTAGGTCGTCAGAGCGAGAGTGCAGTCGCTAGATCAGAAAACGTGGGGGCATTCTGTTCATTACGGTCGCTGCTGCCGATGTTACCTTGCCGCGCCATGGGACGCATTCAGCTTTGGATTATCTATGTTGTAATTGCTGTGTCTGGGGTGATGAGCGGTAAGAATGAGTATTGAATGATTGGGGGTGATTAATTTCAATCATCCGATGGAGCGGTTTTAAGGGGGGAAAGTGTGGCTTTTGGAATGTCTTTAGTGATATCAAATTGAAGGCAATTAAGACTTCAATCATGCTGCCTTCATCTTTGCTCGTAATATATTTTTTAAACAAAAGGCCTAATTAGTGTGAGGTAAAAAAAAAAAAAAAAAAAAATTAGTTAGTTTGTCTTTGTTCAGTACAAAAGTGCTTTATGTTTTCCCAGCCAGTTTCCCTTATGATTTATTACTTAATAATGAAAAACAAGGGTCAAACTATTTTGTCCTTCGAGCCTCAGTCTGGATTGTACATTGATCTGAAAAAATGGCCACATGATAATAACAGTCTAAGTTGAACAGGTAGGAACTGGAATGGGATGGACTTCTATTTTTTTCTACAACCAATGTTGTAGATCTCTTGACCATTTTTTGATTGGAAAATCTGGATGTAATTATATTAGGAGGGAATCTGTCTGGTATCCTACTTCTTGCAATGTTGAGTGAAGCTGTATTGAAAATTGACTATAATGACCAGTAGGGCAACCTGTTGGTGATCCATTTCCACTTGTTTTAATTTGCGTTTCTGCTTATGTGGTGAAAATTCTATTGAAATATGGATGCTCTTGTCGTACAGACAAATATTTAGCAATGATATTGATACCTCCTGTACTTAGACAGGGAAATTTTACCCAGCTGATTATTTGTTTCAGCCAAATAAGTATTTTACTGAAAAATATCATCTGTGATACATTTTAATTTTTTTCAACATTTTATTCTGTCATCGCCCAAAGTCCCCCCGTACACCAATTATTTGAAAAACTCTCTTCTAACTTTACACACAGACAAATTCTGGATCTTTGTTGGGGTAGACTTTGTACCCTGTCCCAACTATGACAAAGGGTAAGCGGCAAGTGGATTTATTAAGTTGTTATAAGTGCTGAGATTTGTTATCATTTGTTCTTTTTGTTTGCCCTCATTTTTTCTTTTCTTCTGCAGTGTCTCCGCAAATCACCACCGGCCCAGGTGAGCTCAGTGTGGGTCTGGGCTCCTCCATACTCCTTCCCTGCATCGTCATAGGGGATCCCGTCCCAGAGGTCACATGGCACAAAGACAACACGCTGTTAACCTTTGACCCCAGTGACCTCCACTACCAGCTGACCAATCAGGGACTGAAGATTAACGTGGCTAGGGTTGACGACGGCGGGAGTTTCCGTTGCCAAGCAACCAACAAAGCTGGGATGAGCGAGAGCTCTGGAACATTGATCGTAGAGAGTAAGTCGCCATCTTTGCTTCTTTCATTTCGTCAGTATCATACCACGACATGGGTCATCGTAAGATTGCATTGTTACATGTATGATTCAGTATTTAATTCAGACCTGGAATTTCATCAGTGAGAGGGCAAGGCCATTTTGCAAAGGGCACTTCCATTGGAAAATCTTAAAGTCTATGGGAAACTTTTGCCAAGAGCAGGGCAACAGAAGGCCATGGCCTCTGTGGCCTCCGTGTAATTCCAGGCCTGTAATTGTTGCGTGTGTGTGATGTGCACATGTAAGTGCTCCAGCATGGCGAGCCATGAAATAGTGACATCATCATAGAAGGGTCTGTATGGTCGTGTGTTGATTATTCACACTTTTTGCATAATGCCCAAAAGTCATCCATAACACCCAATAACAAGCTGCCTTGTGTATGGGGTAAACTCTCCAATATCAATCGAAAAGAACAATTTCAGCTGGTCAATTACATTATGCATGTTTCCTTCATGAAAAACCTTGGCAGGCCTTACAAGGGTGAAGTGTTTTTCTCTATCCGTACTCCCTGGAGTCCATGTCAATTAATAGACAACAATTAGTAAAGTCATTGAGAAAATCCCCTAGTACCTTCAGGAACTATTTCGCTTTAATGTACAACACAGTCATGTGGGCTCCAACATACATGTGTCATTCATTCCCTCATGGGAAGAATACAGCATGTACTTCTCAAGTTATACTTCTACAGGTGTCCTGTGCTTCTGGGGGATCTATCCGAGACATTCAGACTTCATTAATCACTCTCTCTTTTTTTCCTTGGTGAACTATTTGTTTTCTAAGACCCGTTTGGCAACCATATGTTGTGTATTTCTGTAACTGATGTTTTGCAAACTGCATCACATGGTCAAGGCCCAGTTTTATGGCTCGGCTTTATAGATAAAGATATTCTTGTAGTATACAAACATAACATGGTTTGAGGGTGGACAGTTAAAGTTAGCTCTCTGAGGTATTGGAAGTTGCCAAACTATAGTTCACAAGGCGAAGCCGAGGGTACTAGTTTGACAACTTTCGATACCAAGGAGAGCTGAAAATCGACTGCCCACCTAAAATAAACCATGTTATATTTGTTTTTACTATACCTCACACTTCTATAGTTTGGCACAATGAGCTTGGGAAATCGCAGATTTACATTAATGCGTGTGCCACTATCTTTTCATTTGAATATAGCTAGGGCAGTATTTACAGGTGTGATTTACTACACCTGTGCCACAGTTCTACACGGAGGGACTTTGTTGAGCAAGAACTTTAAAAAGTGGAATAGTAGAAGTATTATTAATCGCCCGCTGGCAAAATGCTTGTTGAATCAAAAAATATTGGGGCCTTCTTTTAAAAATATACTACACAAGAAAACTTTGAAAGTTAATAATTTTTTTAAATTGTAAAGTTATAAACATTGTGAATGTCTGAAGATAAATATTGGGTACATTTCTGCAAAAGTGAATACTTTAGATGAGCATTTATTTTTTTAGAGTAATTTATTGTAACACATCAAATCTTTTTATTATTTTTTTTAATTTTTAATTTTTTTTTTTTGAGGGGGAGGGGGCCTTTTAATGACGGCATAGATAATACAATATTGCATTATTTGCCAATCATTGTTCTATTGAATTCAACCAGAAAAAAAAGAAGGGGAAATATCTATCGAAACCAGCAGGCTTTTGATGAATCCAAGGAAGGGCAACTAGGGGGCTTCGTACGTGCAGAACGATCCGGAAAGCAGCTAACCTGAAACAATCCTGTAACACTGCCTCCTCCAACAAAACTGATCTTTCTATAATTGTAGGGTACCTAGGATTAAATGATCCTCATACCCGGCTTCATGTACACCGGGATAAATTACTAACAAGGGCAGGAAAGATAACGTTGGGTCTACGTCAAACGCTGACTCATCAGAAACTGTCCATCCCCGGCAAACAGTGTATGTGGTTGTGTGACGTTTTGACTGCTAAATAATGGTTATTGTATGAGACATCGAGTAGTTTTTTGCACCTCAATATTCCAGTAAAAAAAGAAAGAAAAAAAATCAATTAGGGGGGGGGGGAGGGGGAACATCCCTAGTCTCATTAAAGGAACATTACAGAATTAGTAAGAAAAAAAACTTTTGAATAAACTAATTTTCCGATTGGAGTTTATCGCTCAGTGAGCGTTTTATTCATTTGTTGAATCTATATGATTTCATGCAAAATGTGTAATCAGTTTTTCACTATTTTCTCGTGACCCAGATAGCCGATCGATCTCAAACTTCTACAGGTTTGTCAGTTTATGTACATGTATATGGTGGATTACATAAAGTGCTTACACTGCCAGCAACTGTTTTGTTAGCAAAAACCAATTCTGTCATGTTCCTTTAACAAGGGTTCATAAAGATTGTTTGTTATCTCATCCGTCACAGGTGGATTAGGGTTGGGAGGCTGTGCCTGTCCATCCTAGTCTCATTAAATACTTTCTGTCGGAACTTTAGGCGGTGCCCCTTTCATGTCTACTTAGCGTGTACAAGGCTGTTGTTATACATCTCAATTAACCGTCTTAAGGGAAGACATTGGGACGTGTTCCAAAGTTGTTACCTCATTGAGAGTAGGGTATCCATCTTTTTTTTATCTTTGAACACCTGCGTGTAGGAGGGGCCTTGTGTGATGTTGTCATCGCTTTTTTATGAACATGGGTAAACAGACCTTTTATAGCATTTGGGATTTTTTTTAAAGTATATTGGTGAAGGGGGAAAAAACCCAAATGGCTTTGATTTTATTATTTTACACACAAGAAAGTTTTTCATGAAGAAACCATGACTGGTCGGATACAAGTGTTCAAAGACACAATTCAAATTTGCGGTATAGACCTTTCTTTTGCAACGTCACAGCCAGAGTTTTTGCCAACCGAGGCTGGACAACTATGGAAAGCCATAAGTGCAATGAAAAAACAGATAGCCACAGTTTGTAACAATGTTACACAAATATTCAAAAATATGTGAAATCTGTTGGAAACAAATCAGCCAATCATAAGAAATATTTCAGCTCATGAATCTTCACAGAAAATTGTTTGTAACACGATTGATTGATTTGCTAACATTCGGCCGTCCATGCCAACTGGCGTTTATCAACAATGAAAAGGTCTATAGACCCCTTGCATTGGCCGCCATGGCTGAGGTAAAACAATGGAAACGCGCAGCGCACAACTCTCAGCCAATGATATATCTTCACTGAGGCTTATGGGTCTATTGGACTTCTCAAGACCTTAAGCCCGCCTCTTACTTCACGCAAAAGCGAATGTGAAACCAATGGCGTGACGCAATCAATCAGGTGCGCGCTGTTTTCCATTGTGACACTAGGAAGTTCGCTTCGCTTTCACAATTCACATGAAATATGAACCTGACTTTATAATTTGTTCTTGTGAAGGCGAGGTAATTCTTCCATGAAATATCAGCCCCTGTCTCTTTTACCCTTTGAGCTTAATGCATGACAATGGGGGACTTTTAGGACGCTTGGTGGCAGCAGACTTACCAGGTAAATCCATTGTTCTCGGCAATGTGCGAATGCTTAGAACTACGTGAACAGTGACATTTTACCTGGTGAGTCTGCTGCCACCTAGCGTTCAAAAGTCTCCCATTAAAATGGAAGAAGTTAATTTGAAAAGAGTAAACAGAAAGTGAGTCAAGCCATCTGCCTCCAGTGGTCATGGTCATGTTGTACCTTAGGGGCGATATGTAAAGTCTGGAATCTGCCTCCAGTGGTCATGGTCATGTTGTACCTTTGGGGCGATATGTAAAGTCTGGAATCTGCCTCCAGTGGTCATGATCATGTTGTACCTTTGGGGCGATATGTAAAGTCTGGAATCTGCCTCCAGTGGCCATGGTCTTGTTGTACCTTGGGGGCGATATGTAAAGTCTGGAATCTGCCTCCAATCTGTGCCATCTTATGCATATCCTCAACCCCCCCCCAAAAAAAAAAAGGGGGGGGAAAAATGGGAAAAAAAACATTATTCTTTACAAACTAAGATATACTGAAAAAAGTTGTGCGGCGGCACTACATGAGGTTGAAAACTTGTTGATCTTTTCCCAATGATAAATTGCAAAAATACCCTTTCTTGACAAAAGAGTAGAGGGCGCACTATAGTGCAAAACTCCCGTTTTGGAGCAGAAGTAAATATTTTCTTGGTGCTTGTTCATTCTCTTGTGGTGTGTCGTGACCAAGTGGTCTCCAGCATCGGACTAAAGTTCTAATGGTTGAATGATCAGATTGTAGATTCCATTCCCATTCATGACACTTAACCATATTTAACCCAGGTGTATTAATGGAAACCTGAGAGTGCTGAGACAGTGTTGTCACAAATTTACTCTGGGCTAAAATCATCGGAGTGTGGGTTCGATTCTCATGACACTTGTGTCCTTGAGCAAGGCACTTTTCTCTTAAACCCAGGTGTATAAATGGGAACCTGAGAGGGCTGAGACAGTATTGTGTTGGATTAACCCCTTAGCACTAAATTAAGTAGCTTGGGTTGTATGCTCCCCTGGGAGTTGAGAAAGTTAGAGGAATGATCTAAAAGTATGCCTGATGAACAGGGGTAACGTTGTAAAGCAACTTGATCTTGCTGCTAGGATATGTAAGCTATAATAAGAACCAATTGTTGTTATTATTATTCACTGAACCAACATTCCATTGAGTTGTCTTTCAAATACTTCCAGTTGTTTATGCAAGCCGTACAAAATACTAAACGAATCATGAAGTAGTTTACAGTCAATGGAAATAGAGAATGCGCCAATTGCTTGTTTTTGATAACTTACCGACATCAGACATTTTACCCCAGGGACAGACAGGACAGGACAACTTGATTATATTTCTCTGAGTCACAATTAAAATACAAAATGAATTAGGTTGACATCCCTACCCCCTCCTCATTCTACCCTCCTCCCCCCCTCCTCCCCCTCTTGTAGACCACTTTAGATAGTCGCAGTCAATTTATTCAAATTACAGCTGACTTGTAACAGTCCTGGCAAACCACCATAGACAAAACAACAAGTCACAGTGATTTTTTTTTCTCCAAAGGCTGCCCCCCCCCCCTGAATGGAAATTGTTATTCTCATCAGTATGAGCAGAAATTAATGTAAGTTGGTCTTCTTGCTGGCTTAGTCATTCTGTTTGTCTTGAGGGTGTAGAGGCCGAATCCTAACCATAACTAGTGATGGTGGTGTTTTGGAGGGAAAGAACGTTTTTTAAAGGGGCTTGACATAAATAGTAGTATTCCCTGTCCCAAAATTTAAGTCGTGAAATGATAAATCAAAATGTGAATAGTAATGTAACATGCATACCTGTACATTTGAATCGCTGGATGATGATCTCATGAAAGATTGTATGTAACCCTCACATTTTCCCAACTCCATATGGCAATTTTTCAGTTTTGTTGTCGCCGTGTTGTCGACACAGGCGTCTGATTTCTCAGGATTTTTCCTGATTTCAGGATGTTCTCAAAACCTCCTTGAGCTTTCAAATTTTCTTGACAGAAGTAAAGCAGTAACCAAAGGGAGAACAACATTGTCAAATTTATGTAGTTTTGTATTTCTGGTGATGTACAGAGTCTGTAAACTTCCTGAATTGCAGCATCTGGGAGGGTCCGTGTCAAGAATAAGGGGAACTCAGACTTGCAAGCCATTTTTTATACTTTATTTTAACATTCGTCCAGTCTCATCCCTGTTGACAGCATCTTTCATTCAAGGAAGCTTTCAGATGACTGTTCAGATGGACACAGTGGGCTGTTCGATTTTTGGTGTATTCAAACAGATTTACCCAAAATTGAACAGTGCCCTCAAAATTGTGTCCACCATTTCCTCAAAATGGCTAATTGATACACCACCTGCCCTTAAATCTTAGGGAATCATAGCACAGGAACTGGGTGAGACTCCCTGTCGGAACTCTTCATGGTACCTCATTAGAGATAACGGATGGTTTTTCTCTCTTCCTAAGGTCCCATTAGCCCTGATTAGCTCTCCTCCGTTGATAAATCACCACCGGAGGGATCTTGAAACTTGAGAGAGACTTAAGCAAATGCCGGATGTTCCTTGTAGATGGGTTGAAATGTTAGAATGAATCAGCTGTTTTAATTAAAGAGAAACCACAACATTTGTATGCGGTTTTTCTCGTAGAGCCCTCCAATACGTCTGAGCTCAAAAAGGTTGAGGTTAAAATTATCTGGTAGCTAGTGGGTTTAGCATAAGACATAGTAATACATAAGGCAGTGTCTTTCTCAGATTGTACAGAAGCCAGGGGTTTCAAAGTAAGCCGGTAGCCGGCGAATTTGACCGGCTACATACTGACTTATAAGTACCGGCCACTTTTTGGCAACCATAGCAAACTCCATAGCAGGAAATGCTCACATTAAACCTGAGAGCATACAATGTACAGTAGCTCTTAACCTTCTGGGGATTTAGACAGGCTTCAGACCCCACACCCTTAGGAATTCACGCTTGTGTTCAGATAAAATTGCCTCAACTAACTTAGTCACATACCTGCTACAGTACTTGTTTGGAAACCCCTGAGAATGCTATCTGTACTTACTTTTCATGTAATCCTATAAAGCATGGATTCTTTAAAGAATGTTATACCACCCCTCCCCCCCCCCTCACCAATAGATGGATTGCACATGAAGCGTTGACCACCATCTTTGATGAGAAACAATGGAAACTTGCCACGTGTACGCGCTGCGCACAACTCTCAGCCGCAATGGCAGCCTTTCACGCGTGCACTTTTCATCATCAAAGAAGGCGGCCAATGCAAGGAGTCTATAAAAAAAAGGAGGGGGTAAAGAAAATTAGTTTGAAAAAAATAAAATAAAATAAATTAACTACATTCTTTAAGCAAAAAAGAAAAGAAATGTTAAAAGATGTTGCCACACACCGGTGGCATGGCTTATAAAGACTTTGTAAAAGGGAACATGCAAACTTGCCACCTGGTGTGTGTTCACCTGTAGGGGGCTTTAATATGCCTCAGGCAGTTGCAAAGTTCTTGTCTCTGAAGAGACACTTTCCACTAGGTTGTAAAAACACAATTTACGTTCTTTCCTTCTTGATCTCGCAGTGGGCTGTTTTCATTCACTGTCTAGTTTCATTTCCACTCCATGGAGTATGTGTGAAGTTATTGGAGACCAAACATTTGGGGAAGCACGATTCCGAAAGGTTAGAATAAGGGTGGAGGGTGCAATAAAGGAGCTTAGAACAACAGGATTTTGATGAAATGCCGGGGGAGTACGTTGGAAATTACCCTTAAAAAACAGAATCGATCGACTGCCAGCTGCTGGAGATGCCAAGGGAAGGCAGTATGTTATGTGCTATAGCCTCATGAAATGTTCAGGTTTCTAATTTGTCAGAAGTTTTCATGAATTCAGGATTGGTCACTGATGTTGATCTCCCCTCACCTTCAGATTTTCTGAAGAGGTGAAGTTGCCATCGTAGGGCAGAAAGACACAGCCCTTTTTGGGACCAAACCTCTCGTGATGTAGAGAGTTTGTAAAACTCTTATTACCACGTAACATCCTGTATGTTCAAGTGGCTTCAACTCCAGACCGAAGGGGTTACTGCAAAGCATTTTTCTTGATTTTTTTATGCTTGTGAAATCTCACCTCTGAATGTTTGAAAGCATTCAAAAAATGTATTCATACAAATACTTCTTGAGAAGTCTTATATTGGTAGGAAGCGCTGAGCTGTTGACTTGAGCACAATATCCTTTGTACATGAAATCCGGCGGTCAGTGGTTCGAATCCTGCTCTAGTAATTTTGTCTTTGTTCAACCCAAAACTTTTTGAAAGAATACACGCGTAAAGAATTAAATACTTCCATAAGTTTTGTAATCTGACGAACTGTTGATGTCACAAGTATGAAAATGAAAAAATAAAATGAAAAAGATATAAAAATAATAACATTGATGTAGCGCTTTCTACGGGTGTTTCAAAGCGCTCTCGATTGAATGAGTTGATGAAAGGTGAATCTCGGATGTGCAGGCAGAGCTTGCTCCAGAGTGCTGGTGCAGCAACCGCGAACGTGGCTGACCATAGCGGGTGTTCGTGCATGTGCCTAGGGAAAGTTGGAGATGAATATTGATGTTGAACAAAGGCTGATAGATGAGACTTGTACACCTTGATCTTGTAACTACCATCTTTGTCTTGTCCCCGTGTCAGCCATATCAATGATGACTACTGATTTTCATTATGCGACAAAGGGACCCGACTATTTTTCTTCCAGCCTCGGTTTGGTGACATTGATTTAAATGGGAGAAAAAATAAGATGGCTTCATCATGATAATGAGATGTGGGAGGGAGGCCATTGCTTGAATTGTACGTGAGGATTTTAGACACACTCTCTTACACACTTCTTTGAAATTCTCCTTATTTTACTCTCCCCACCCCTTAAAAAAAAAAAACATGAGAAAAAAAAACATGAGTATGAGGTTCTATTTGAGGGTAATAGAGCAGGGCCCAATTTCATAGTGCTACTTAAGCACAAAAAGTAGCAAAGTACAACAAAAATATGCTTACCAGAATATTAATAATACCAGCCCCAAAACCCTGTCACATGTATCCTCTGTGGCTGGTTTCCTGCTTAGTTGTGCTCGGCAGCAAATTTTTACGCAACAGTTGTCTGCCTAAGCAGAGCTATGAAATTGGACCCAGGACTAATGATCCCACTTCTAATTGCTGTTTATTTGCCCGTTGCTTTGTGAAAACAGTCACAGGAAGGGGGGGAACTCAAACTAATATTACTCAATGACAGATATAACTTTCAGGAGATTAAACTTGTTGCATTCAATGTCCGTAAAGATCAAGATGTATTAAGGTAAAAACGAAGGGCACTCAAAATGAGGAAATGAAATATGTCAATTGCTTTTAAATCGTCAAAACAAGGTTAGATTTGAGCAATAACTAATGACCTTAAACCTTCAACTCATATTTTGTCAATTTCTTAATAGACTTGCACGTATTCGAACACGGGGGACCCATTAAAGTGCACACAATTGTTTCCTTCACAGGTGAAAGCAATGGGACCAAAGTGGTCCCAAAAATGTTTTAATAAATGCAAGACTTTTTCGGTCTTATTTACCTTTCTCCAGGTTGTTAAATCAGAAGAAAAAAACATAGATGTTTATGGTTATGACGACTATTTTATGACGACCCAGAAACGGTTTTCATGAAACCTTCTTGACCTATATGTGTGGTAAACTTAAAATGAACATATATGGGGCAAACTCTCATTACAAAATTTACTAAAATGGAAGAAAATCATGGTGATCCAATCACCAAAAGAATTTCCTTCATCTAGCATGTTGTCTCTTGTAAGAAAAAGTACTAGGTTTAAAATTTAAAATCAAGCCCATTTTCTTGACAATCTTCTTGCTTACGTTGGAAGAAGAAGAAGAAGAAGTTGTTAGGGTTCTGAAATTATGCTTCGATCACCCAAACTTAAATGCTGTCCACCGGTTTGACCATACCCTACTAAAAGTCAAGACACTTTGCCCCCGTCAGGTTACTGTAAAGCACCCCACTTGCCCTAGTCAGGAGATTCAATTTTCCAGTCTAATCCTATTGTAATTGTTTAAGTCAGTTTAGGGTTCAAAGCTATGCTTTGATTACCCAAACCTAAACCTAAATGCAATTTGACCATACCCTACTAAAAGTCAAGACACTTTGCCCCGTCAGGTCACTGTAAACGACCCCACTTTTCCCAATCAGGAGATTGAATTTACCAGTCTAATCCTATTGTAACTATTCAAGTTATGATTATTATCATTGATCCCAACTGACCTCAATTCTTTTACAGTCTGAAAAAAAGAGAAAAAAAGCAGCTTAAGTTAAAGGAACAGTACATTATCAATTCCCTAATTTCAAAATTATAAATGAACCACTCACAGATAACTTTGCTGGTAAAGTTATCTGTGGGTAACAAGGAATATCTCAAAAAAACAGTGAACTACTTTGTGGGTATAGAGCGATGTATTGTATTATTTGGTTTGCGGTAACACCATGTAAAAAGTATTTACTTTCCTGTGTAGATTTTTTCTTATAATAACTTGTTCTGCTGTTTATTTACTGCCACAGAGTAGATCAGGAATTGGGAGACTGCCACTTTCATATAGAACTTGTCCTGCTGTTTATCTACTGCCGAAGACTAGTTTGGGGAATTGAAGACTTCCGAGTTTAAATAATTAGAAGAAACTTTGGTTCTGTGCAGAACCTTATTATCCACACATGCTGAATGGGACATTTGATTGGTCCCATTATTGTGAAAGAGATCAAAAATTCACATGAAAGAGATCATGTGAGCAAAGACTAGCTTGATTGCAAATTTTTATTTGGGTTTGGTTTTTTTTAGGGGGAAAGGGAGGGGTTGGGGGCGATATACCCTGTCACTTGCCTTGACTGAAGGCCAGGCACATCTGTGCATTGGGTATCGATAGTTCAGCACAGCCATCATAAATGTTCAGGCAATTGCCCGGGCCTTCACAGAACATCCTTTCATGTTTGAGTCATTGTAAAATTATATTAGAGTAATGCGAAGAATGCGCTTTCATTGTCCTTGGGAAAAAACCGAAGCTGTCAATCAAAAAAAGTGAATCTAGGTTAACATTGAATGACGCATGTGCTCTGAGTGATTCCTGGTTGGAAGCTGTTGAGGGGTTATTAGTGAAGGCTTTTCAACCTAAACTCCACATTGACCTTGCGAGGGCTAACAAAGGCTTATAGCTGTATCAGAATGCCTTATAATATCAGCTATGTCTGTTGTGTGACATCTACGTTAGGCTATACTTGGCGGCGTACTGGCTGGACTTTACCAAAGTAATTCTGAACACTTCCTGTAACATGATTACGGTACCTCAAATTGGTACACAATAGAACTGCCTACATACGCATAATCAATCTATCATTAGTGAAATGTTGTTCATTGCCAAGTTGGGACAACACCCATGGCTTAATGGCTGGCTATGTTCCAGCTTAGTACAACAGACTTCGGGTTTACTTCATGTAATTTGTAAACTAGGTTATTGGGGTAGTAGGTATGAGCTGTACCAATGGAGTCTGTAATTCTATTTTGAGAGTATTTTTACACTTTTTGGTTGGTGAATAATACCAAAATGATATGTGTGACAGTAACACAGTAATAGAGAGGTTTCGCAAGCGTACGGATACGGATACAGATACAGATACGATAACCGTATCCGTTCACGTTAGATGCGCCTCAGATTTTGTTTTGCAATCATAGAGTTATGTGTCAGGCCTGGGCCAAACTATAGACACACGTTGGCATGGGTTTTGCGAGCAAAATAAATCCAAAAACATTGTGTGTGTGTTCTTGTTACATTGAATAATTTGATTGAGTAGTATTTTTATTTAAATGATCCTTTTCGGACCCCCACGTTAAACGTGTGTAAAGAAAGTTTCCGGTAAGCACGGCAAAATAGAGACTCCTGTTTATACTGTTTTTTCGCCCATATTTTGCTTACAAATGATGAAAACATTTCCATCTATGTCATAAACGACACCTTTAAAAGCAATACCAGGGGAAATGTTTTTAATCTAGGGCAAAAATACAACTAAAATCAGCAAAACGGTATCCGTTTTTAACGTACGTGAATGAGCTCCCGTATCCGTTGTCAACGCACATGCAAAACACGGAAGCCACGGTTACGCGTCACGTGAACACACAAAGTGTTGACGTATCCGTATCCGTATCTGTATCCGTAACCTTGCGAAACCTCTCTATTGTCATGAATGTAGCCCCCATTTTAGTGATCTTCTTATTGTAAATTTTAAACAGTGCCTTTAGGTTGACATAACTGATTGGCTAAGAAAACCTGAGCTGAGATCTGTTAGACATGTTAGAGCCAGGAAGTGGGTTCCAATCGTGGTCTGGCAGCTCATTATGAAACTTGTGTCTTTGAGCAAGCTTTAGTTATAACATAATCAGGAGTGAAATATGTAAAAGAAATATGGTGTTTCTGCGTTCCATATCCAATGAGATGGAAGGCCGAGTTAAATGGAACATAGACGCGCTGTATTTTACCATATTCCATGAGTGCGTGTGTGATAACGAATACATCTTCAAGAGTTATATTCAAACAGTGCAATATGCATGGTGTGATATGGACTGTGCAATATGGTTTAATATCACACTGTTGTTGCCGTGGATCGACCAATTAGAATCGAGGTTTCAAGTTTGCTTGCAGATAATTTATCCCATTAACTATGCACTACTGGTTGGATGTTGAGCCGTAGCTCCTTTTTTTTCACAGTTGTAACCAATAACTGTTTTGGTTGTTTGGCCAATAACCGAAACAGTTGGTTACAGCCGCGAAAATGCAGTTGTACACAACCAAGGATACTCGTCATGAAAGTGTGATTTCATTTTCACTACCTTATGGAGACCGAGAACATAACAGAAAAGGAATAACAAAGAGTCTCCATAGGGAAATTCTAAAGACTGGGTTGCTCCACAAGGAATTTTGTGTACAAAGTCTATGGGAGGTTCTTAACTACAGGGACAAAGGAAAGAACAAAAGATGTCTCCACAGGGATGCAAAAAATAGAGTGTGTGTGCCCTTCAGTGTCTGGCTGACTTTTTAAGCACCATTGTCAACAGTCTCCCCTCCCCCCCCCCCATTTAAGAAATAAAGTTTGCTTTTGATGATTCTTATAATGATAGTTTTGTTTTTTATTTTTCTCCAGCTCCACCAATTATTACCACTCCGCTCACCAACCAAACAGTCTACCAGGAATCTGTGGTTGTCTTTGTATGCCAAGCCAGCGGGGAACCGAAACCGGACCTGGTGTGGTTTTTCAATGACGGACCGGTACCGAGCTGGGGTAGTATCTCTAACCAGGGGCAGATACTGACTGTAAGCTCAGCCAGTGAAGTAACGATAGGAAAAGTCACCTGCCGGGCACAGAACAGGCAGGGTCAGGCTGAATCAGAGGCTAACCTTCAGGTCAGAGGTGAGAGTCTTCAAATGCATTATTCATCATGTTTGACCCAATCAGATTGCTTTAAACTTAAGCAATTACCTTTAAGGTACTTTTTGTTGTTTTCAAATTAAAAATTTTACAGAGCAAAAAAAACACCCCAAAAAACAACTTAGTTTTTATAACAAATTTGTTTAAATAACAATTTCATTTTAGTAGATGATAAATTTGCATCAGGGATAAAAAATATTGTTTAGTTTTTACCCTAACACCGATGTATGTAAAGCTCTGTACCTATGAATTTCATTTTGATTTGATGGAAAAAAGAAAATTGATTTGAAAACAAGCGTATGAGAATTTTCCGCTGAAGAGCAAATGTTGCATCTAACCAGAGCACAATCAGCATCAAGACAGCAATGGTACAATCAACTGATCCCCGTGTGCACGGTTTCAATCTATCACAGTTCCTTCTCAATTTCACTGAGTCATTACCAGCGCCTAAAATACAATTTATTCTATTTACCGCCAGAGCGCTGCTCTAGTTTTTTCTCTACATCGTCGCTATTTCTTCGGGGGGATGAGGTGCCTCGCATTTCAAACAAGTTGTACCCTTGGGGTTTTCCCCCTCTCCGTCAGGAAATGCTCAGGTTGCATCGATGAATGCTAGCACATGTGAAAAACCTGATGCAGATAGATAAACCAGAACCTTGATGATTTTATCGTCCTGTTGGTATTTAACACCTATTGGAGTTGTGTTTCTCTTTTAAAACTTATTTAAAGGAATTGTAAAACATCGTTTTTTTTTTTTAAGGGTACGGTATACTCTAATTGATCATTATCAGTCATTGCGGCCGAATTGAGGCTGAAGGGACAAAATAGTCTGATCCCTTTTTAGTATTATGAGAATCTGTATTTACAATAGCTATTGCACTCGGGGAACATGACTAACGTGGGTGTATGGGGACTCTTTGGTTAAGGAGGGGGGAAAGAGGGATTTATTTGCCCAAAATTTTACACAATAAACAGTTGTTTTTGCTTTCTGTGTCCAATTATTTTTCTTCTTGCTGTACCCACTGTTTTGCGGTTGCCCCCCCCCCCCCACCTCCCCCATGCTCATCTGGGTCATATGCCTGTGGTGACTAAGTTGTTGGATGTACATGTATTGTCTTTTTTTCTCAAAGAAAATACAGGCATTTTTAACTAAGCCATTAAATTTTCTTCATAATATTTGTTCACATTTGAAAAAAAATCACTCACTTACTTTGTTCATCAGTTTTGCTGATTGTCGTCAGCATTCTCTGGGCCTGGAATTTACTCTATTGCCCTGGCCCTGGCATTGGTGCCCTTTCAAAAGTTTCCTACAGACTTTAAGATTTTCCAAGGGAAGTGCCCTTTGCATGATGATAATGGCTTTGCCCCCTCAGAGATGAAAATCCAGGCCTGAGTCTCCCCTGAATATGAGCACAGCACATTGTTTGAAACGTCGAGACTCAACCTTGTCTCAACCATGAATTCCCCCGAGAACCAACATTTCTTCCCAGAGAGAATCATTTCATGGTTGTCACCCATAAACTACTCATTTTTTTTACTTGCTCTTACCTTTAATATTAATTTTTTTGGTCATTTTTTTACACCCCCAAAAAACACACCGCAAATTGTTGATTTCCTTGAGTCAACGTTGAGGGAATAAATGATTATATATGGCTGTGGTTGTCATGCTACATGTACCTTCCAAGGTTTTATGTGACGTCGAACCTTTCCAGTACGTTTTTTCTTTTTCAAGGGTAATATGACAATCAGCTTTAAACAAAGCAAAATAAAGTTGCAGAAAATTACCACTGAGGTCATGGAAATAGTCAAGAATGAATTTGTTAAATTCTTTGTATGCTTTCTTTCAACCTTAGTTGCTCCAGACATTTCGCCCATAAGCGATTCAACAGTCGACGTTGGGAAATCTTTCACAGTTCATTGTGTTACCAGTGCATTTCCGGAGCCGACCATTACATGGCTGAAGGGGCAGGATGTGATCATTGCATCAGAAGGAATCATCTTCAGCTCGCCCGGTTCCCTGACCATTGCTTCGGTTACCAAGGAAGATCAGGGTATGTGTATCAGGCTATGTTCAAATAAACTTACTGTGGTTGTTGTATGCAGTGGCAACACGGAAGCCTTTCTATCAATCTAGCCACAGCCGATGTTAAAACTGTTAGGCCTTAGGCCATGTCCGAATTACTAGCTTTGGCAGTGGCTATGGCTGGATTGCCGGCATGTCCTAATATTCTTCAACCATAGAGCAAGGAACAGCCGCTCTATGCTTCAACACTGTGGTTGCAGCCAAATGGCCATAGCCATAGCCGAAGTTGCTTGCTTCGGACGCAGTCTTACCGAGCAGCCATCTGTTGAGTTCATTCCTGTATGCCAGTACAAATATAGCATTGATCAGCAACTTATCAAAGGGGCCTGTTCATTTACCCAGCACCCTTTATCTTTATGCATACGAGTTTGAGAAAAGCATTTGATTTTTAATCAATTACAAAGAAAAACATCAAACTTTGAGTCTCTTTGAAGAAAATTTCAAGATGTTTGTACACAACTGCACGGGCAACCAAAGACTAAGTGACATCACAACTATTGAGATTTCTTGAAGGCCAGTATGCCCGAGTTTGACCAACCAAAAGCGTTCAGTTTCCAAGCTGGTATGATCTTTTCTTATCCGACCTCATTTGATAACCTAGTTTCCTCGAGGGCACCTCCCCCTTCCTTAACAGAATCTAAACTAACCGCTCATAAAAGAGACCTCCCTCCTTGCGAAGCCTAAAACTTTTGATCCCTACCTCCGCTATCCAACCCGTTTTCATCAAACGTCCACATGGTGAAACATTTCTCAGCGGGAAGCATGGGTTTCAGGTTTTTTCGACCACCTCCCCGGGGGAGGGGCCCTAAGTGCAACATTTCCCCCTAATAGGATAAGGCTCCCTTATGCATCTCACCCCTAAATGTTAAACATTTGTCGTGAGCCGTTTAACATTTAGGGAAAAAATTGTTGGTAGTTTTTGTTGAGCGATTAGAGATGACATGGGTGAACAGCTGATACGCGTTTAGTTTCAAGTCAACCTAAAGACATGAACCTAATGTTATCTGCATCCATGATTAAACTTCGTGTAGGCCCTGTGTTTTCACTTACGCTCATGTTGAGAATGGATGATTGATTTTATACACAGGGGCATGAAATGATCCTTTTTTGTTCTGCATTAGTACAATCAGGGATGACAAATTTCAGACTTTTGTCTGAATTCAAATTGGTTCATGCCTGCCTGGTAAAAATGTTTTTTTAATTTCCTTTTTTTTTAAGAGTTTCTTCACTTGTAATGTATTATATGTAATGTACCAATTTCTGCCCCTTCATTAGGTGACTACAGCTGTGTAGCTTCTAATGGCGTTGGAAACACGCGGGAAAACTTCCGCATTACTGTGCTTGGTAAGTTGACAAGGGCTAGATCATTATGAATTAAGCAGCTTTGCAATTTTTAACCCGTACGTCAGTTCTTGGCACGACTAACAAATTTATGGTTAAATAAGTCCACGCAACTCAGGGTCATAACGCCCAAAAATAAGAGTTGAATTACTTTCCCTGGTTATCACCTTCTAACAGGTGATTGTAAATAGTTGATTACCAACCAGTTTTTATCTGACAGAAATCTGTCATGTTTTCGGGGTTACCCAGACTACCTTCGTCTAATGCCCAACAGGTATCACCAGAGCGTTATTTCCCCTCTGCGCAGGAATTCTTCATCGTAAACATCTTGAATCCAAGAGTTCATTGGTCACTGATAACTGACATTTGACATGACTGGTCTTTAATTCCAAGGATCTGCTCCAAGAAGATTAGAATGACTGTGCCATAAAATCTGGGATTACTTTTAGAGAGTTGTTAAGTAACACTGTTTGTGCTTAGCCTCAAAATTACACGATCTAGCAATAAGCAGTGTACACCGACTGACTGGCTCTTAACTCATTCCTGTTAAAGAGGGACTCCAAGGTCAAGTTTAGTTTTTGGATTCATTCATTTTCAAACTGATGGAGCCTTTATGCAAATGGAAAAACAACTGACAAGTATTTAACCTCAAGTTTAAATGGTGTAAAATGCCAATGTGTTTGATAACCCCACAAGTGCAAATTTTGTCAAAAATCCAAAAATTGTTAATGACGTCACGTTTAAAATATATGGTCTGTACATTTTTGTACAGAGAGGTTTTAGTTCATTCCTGACTTTTGATGATATTCAATCAAAACGGCAGTGAATTTGACTTTTTGACTGGTGCGAGAAAAAAACACCTTTGGAATGTACAGACCCATTTGTTTTTTATGTCAGATGACGTCATGTTTCAAATTTCGCTCTATAAGAGTATAAAATAAAACGTAACACCAGTTCAACGTGAGGTTAAAGACTTGTAATTTTTCCGACACTTTCATGAGGACTCTATTTATTGGAAAATGAGTGAATTACAGAACTTAATTTGACCTTGGAGCCCCTCTTTAAGCATAATTGTATGTGCTCAACAGTTTACTGAAGCGTAGTCTGGTTGTCTGATAGTTTTAATAGATGTAATAATTGCATCGAGGATAAAGAATATTCTTTGTGGTTTTACTCTGCATTGCCGGTATAAATAGGCAACTGTATATACTCGGTGCTTTCCCAAGCCCTGCAGGAAAAAAAATCCACAGGCATACTACTTGGGTGCAATTTCTAACCCACGACCTCGACATTCTGGAGCAGATTTCTAGATAACTAGCGTGCCAAGAGGCTAGTATACAAGTATTGACTGCTTTGAGTGCTATGGTTAAAACTACAACTCCCGACGTAATCCTGGGCGCGTTTTATTTTAAATAGTCTGCTCCGGGGATCACCGAGAGAGTCTGAGTTTTAACCATAGCACAAGTAAAAGCAGTCAATTTTGTTTTATAACACCTCATACTAAACAAATATTGTGCCCAGACGTCCAGGTACCAAGAGGCTGCTGATGCTATTGGTATAGTACATTGGTTGCTATTGGATAGTACATTGATTGGTACGGGTGTAGACCTTCAGCACATGACGCCATTTGAATAGGGCACCCTCGGCTGAAGGTAAAAAGAAGGTTGCTCATTGGCTCATCCTCTGCAACGCACGTGCAAGATTTTCCATCGTTTCATAATCGTTTTACCTCTAAGATGGCAACGTGATGATGTCAATGCATTAAGGTCCGTCGCATGTCGTGTTGGCGTGGCTTTCTAGTTAAAAGAAGACATATCATGTGACACACTCTAAACCAATCAAAAGTCAGAATCTTTGTAAGGGGTGTTATAATTCAGATTGTGTAATTATCAGTGGGTTCTGCAACATTTTAATAGATGTAATGATTGCATCGTGGATAAAGAATATTGTCTGATAGTTATTTTTATTTTTCAATAGTCAGTTTGACTTTCTTGAAACAACTATTTAGTTGGCAGGATTTCCTGTCAAGTAACTCCCTGAAGTTAATTTCTGTGGTTACTTGTCCGACCGGTAAACCCACTGCAGGAAGAAAGGTCAGTGTGGTTGTAACTTACGGTGGGGGAGGAAATTCTTCAGATGGCTTAGAGTTACAGTTTCAGGTGACAAGTCTAGCCCCTGGGATGGAGAGGGTTAAGGGGGGGGCTGGATAAGAATGTTTTTTTATGAACAGATCGTTTCATTTTGTCTGGTCGTTTATCGGAGATAAACAGAATCGGTGGTAATAAATCCCTATGGACAAGTCGGGATGATATTCAGATATGCAAACGTCATTGGTGGATGACTCCTTCAAGTTGAGAACTTTCCTAAATATGACTTTCTCTCTTGCCTCATAGAAGAAACTGTTGCCCACAATACCTTTATTTTAAACACTCGACCTTGCATAAGTTGTTGTGGAAGTTATATCCACATGTACCTGTGAAGAATTAGTTGTTCTTAGAAGTATGGTAGAGTCTATAACTGAAAAGGTCTGATGCACTTTGTGATAGAATGTTTTATATTATCAGAATTAGCTTGACCTTTTGTGCGAGAACTCAAACAAATGTCTGTTGTACTTCTAAAGGAATGTTATATGTTGACCAAAAAAAAAAACCTTCAAGCTGTTCTAATTGATGATGGAACACCGGACTCGATTCCCTACGGATCAACTAGAAAGTGTCATCTGTATGTGGTTAGGAAGGTTGATGGCTGCCATCTGCTTCTCAGGAAACTTCTTGATGTCCATTAAACCTTGAGTTGTCTGCGCCGTTTGTTAAAGCGTAATTAAATCTCTTTTGTGGTCGGCGTCCGTACGTCATACGCCCCTGCATTGTCGTAAGCGACAATTGTTGGAAGTGTTTGTTGGGGGAGCCGGCGGGACTCTTGTCATAATAATCAGTCTTTAAAACCCAGGTGTCTGTGTTGTGGTCAGATGAAAAAAGTGACCATGATGTAATGAAACCCTGGGCATCTGTGCCAGAGAAAAAGGAGCCAAAGTGATTAAGAGCACATTTTGTGGCCTGGTTTTTCTTGCCCTCTCTAATCTGTTGCTAGCGGCAGACTGAAGGTTAGACCAAGGGATATGGAGCCAAATGTGATGTAGCCATTTATCAAAATATTTCACAAAGCAAAGATGGTGTCAATATTTGCCAGAGTGATATCCAAGTCCAGGCATCGATAGCTGAGGTCGAGTTCTAAAATCAAAGCAAGCGATCACAATTGTAGACCCCTTGCATATGACATCACACTCTCAAACAGCGCCCTCACTTAGGCAAAAGGAGGCGGCTCATTGGATGATAGCTGTTCTTGGTGCGTAAAAACTTGCGCGTGACCTCAGTGTACCAGTAGCGTTGTACGTTATGCAAGGGGTCTTTTAACAACATCTACCTGATTTATTAAAGATGCAATGACAGACAGAAGTTTGGAGGTTTTCACTTTATTTTTTGACGAAACACTGAATATTTTTTGTGTGCTTCTTTGTTTTTTTACAGGTATACCAGGAGAGCCAACCATACTAAATGCTGCAGCAGCTACAGGGGACTCTATCACTGTGTATTGGTCAGTGGGTGGGGATGCAATGGATACAACACACTATCAACTGCAGTACAACTAAGGTAACATGGCGTTAACACAATACATAGTCTGAACCAAAATTGTATGCTGTACGGCAGCGTCGGTTGTTTTCATAGTGGAATCAGGGTCCAATTTCATAGAGTTGCTTAGCAAAAAGAAGCAGGATGCCAGTAAAAGATAGTGCATATGACGTGGCATGGGGGCTGGTAACCTTATTCTAGTAAGCATAATTGTGTTGTGCTTAGCTACCATTTGTGCTTCAAGCAGTTCTATGAAATTGGGCCCAGGTTGACCTAGAGTGCTTTCTTTCCCTGCATATCACATCTGTATGCCTGGTTCATATCGCACACTGGATCAGAGTCTTGTATGTGGATTGGGTTTTCAGTCCCTACCTGATTGTGTGGGTTTTCTCCATTTTTGGATTTTCCTCCCACATCAAAAAATTGAGCATTTCTTCATCTTCTCTTCACAGGCATCTTCAGTTATGGCTTACGAAGGCACTTTCGAGTGTTTCTTGGTTTCATTGTACCAGAAAGATATAGTAGTAATATTAATACTACTACATATGTATTTATTCCCATCACTTTGTTTCTTCACCTTCAGTGCTAGCACATCTTGGACAACTTTCTTGGACAGTATTGAAGCGGCCATCAGCCCTCAGTCTAGCACAGTCTACGGCCTGGCAGAGAGCAGTACTTATCAGTTCAGAATCTTCGCCAAGAATTCTCTCGGTACCTCGGCCCCAAGTAACGTGGTGGATGCCTCCACACCATCTGTTACAGGTAGGGTCATTACCTCTCAGATATGAGTCACTGGATTTTTCTTCTGTGAAAGGAAGTGGGACAAGGAGGGGGAAGATTCATCTGGTCAAGACACATTTGTAAAAAAAAAAAAGGGGGGGCAAGAGGATCAGGTTGGTGTAGTGAGTATTATCTATCTGTGCCTTTCTCCTCTTTGGATCTCTCTTCGAATCCCAGAGCTTTGCTTTAGATTGGTTGGCATGGATAGCTAGTGCGTGAAGTGCTCACCACTCACCACTGTGGCCCTGGTTCGATTCCCGGCTAGGGCCGTATGTGAGAAGAGTTGTGCATTGGTTCTCTCCTTTGCCAGGAGGGTGTTTCTCAACGGCCCTCCAGTTGTCCTCCGACTGGCAAAAAAGAAGCTCTTCCGATCTCTGGCTGTGCTCCGTGGTCATGTATGGGTCAAAGTGACTGGCTGCCAAAAGGCACATTTACAGGCCTGTGGTTTGACCATGTTGTAGCCGCATCCTTCGCAATGAAGTTTCTCAACTGCGATTAGCCTCCCAAATTATTACAATTTTGTATTTATTAATGGGTTTTCTTGCAGCCTGATTTCATTGGCTTTCCCCATTTGGGGTTTCCTACCACATATAGAAACCTTAGCATTTCAGTGTCACCTTCTCTTAAGGACAGTAGTGTTTAAATTGCAAAGCAGCTCTCAGGATCCCTTGGGGTTTTTTTTATATTATTTTTTACCAGAAGTAGATAATAATGAATGAATAAATACAGTTCACAAATATGTTTTCTTTCACTGGCTGACTGCCCCCCTAATCTACTGATTGATACTCTCCTCTTCACCTTATCCCAAGGGAACTAAAAAGGAATTGAGTGAAATCCATTTACAGGGACACTTTTTTTTGTCCTCTGAGCTTTTTTACAAGGTGACCTTTGGAATCCCTGACTCACTTCCATGAATCTGTCTCCCAGTTGATTTAATAGTCTGCTGGTCAGATAGTCCGAACATTTCTTTTCTGCAAAGAGGAATTAGTTGACGAGCTGTGTTGATGAGTTGTTATGAACTCACCATGTTTTTTTTAGCTCGTGTAGACCTTTCTATTGCAACATCACAGCCCGAGTTTTTGCCAACCGAGATCGGAAAACTATGGAAAGCCATCAATGCAAAACAAAAACAGATCGCCACAATTTTTAACAATGTTACACAAATATTCAAAAATAGTGTTGAATTTGTTTGAAACAAAGCAACCAATCATGAGAGGTACTTTACTTAGTTGAAAGTTTGCAGAAAATGTTAAAATTTTGTTGAAACATCTATTAACACGATTGAGTGTTTTGCTAACATTCGGCCATCCATGCCAACCAACGCGGTTTGTTTATCAACAATGGAAAGGTCTATAAACATTTGAAAGAAATGTCTAGGGAGATATGTTTAAAGGGACAGTATGGCGCCACTAAACAATTTTCAAATAAGACTTTAGCCATGTTCCCATTGGACTTGTTTTTGCTAAAGTACTTTTCTGTAGAATGACAAAATTAAATCCAATGGGAATGCATGGTAAACTGACCTCCCTGTCAACTTACCGCGACTGTGATGTAAAACTAACAGGCCGAATGAGGTCGCGGAAAACTTCCGCGCGGCCGCGGTGAGTTATCAGGGCCGATAAAAAGTCCAAAAGTTAACTGTTCCGTCGCGGAATTTAAGTCCAGGTGGGGAACGCACGGTAGAACTACACCTAATCCAGTCACGGTAACTTTCCGCGTGGCTGCGGAAGAAAAAGTCCAATGGGAACACGGCTTTTGTCAGTTTTTTAAAAGTTGATTCAATCAACAATCATCATGGTAAATATTTCCTTATGAAGGGGTTAAACAACTCGGCGTGCCATGGTATAGCGGTCAAGCGCACTAGACTAAAGCTCTGGTGTTTCTGATCATTAGAGTGTGGATTCAAGTCCCGGTCTTGACCCTTGTGTCCTTGAGCAAGAAATTGAATGACTATTGATTCTTCGTCTTTTGGATGGGACGTAAAGCCATAGGTCTCTTGTGTTGTGTAATGCACAGTAAAAAAAAAGTTACACTTATCGCTAAGAGAAGGGGTTTGCCCAAATGTTTCTGGCAGTGGCTGCTGACTGCGCCCCAGCACCTTGTAAACCCTCATGAGGTGCTACATAAATCAGTCTGACAGTTCAAAAACTTTAAAAAGTTGTCTTAAAAATGTTTCTCCCTGTTCAAGCGCCTTGAGTATCTTTCTTGTTGGTAGATATGTACACTACATAAGATTCTGGTAATTTTATTTTCGGTATTTTTGCGGAGAGTACAATAATGTTCACTTCAACTCCATTATCCAACTATTTTGTTGTCTCTCTTTCTTACAGGACCGTCTGCTCCGCGAAACTTCAAAATCTTATCTTTCAATGCAACTGCTGTCACACTGCAGTGGGAAATTCCTGTACAGCGGAATGGCCCCATAGAAGTCTACACAGTAGAGTTCAGGAAAACTGGTACTAATGGTAGGTATGATGGGAATAAAATCCTGGGCATGAGAGAAGAGGCTCTTAATATGTATGCAACCCCCACCCTCTTCAAAATTAGTTGGAACCTCTTTTTAAACAGTCACTTGGTATGAGAAGTAAGTATAAATAAATAGTAAACTTGCGGGTACAACCATGTATTAGATCTCTCTTGTGGGACTGTTGGCTTTGAAAAGAGCCAGTGTGGTCGCGACATTTCGAACAGTATACTCTGCTCGTCTTCAGGAGAAAGTTGAGATCTAATACATGGTTGTACCCGCAAGTTTACTATTCATTTATTGTTACTTCTTATTTTTCACACCATGCAAAGCTTCAAACACCACTTAGTCACTTGGTATGTTGAACTATGGTTCTAGCGTTGTCAGAGTGTGGGTTTCGGTCTCGGTCAGGTCCATGAACAAGACACTTTCGGATGGAAGTTTGAACGGTAGGTCCCGTGTATTGTGTATGTGCATATAAGAGAAGCCAGTGCACTAGGAGTGGGAAATTATGGGAAGAGGAGACTAGGAAGCTACATCAATCCTGACACATGTTCAACTCCTGCTTGGATGTAGTGACGGCATGCTGCAACGTAATTTGGAAGAAACTTGTTGTCGCCTGTTCCGCAGCCAAAAGATGATGATGACATTAACAAGTGCAGAAATACTGAAATAAAGTTATGATCTTGTTTATTTTGTAGACTATTCCAGCATTCAGGTGTTGAGCAACGACCAGTACACCATTGAGGCTATTGTGGTGGATCTGAGTCCCATCACGTCGTACCAGTTCCGTGTGACTGCCGCCACGTTACACAACGGACAACACCAGTTTGGGAATTTTACGGACTACATTGAGCAGACAACATCCCCGAGTGGTAAGATATGATTTTGTTGACCTTAAAAGTGTATTAAGTGTATTAAGTTCAGTATTAAGTGCTTTATATGTGGTCTTTTGCATATTGTTCTATTTGTAGAACATTTCCTAGAAACATGATCCCCCCAAAAAGTCTAAATGTTTTATCAAAAAGTCCTCTTGTTCTGAGTTATGATAATTGACCTTCAGTCAACAAAATGAAAGCACAGGCAGCATCAATAGCAAGGTTCTGTAAGTTCCATCCACCACAGTACCTGCTAACAATGACACATGTACTGGGTACACATGTACCAAAGCCCCTCCCCATCCCTGGGTACCAAAGCCCCTCCCCATCCCTGGGTACCAAAGCCCCTCCCCACCCCCACCCTGACCTTAATTGTTGGGAGTCACTGACCAATAATGCAGGTATACTGCCGTGGAAAAGGTTAATTCTTGTTGGTTCCATATCATTATCCATTAAGTAGAATTGTTATTAATTTTGTCTTTTTACTGGCTTGCATGGCTTGTTTTAAAAAATATATTCTTGCATTTGATTGGTCTTTGTTTGTAAAGTTTCTTGAAGCTCTTGCATAAGGCGCTTTATAAACACTTTATTGTTGTTATTATTCTTTTATGGTTAAAAGAAAATTTGCAATATTCTTACTGAGTGACATAAATTTTGTCTTCCGTTTAGCACAAACATTTTCAGCATGAAATTAGACTCACCAAATATGCATGTACAAGACAAAAATCATACATTTATGGAATTTTGTAAATATTCATAACACAAGGAAGTTTTAAGGAAAAACCCCTTGAGATTTTATGTCCGACTATCTTTGTTTGATTACTTTCATTAAAAGTCTTGTGTGGTATTTTTTTTCTTGTGAGGATTTCCTGATTTAAAGGTATTGTACACTTTTGGTAACAGCTCAAAATCAGTGTCCACATTTTGTGTTATTAAACATATGCATGAACAAACAAACCTGTGAAAGTTTGAGCTCAATTGGTCATCGAGGTCACGAGAAAATATTGAAAAGAGATCTTATGTGTTTTCTGTTTTTTCAAATTATCGCGCACGATAATTACTATTGTTTTACTCGTTTCTCAGAAACGATAGCATTTTAGGCAGAAATATTTTAAGGCACCCTTTCTACCATTACTTACTTTAAATCATGTAAGTTATGTGTGAATCTGTGAACATTGTGTTTTTCGATCTTACCAATAGTGTACAGGGCCTTTAAGGATGTGACAAATCTTGCACTTTAAAAACAAAAAATTGATGTTGCCAAAGCCGTTCATTCCGCACAGACAACTTGATTGTTTTCTTAACCAACGAGGAAGTTCAGCTTTGCTGTATGCTAAATGCGTGCCAACTTTTCAAAGGAATGTTTATACTCATTACAATGAGCGGCAAGGCAGACATACAAATGAAATCAGCCATGGTGTTCAGGGGGTCTTTCTGTCAGTTTTCTTTTATTTTTAAAGTCATCTTATTTATTTATTTTGTGTCTGCAGCACCCACAGCCTCCCAAGCAATGTTGTTATCGAAGTATCATCCTCTACGTCAATTCTTGTGTCATGGTCGGTGAGTAAACCCCAAAGCTTATGACTATTTTATTTTTTTCAATCTTTTGAAAGGAACACAGCTGCCAACTCTCCCTGATTCTGCAGAAAGTTCCCCAAATATAAGCCAATCTTTCCATGTTCTGGTGAACAAATTTGATAATATCCCCGATTGTGGAAACTTTTTCCCTATTATGTCGAATGTATTTCTAAATACCTTCCTGAATGTTTTTTCAAAATCTCCCTGATTGCAAGATGGACATGTTGGCAATTCTGCATGTGTATTATTCTGACCTACATTTTCAAATTGTTTATTAATTTCACGGGTAAAAACATTAAAATTACACCACAAAAATATACATCAAATACAAACGGCAAGAGATATAAAAATATAAAACAACAGATTAAACATTACAGTATACATTCAAAATACAGGACAATAGCACACCTGAAGGTTTACAAAAAAAGTAAACTTAATAACTGTCTAGTTGTTTTCTAAATGCTATTAGACCCCCTCCCCCCAAAAAACAAAAGTAAATAAAACATCAAAAGTCGCAACACCACAAGTTAAGAAAACAATCAAAATTTGCAAAAGAATGCTTTTTTTTAAACCACTAAAATTTGTGTGGTCAAAATAAGTGAACATTGGGCCTTTTTTTTGTATTGGGTGGCGAGAAGCGTGTTTGTTTGTCTGCCTGTAGTGCACAACTCTATGGCGTTTGCCACACCCACAGTGTCTGTACGCATGCGTGAATGTAACTAGCATATCTCATGGGAACGGCTTAATTGGGCCCGGAGACTTTCCGAGTCCTAGAGTTAGAAAAACAAAAACCAAAAAAACGATAGTTTTGGAATGAATCTTAATATCCGAAAAATGGTTATCGCCAGTGGTGAGACGGCCAAAATGGTCAAAACAAACGTAGTTGACACTCTCGTGTACAGCGATAGACAATCAAGCTCTGTATCGGGTATCCAATCAGAATCTACTCATACATCACGATGACAACTCAAACGCCAGCTCTGTCAGATGAATTTTGCCTGCCATTAATTCCTTGCCCGAGTCAACCCATGAGCTGATTTTGTTTTTGCAAGAGCTTAACGTGTCATGGATTGTTACAGCGATCATTTGTTTTAACATCGCTGTATCTTTACTTTAATGAAAACGATGATACAACGTTTGTTTGTTCAATTGTGGGTTTTTTTGGGGGGGGGGGAGAAAGTACATTCGATTCAATCCAAGTGTTTCAAAAAAAACATTTATCATCAAAGTTTTCATATCTTGATATTGTTTATGACCCATTATCATTCATCATGTTTATAAAGATAAGAGCGAGTTATCTTTATGTCAATCTCTTTCATATCCGCCTGACAGGTCACAGTACATGAACACTGTTCCTGCCTAAGCCTGTATAGCATTCAATCATTGCTGAATCACTGTAAACATCCATTATTTACAGTCTTGCAAATAAACAATTCCAAGCAAACTGTATACTGTTGGAAAGAACACATATTATTTGGTTTTGCCCTTTCACCGATGTGTGTAAAGCACTTTATACTCGTACTTCCTTGTGTTCTGTGAGAAAAAAATCCACAGGCATATTACTCGGTGGGATTCAAACCCACAACCTTTGCCATTCTAGAGCAGATGTCTTACCAACTAGACCACCGAGATTGCCCAGCAGCCAGAGGCATTCAGAGGTGAAAAGGCAAACCAAATAATATTCTTTATCCCGGTGCAAATTTAATATCTATTTTAAAAAAGCACATCATTTTTACTATTTGATATATATTTTGCCATGTTTCCTATCTAAATACCACTAGCAACGAGAATAAAAAAAAGACAACAACTTGGTGTTCTTCTACGGGTTTCCCTGCAGGCATTTAAATTGTTTCCATGTCTGACAGAAAAATCAAAAAGTTTGGCAGATATGAGTTAAACAATTCAGTATTTCAACACTCAGATGCCGATGTTGAGGATTTTGAGTTGTCAATCACCGTATTGATATGGATTGTGACTTCACACTTTGCTTAGCTTTTAGGCTTGATACACAGCTTAAGATCAATCTTAGCTCTTTGTGAAATCAACCCCTGGTTTACGCATAACAATGTGGTGATTTTTCTACCCATTTTTTTGTAGCAACTCATTTAAATTTCCAACCAAGTGAGATGAATCAGTAACCGTAATTTTTTACGAAGATGCCAGTATTTCAGACAGAAATGTTGTATAGAATAGGACCTGCACCAACTGAGTACCAAGATTTTTTCTTAAAACTTAACCAATAGACACAATCGGCGACCGTAGTCACGTGACTCATAGTGGGTATAAAATGTGAACAGACCAAGCAAGCGGCGAGTGCTTCTGCAGTAAGGTAGGAAGCAGCCATGCTTTTCCATGCACACCGCATGTTGCTTGCTTGGTTCATTTACATTTTATACCCACTATGAGTCACGTGACTACGGTCGCCGATTGTGTCTATTCTTTCCGCCATTATGATATACCTCTCGTCATGGTGTGAACAATAAGAGCGGTATTAAACATTCCTGGGCTTGTCCCGACAATCAAGATTCAATATTGTTTATGTAGCACATTTGTTCAGTAAATTCCACATACAACCAAGTATATATTTTTTTCCAAACACACACACTTGCATGCATGTTTGTGAATCTCGTAAATTGAGTACTTCTCTTTGTTCTCACATTGTTTTGTTTTTTTAGCGACATCCCCATTGACTTTGTACCGAAAGCAAAGCTGGGAATTTTTCGCTCTGTCAAAACACACACACACACTTTTGCACACACCATCGTGGGGACTTCCTATTGTTGTTCTATTGTTCCCTTTTCTAAAGAATTCCCTTGTGGGCACCCAGTTTAACAAAGAAAAACATTGTGGGGACCTTTGTTCCATTGTGTCAAAAATCCCCACAATGGTGTGTATGCCTACCCACTCACCCAAGTGTGTAAACACCTGCAATCGGGGACCTCCTATTGTCCCTCTTTTGTTTGTACTCTTAACTTTTTGGCAACAGCTCTCATTGGTTTTGTACACGTTTTCCAACTGGGGACCTTTCCCCAAACGGGGACCCTATTGTCCTCTTGTTATAGGTCCCCAGTATGAATGTGTTTACCTACCCACACTCACACACAAAACCAAACAGCAGAATGATTTTGAGATGTTCTGTGTTTCTTCAGATGAGAAAAATATTTTAAAAACATATGTAAAATGTAAGATTTCAAGTTGTCTTCCATTGAGCAGTGTGCCAGCAGGAAGTCCAGTCTCTGTCGCTCTCTTGTTTAAAGAAACAATGACATCATGAGTAACATTGTCTTTAAAATAACTTTGTGAGAGTTCCTTTTTTAATGAGTTCTCATTTTGGTTCATGACTTCCCCCTTGACTGTCAGGTTCTCTACAAGGTCAAGTTTTTTTTAAGATGAGCTCCTTATTGGCACCTCATGGTTGAACCATTGGCTTTCCTTTCATTAATTCTATCCGTGGGCTTAGATGGATGGCCGTTTTTCTCTCCTGACAGTTTCTTATGACGCAAATTTGCTAAGTCATTAATCATCGTCTGATAACATAATAAGCACATGCTTTTCCATTTTAATTGTAATTTCCTGAAGTTACATGGATTTTTTTTATCTATGAAGTGCAGGTTTCTGGTCCCCCCCTTTTAGGTTCAAAACACGGAAAGTCTTCCTAAATATTAGTAACATCCCCGAAATTGCGCCCATGTGCGTAAACATTTTGAAGGTGACACTGCCATTTTTCCAAAGACTTCATTAATTATTCACGGGTTTACAAATTTATAATCGAATGGTTACCATGGTAACAGTCAAACAGACTTGCCGAAAATAATACTGCTATATGATTTGGAACCCCTGTGTGGCATAAAGGAAAGATTAACTTTAAAAAAAGAATTCTTCATAAATTACATTTCCTCTTTTCCCGCCCTTTTTCACACCCAAACACTTGTGCTGTCAGCTTCACTAAAACTTGATAAATTTCTTCTCACTAAGAATCGCACGGAAGGTGCAACTTTTTGTCTACAGTATTTTTGTTTCTTTCCTTTGACGCATCTGGTCTGCTTTTGAGTCCCAATGTGTCACAACTCGGGGGTCCTATAATTTAGAGGAAGGAATCGTTTTCTTAGGGGAAGAAGGAGTCCCACGACGATAATCGTTTGAATTGGCCAGATCGAGTTAACACCTTTTGCCAACAGGGAAGGGACAAGGGGACAAATTTAGTTTACTCAAAATTGGACACTTTCTGTTTTTGTCTGTAATTTTTTTAAGTTTTTTTTAATGTGGGTATGAAGAGTTGAAGAGATTTTTGTCCACCTGTCGTATCAAAGTTTTATTAATTTCATGATGATATCTCTATCAAAATGAAAAAAAAAGAAGAATCAACCCCTCTTTTTGATGGTACAACTCCCCTATTTAAAAAACATTAGATCAACCCCATGCATGCCATGTAGGAAATTAAGATTAGTGTAGATATGGTTTAAAATAAACTCAGTACAAAGTTTTATGTAAGAACGGTTAATCATTATATCCTTTAAATACGCACACTGCTGTTAGCCAATTAATTGAATTACAAGTAAAGCTATCCTTGAGGTTGTCATAATTGTATTCCATTCTTTCCCCCTCTTTCTCCAGAATGTGGCACCTGAGCATCAGAATGGACCGATCCAGGGCTACAATGTGTCATACAAGGAAACCGGGTCTTCCATTACACCGTGGGTGACAACAGTCGACGAAACAGTGTTTTCCGTGAGTTTGACCGGATTGATGAAATGGAAGGAGTATGGGCGTTCAAATGTGGGCGTTCAATGGAGAGGGGCCCGGGCCCAAGACTGATGCTGTTGTCATCAGAACAAAGGCCAATGGTGAGTAACGCATCAAAACAGAATCGTTTGCAGAATGTCCTAAGAAGTGATAAGGCCAAAAACAAAAAACATGTTGAGCGTCCCTGACCACTTCCTTTTAAGAGGCCGCCTCCTTTTTTCTTCTTTTTTCTCTCTTTTTTTTCTTTTTTAGGATAAATTTAACGATCTCTGACGATTTATTTTTTATTTTTTTAATAAATAAGATTGTATGTTTAGACTTTAGCACATCGCTTCCTTTTAAGAGGCCGCCTCCTTTTTTTCTTTTTCTTTTTCCTCTTTTTTATTAAAAAGATAAATTTTAACGATCTCTGACGATTTTTTTTTTTTTTACAACAAATTAGATCGTATTTTTAGACTTTAGCACATCGAAAAAACACACTGAATAAAGCTGGCAACCATCTTGAAAAATAGCCCTGCTGGTTGTCTTGAAAAATGTATCGGGAGACCATTTAAAAAAATTAATAAAAACATTTTTAAAAAGGCCCTCCCCCTTTAAGTTTCAAATCCTACTTGGAACAATTTCAAAACTGTTCAAGTAGACTCAACAAATGAGTTCAGTCTGGTCCTTGCTCTATGGTTGACCGCATGGAAATAGATCCTTGGAATGACTGTGTGCTTCATTTAGAATGATTGTATGTGACCAAGACAAACAAGAAAAACAATTTAAAAACAATAGTACACGAAGATGAAAAAAGAGGTAATCCGACAAAAAACAGAAGTAAAAAATAGATAAGTAAGTAGGCCCTAGTTTAATAAGAAGTGGACAAACTTTAATAAATAATATAAACAAATAAAAAAGCAATGAAAAAACAACTATAGGGACCAAAACGAGTGAGCGAAGTAAGAGTGGAGCATGCAGGAGGGGAGCAAAGCCAAAAAACAAGGAAAGAAAATGATTGTATGCATGCTGTTTGTTCTTGCCTGTACAGCAAGTTTAAACACTTTCCTTGGTCAATTATCACGACATGCCTACAAACAGGCATCATTTGGCTAGAATAGCTTTCGCCCTCTCCTGTGCCTATACCACTACCTTGTCCCAGACACAAACACACTCCTGATGATGTCTTTGTAGGTTTGGTTTTGTTTTCTCTTTAGACCCTAAACACTTGCAATTATCTTTGACTTGTAGCTCCCACAGCGAATCCATTAAACATTGGCCTGTTTGCAACCAACAAGACCACCATCATGGTCACCTGGCAGGTAAGTTCTCTACAGAGAAACAATAACCCTCTAAAGCCTTTTCTAAACATCTGCTTCAGCTTCCACTCCGTCTTAATCTCTGTCAGTTATTTTGAAAATATGTGCTTATGGGAATGGGCTTCAAAACAGGCGGAGAGAGCCTAAGCCGTGGTTTCAAAAGGGGGCTGTGCTTAAAACAAAGAGGCTTTCCTTGGCGTAAACATTTACTTCATCAGGTTTTTTTTTTAAATAAATTTAGCCTAAACCAGCAAGGATACTGGAAGCATCGCTGATTGTTTTGCCAAGATCCTTGTTCAAAACAACAAATAGTTCAGGAAAAATGCGATGAGATAAGAAGGAATTCCGCAAAGATTTTTTTTGAAAACTATTTAACTTCGTGCTCCTTCGCTGCACTCATATTCATGAAAGAAAGTTTTTACTCCAATGAATGACCAAAATATTCACTAAGGATGAAGCTGTTCATCATTTGTGTGCAATTTATTTGATATTTAAAATGTGATAATGCTGGAATTCAGCCGATTGTGTTTAGGTTTAATAAGAAGTCTTTCTTTCAGCTAAGAATGTAAAAAGGGTTTAATCCAGGGTTAAAGGATTTAACCCAGATCAAGGATTAGAACTGGATTATTTGGCAAAGAGGAGCTGAACAGCTCAAGCTTGCTAAGCTAAATGAATTGTATGCTTAGCAACTCTAAACAAACCCTTCCAGTTGCTGTATTTCAGCTTGACTCACAGTGAAATAAAATTGCGCCCTCGCCGGGTCATGCGTCAAAGGCAGCAAAACCTTTCCTTATCTGAGGCTGCATCTGTACGTTCCCCGCCTACCATTACGTGTGGCCGCCTGCATTACGTGTGGCCGTAATACCGCACAACCTGCCCTCACAAAGTATTAGTCAGGGCAAAAGGCAAAGCTTCCTGCCCAGCGTTCAGCAGGATAATAACTGCACCTGTGATTCACAGGACGTGGTCCCCTCTGGCCCTAACTCTCTCTCTCTCTCTCTCTCTTAGAACTCCCTTGCTGGTCTCGTTCCCCTCTCCTCGACCCGTGAGAGAGAGAGAAAACGAGGGCATGGGGGTCTAAGAGAAATTGCCGACATTGCCTTGGTATAGGATACACGGTTTGTTAGCAGCAATTAAGTCCACCCAGCTGGACGGTAGATTCTTTGCGACTGGAACTTCTGGAGGAAGTTTTCTGGAGCTTGGAGTTTAGGTATCAGGTATCTCAGGGTAACTCAAGTTTGTCTTACGTCGCTATTGTAATGGTTGCAAAAAAAAGTTAATGGCCTGACATATCGACCGTAGCAGAGTCTTTCTCGAAGGCTAAATGACAATACAACACACAACAAGAGGTATGCTAGTTTAATAGAAGCAGTCAAATGGGAAGAAATGAAAAGAGAGAGAGAGGCAGATATCTTCCAGAAAAAACAAGAGACGAACAATGAAGAAGGAGACAAGGGGGTAGAGGGGAGGGGCTGGTTTGACCAAAAGAGGTTGCAAACACAAAAGACAAAATCATTGATAACAATTAATACAAAAAGTGAGTTTGTCAAACGCCATTTTTTTATTTTATTTATCGTAAATGAAAAAGACATCACTTTCCCACCACAGGGGACCTTTTATTTGAGATGGTGTCATGCTGAGCAGTGTAGAGCATCGGATTCAAGTTCTGGTGGTTGAGTCAACGTGATGTGGGTTCGAATCCCGGTCATGGAACTTATGTCCTTGAGCAAGATGCTTGACTATAATTGCTTCTCTTCACCCAGGGGTATAAATGGGTACCTGCGAGGGTAGAGGTTGATATTGTGTTTGAAATGCCTTTGGAGTGCTATGACAGCCTGGGCTGTATATCCCCAGGGAGCTGAGAAAGATTACAGGAATGTCATTGGCCCAGAACCAGCAGCAAATTGTTAAGCAAACATTTTCTGCTTTAGCAGCTCTGTGAAATTGGGCCAGGTGAACATTTAAAATTTGTGTTTAGCGAACCCAAGAAAACTGTCATTGAATTCTGTCTGTGAAGACGTCAATAAGGCGACTGCTGTCAAAATTGAATTGTTTGACAGAATGTGATTCATGGGTGAATGTTGAATGTTCCATACTTCTTTCAGAGACACTTAGTTTCTACAGTATAATAATTAAAACATACCCCAGAATTCTGTCGGTGAAGACTTCAATATAGGCGACTGCTGGGTCAATGTTGAATATTCTATACTTCTTTCAGCGACACTTAGTTTCTATAGTATAATAATCAAAATATACCCCAAACATGGCATAATTTTACTTTATGGTGAAAATGGTTTCAGAAAAATGATATGCAGTACAACTACTGGTTTGTTTTAGAAATGATAGGTATAGTTTTTACATGGAAATTTTCAACTGTGTCCATGACCTTTTTTCGGTCAAATGGTAGTAGGTGCCATTTTGAGCCCGTCCAGCTATGGGCGTTTTGGTACAAGCCACCCGTGTCCGCTTTACTCTCTGAAGAGTCTTGTGTGTATCTGGCGTCCTTCATTTGTCCCACCACGTGACAGCGGATTTAAACTTGTTGGTGTGTGAATGTATGACACTATACATGCCTATGGGATCTGGGGAATGATCCCCTAAGGACAACTCAGGATGGTCAGACTACTGGAGCCAATGATATCACATTTACCTGGAAGAGTAAACGTTGATATTACAAATGAGATACAACCTTACTCAAATCATGGTGGAAAGCTCAAATGTAGGGTCACTTTGATAAGGATAGGGTAAAGTGACAATTTTTACCTGAAGGTTTACCCCTCTCCAAATCGGTGGCTACGGCTACGGCTACAGATGGATTGCTGCGCCATTATGCGTTGAAGTATACAGTGTCCTTAGCAACACCTTGAGCAACAGCCGTAGGCGTAGCCGCCAATTCGGACACGGCCCAAGTTACTCCTTCGTTATGGTTGCTAATCAGCCATCTTAAGCCTTCACAAGAGATTTACAACTTCGGAAAGTTGAAATGAGTATTCCATATGCTTCCCCCTCCTCCAATCCTCCTCCTCCTCGTCCTCACCTTCAAAATTAATTTAAAAGCTTCGATTGAGAAACGAGTCATTGTAAATAATCCAATTACGGGCGATTTCCCCCCTCGTGTTAATGGCCCGGCACATTTCACAGATTTCAATGACAGAAATGCTGCCTGAAATCTTGTCAACTACATGGTGCTGATCAATCTTGTCGAGATGAGATGTGATGTGATGGTTTCAGCATTTGTTACTCATAAAAAGTTTGGTCGAACTAGGTGCGTAATGAGGAGATAACCTTCATCTGAGAGTGAAAATCTATTTTAATAAGTAGTTAGCTGCAATTTCATTCATTTAGAAATGTGTACTCTCTCCTTTGTTTGGGGGCAGTGCACTGTGGGGTGATGGCTGACCTCTATTGACCATTATTTTGAAAACTTTATCCCTTCTCGAAACAATAGACCGATCCATTAAGCTCCGCCCCTTACGTGTTGACCAATCAAACCTTGGCTATACGCCACCGAAAGTCCGACAAAGTCCGACACGCTAAAATCCCATTAGAAAAGTAAACATGCGTGCGCGCGTACTTAAAGCGTGCACGTTCATGTCGCGAGTGTGGCATTGGAGAGACGCACATGTGCTGCACACGTGTGCAGTGGTGAGGCAGCCAATGCTGTGATTGGTCAATATGCTAAAGGGGTGGGGCTTAATGGATCGGTCTATTGGTTCGGCCTTGGGTTTTGTCAGTAATTTTGAAAACATACACTTTCGGTACGAAACTTCAAGCAGGCTATGGTGCTTAAAGCGGAACGCAAGTCCAAGCTGTGGTTTCAGATATGCCCATTTGCAAAATTTTAAGGTGAGGTCATAGATTGGTTTTTGTCGACGTAATGCTGATTTAAAGGCAAAATTATAAAGAAAGATACAATATAAGCCACATATGAAAGTTTCAGCTGAATACTATGTCTAATTGCTGAGAAAACAGCTAAAAACTGTATTGGTATTTTCACAAAGATGTCAAATCCATCCCTGTTTAGAGAGGTGACAGCGGGTACCAACTGCATCTCTGGCCGCAGCATTCGCGAACGAACACCTTAAAACTGAGAAGGGATTCATGCATGAATCGTTTCTCAGATTTCAAATGTTTTTGGGTAAACAAGTTATCCAACCATATTATTTCGAAGGGAGTCCTTTCTCCAAATAGTTTATACTATCAACTGACTGCAGTGCAAAGTTTTTATGGCGATTAATCTTTTTAGTACTTACCAATCTATCTATGACCTTTCCTCTAAGGTGAGCTGTAACCTCAAAGAGAGTCAGAATAGTTTAATTCGTCATTTTTTCAACACACTAGTCAATGAAATGCATACATGGATTACATAGCACACATGACCAACCAACCCCCAATCCAATCTACCTTTGGAATTCTCCCTCCCCGATCCCCACCCACTTAATTCTCTCTACATTTGATGAAAGGCTTTGCGTGACAAACAACCAACCGGGAATTACCCAGTGAAAAGGAACTTGAGCGCTGTCCCTTCCTGGTGTGCTAATTTACTGCCAAAATGTGTATTTCTCACCCTCCTTGGTGGAACATTTCAGCCGGTAACCAATCCTTCATATGATATCCAGTGGGATTTGCGCTACTGCCCCAAGCCTCTAATTCCAGTCGTTAGATCGTTGTTTCTTTAACCCATATTAAATCGGCTCTAAAGTTGAAACACATGCTCAAAACTTTTTCTGGATTTCCCCCCAAAAGTGTTTAGTATTTTGTGTCTCCAACTTCTTCTCTTGTTAAAGGGAAAGTAACTGTAAACTGTAAACTAAAGGAATTTGTTTTTGTTTTTGTTTTTTGAAACAGCAATTTTGAAAACACAAGATCTAATTTTCTGCGTGTGTTAAAGAGTTAATAGAAGACAATCTTTTGCAATTGAACTTTCCCTCGCAGATTTATGTTGTAATGTACGCATGTAGTTAGTTCCCTCACATGACTCTTTCACGGTTTCAAAAGCCTAAAGAAAACAAATCAAGAAATCTCTCAATTTACAACATTTTTCTAGACATCTAGATACCATTGTGTTACTCTCATTTACCCCTGCCCCCCCCCTCCAACCAAAGCCCTAGCAGAAATCTATAACAACTGACTTCTTGGAAAAATAAAATAAAAGCCCCACTCCCTTACCTCAAGATTAGCCATTGATTAGAATAATTAAATTTCCTAATTGAAGTATAAAAGACAATTGATTCTCAGCAAACAAAGAGAGGAGTAATAGCTCTAATTGTTGATTGATGAATTCACACCTTCCCAAACCTAAACTGTTACAACAAAAACAGGATGTTTCCATGTGCACTTTCTTTCTTTCCTTTTTTCATGAATGTCTTCTTGATCATATTGATGAATACCAAATCATTAGAGATGAAATACAGACATGTTTCTTTGTCTAGGACATCATAATTAAATGAGGGAAGACAATTAAAATCTATTAAATGTTTAACAAGTTAAAGACTTCCTGATTTGCAACCAACAGTCCTCTAGAATAACAGTAGAATTAGAAGTAAGACAATTGAACCCTTTCATTTGATGTCACAAGCTTAAGCAGTGCCCTCACAGAGTGAGGATGGCTTATCATTGGCTGAGAGTTGTGCATGGCGCGTACATGCAGGCACATTTCAACTGTTTGACCTCAGCCATGGCGGTATTCACGACCCTTTGTACCACTGTTATACTGTCTGCCACACTTGCCAAATTGGGGAGTCAAATTTCCTCGTAATAATTATGGTAAGTGTGTAAAAACCACATGTCTAAAATGCATACTACACACAGGGACCTTATCTTTAATATGGCTAAAAACTCAGGCAAAAAAAGGACTGTTTCTTTATCAACCAAATCAATGACAGACCTTATTTGTAATAGGACAGTTCCTGATTGGCTGAAAGCTTGACCCCCCCAAAAAGGACAAGCCCCGTTTCTTTATAAACCATAACCAATGACAAACCTATCTTTAATAGGGTAGTTCCTGATTGGCTGAAAACTCAGGCAAAAATAAAGGACAAGCCCCGTTTCTGTAAACTTTCTCTTTCCTGGATATTTTTGTTCATATATCAGTTCAAGGTTCAATCAGTCATGCGGTCCAGCTCAGGTTACAATATCAGGTCAGAAATCAGGTTGGAAATTGTTCCGTGAGAACGAGAACGTGTAGAGTGGGACGTTGATGGGAGATGCGAGCAAGAAATCATCACACAGCTCTGGCGAATTACCGCTTCCCGTGAAGAGGAAGGAATCTAATGTTTTCGCTGGCTAATTTGTGTTTGTCAGGTTAATGATGGAGACCGAAAATCATTTTGAAAGGTCTTTGGATTTTTTTTACTGGGACTTAAAATTGGACATTAATTACCTTTTTTTCCCTTTCTTTTTGATCATGATTATTTTAGTATGTACTATGTGCTCTTTTTATTTTTGAACTTACTACATTTACCAACCCTATCTGGGAACTCATTGCTTGAATTATTCCAAATAGTTTACTTTGACCGCAGTCTGGGTGGTCCACTACAGAAGGCCAGTCCTTCTCTGGATTCACCCCCATTCATACTGTAATGCATTGTCTTGACTTTTTGTGATACATTTTGTATTGATAATTTATTTTTATTTATCTGTATGTATGCAAGTATGAATGGAAATAAAACAAACAAACAAACTTAATGTTAGGGCCATGAAGTTGTACCTAGAACTTGAACCATTTAATTTGTAAACTTTTATCCTTTTTTGAGTTGAAGTTCCGAGTTCAACTTTGGTGGGAATAGACCTTATACATTGACGTCATCAAGCCGCCATCTTAGAGGTGAACTAATGATGAAACAATGGATACGCAAAGATTTGTACGCGTCGCACAGGATTGGCCAATGAACATCTTCTCTTTGTCGAGGGCGCCCTACTCAAATGACGTCATGTGCATAAGGTCTTTTATAGACTGTTATCATAGTGCAGCCAGTGTTGTTTGTAATGTGTCACTGATGCGATGTGTCCCATGTAATACCGATTCATGCTTAATAATGTATTACAAACAGATTGAGGAACGACGTCAAACGATGACCAGAGAACTGGAACATGTCTCTGGTTAGATTAAAAAAACACATCTGTGCATGTTTGTCATGGAGACTTACAGGTTTTATCAATGTGTTTGTGAAATATGGGAGAATGTGGCCTCTCTGTCAACACAACCCACTCCAAAGTCCCAAGTTCTGTGGATTTATCACTGTAGTTTCCCCTCATGGTTTTTTTGGGGGGCACAAAAATCTCCCCCAACGGAAAGTCGCTGTCATGTCCACAAGAATGATCACCAAAGGTCCTACTTCCACATGAACTCACTGTGTATTTTTTTATGTACATAAAAGCTCCAGAAAACAAAAATGGTTTCCCCAAAGAGAGTTGCTTGTGTCTAGGGTACCTGCCGTGCCAGTGCATACCAGGAACTCATTCGGATTGAAATTGTTATAGAACATGTGTTACCGGGACATTGACAAGTCTTTGAACTTTGTTATTGAAGTGGCAGGGCAGTTCTGTGCTGGTTAAAGGTTCCCTTCACACGATGATTCCGCGCACGTCCTCAGTCAAAACTTCCACAAGCGGAAGCTTTTGTCGTAGGTCTGGACCTCTGACAAGATTTACCAATGTTTGAGAGGATTTCACTGGGGACAAACATTGTTGTCCTCTCACACGAAGTGCAATTTGTAAAAATTGTACAACCATGGTAGAAAAAAAAGCAAGGGATCACTGCTAATTAGGGTAATTTTCTTTTGAAATATTTTCAAGGGGCAGCGAGACAAAGAGAAGGGGCACGTGCTGTTTGCCTCCGATGCCTCTCTCTCTCTTTCTCTCTCAAGTTATGTTCTCACAAAGATTTACTGTCTGAAAACACCTGCCCATATCTTCTCAACTGTGAAAATGGGGTTAGACATAACTCATGCTACAAAATGTTTGTGTTTAATAATTATTCGTAACCATTTACAAAGGGTTGACATAACATGTGACACACAGCAGTCTGAGTCACAAGGTTTAGGTTTTGTATAAAAGTAGATTAAACATGCCATGACTCAATGCAAATCTATGGAAATGGCCACTGAATATTTGTTATCTCTCATCACAAGACAAACAACAGTTCTTTGGTGAGAAAGTGCAAATAAGTTTTATTAACTGTACTAAAGAAAAACTTAAATTATAATGCTGGATTTTGTCGTGATTTGAGGAGTAGGAACATTATCAGCCTCAACTATGATGTCTGATGTTATGTAAGATCCCACTCCAAGATAAAGTCATTTGTCATTTGTGCATGGCTTCCTTAAGTTCACAGGCAATTCCCCAAGTTGAGTCGATATCTTTCCCAGCATACCCCTTAGAGGGTGCAACATTTATATCATCAACTCCTCCCAGTCACAAAAATAAGTTCCTGTAGAGAAATATAAAAAGGGTTGTACTTCCCCCTCACTGTGCTGTAGCAGGAATCCTTCTCTTAGCCGTTGGGCATATGTATGGGAACAATTAAAGCAAGCCCCGCCGTAACCTTTTTGTCGTCACGTTCATGCACGCGGCAATCAAACCATATCTTCTTGTCCTGTTCGAAAATACCACTTGGAGTTTTGGCGTCCGAAGCGTCTGTGGTTTAGGCCTGAGCCCGTCAGCCTGGGGATTCTCGGTGAAGGCTACAAGACCAGGGTGATGACATGAACTTTCTCTGAGGGGTGCTTATTCAAATGTCACCCTTTAGCAGCCGTTCATTTTTTCTTCCGACTTTTGTTTTCACTTTGAAATTAATACGTCTGGATTAGTCATACGTGGAGGATCATCGTCGCTGGAGGACATATTGCCCCAATCATTTATATTTAGATGGACTGCGGACTATGTTTTAAAAAACTGCAGACAAGTGTGACAATGGACAGTGTATGCTGGGGTTTGAAACATCTTAACAGGGTTTGCCCATAACTGGTCAGCAGGACCAGTTAGCTTTTCATTTCACTAGTCTGCAAGCTTTTTCACTAGTCCCAAATGTCATATGAAACATATGTAGGGATGCTTTTCAACACTGAACTAGCCAGCCGGACCACTAGGAGTGATTTCTGACTGGTCCTCGGGTGTTTTAACTGGCATTTGGCCAGCGGACCACTGTTAAATGAAAATGCTGCTTAATAGTAACCTATACTCCCACTCATTATGGGATAATGAATACTTAGTAGTCACTCTTGAGGAAAACATTTTGTTTCAGCAATATTTTTTGGCTTTGCTCTGGTGGCCTTTCTGAACCCATGTTTCAGTCATGTCCATTGGGGCACAATTTCGCAGACCAACTAAGCAGAAATTATTGCTCAGCTGAAATATTGGTCTACCTGCATACCTACATACATCACATGGCATCTTGACTGGTGACCAGTTTTTGTTTTCTGCACTTCACATACTTTTCTGCTGCTTGTCTTCAGAGATATTGGTCTCGGTTTTGGTCAAGCTTGTTTTGACCTTTCAACACGTCAGGTCAAGATGCTGTCAAACTGTTGACTCGTACTTGAACTTCAGACAGTCCATTAAGACAGGGTTAACACTGTAAATCCTTCTTGATCCATCTACTTAATCCCATCCCTAATCCTTCAGGGATGAGATATGGCTTATTACAAGAACTCTTACCTTGTTCGGCGGAATATGCAAGAATGCAGAAAGTCTTTGACAACCTTTTATTTGTTCTCATCTTCTCTGTTAACACATTTGTGGATGTAGACTCCTCCCCAAATTTACTCAAAAATGTACACTGTCTTAATTATTGGGACTCAGAGTGGTCAATCCCCCTCATCCTGTATATAAACACCTGCTATCGGGGACCTCCTATTGTTCCTTTTTTGCTTGTACTTTTTGGCAACAGCTCTTTATGTTTTGTACAACTCTCTAACTTGGGACCTCACCCAACCGAGGACCCTATTGTCCTCTTTTGTTATACTAGTCCCTGGTTTGAATGTGTATACCTACCCACACACGCAATTGTGTAATGACCTCCAACCGTGGACCCACCTTTGTTCAACTCTTTGTCCTGACAAACGTGGACCCCATTGTTTTCCTTTGTGATAGCAAACGTGGACCTATTGTCCCTTTTGTTGTACGTCCTCGGTTTGAATGTCACTACAAACTCACGCACACACACACATCTCCACTCAATTTCCCATCCAAATCCCATCTTCCCCTTCCTCCTAAAAATAACTAACTAAATAAATAAGTAAGCAAATTAATAAACAAATAAATAACTAAATAAATAAACAATATAGTAAATGGTCTGAACTGGAAAACAAAATAATTAGTTCATTCAATGCATAAATGTACCAAGCACAGAATACTTTTCAATCACGGAACTTTTCTCTTTTTAACTCCTTTTTTTTTTTGGACTGAACTTTTTGTTTCCAAGAAATTGAGAGAAGGTCACTCTTTTCCAGGAAAACATCCATGAGCTAACGAACACCAAAATGTGTTTGTATCAATATACTCAACAAGGTTAAACCTTTATACACAGGTTGTTTGTTTCCAACATGTTTTGATAAACGGATAAAGAGACTAAGCATGCGTTAACAAGAGACACTTTATTAAATTACCAACGCTGTACTTTTTCCATGTAACAATGGAAATCCCCCCATGAGCTTTGGTAAAGCTAACTTTAATCGGTCGCAGCTGATGAGTTATCAAGGATGTCTGGCCGTAAACTGATTTCACAAAACTTATATATCATCTTAGCGTTTAAGCAGGGACATTGCTTAGTCATACTTAATTTGCTGTTAAGCGGCGACAATTTGCAGTCAGAAAACCCATTCAGTCATATTTATGTGTATTTCCTAAGGATTAGAAGGCTTTGGACAGAGTACCGTCAGTAATTATGGGGGGGGAAGAAAAAAACAACGCTTTGGACGACTTGGCAATAACTGTGCCAAACACCCCGTGAAGTTTATTCTACCTGACGTGTTTGTCATTTTCAGGGAAAATGTGAAACGCGTGTAGAGTGGGAAATGGATCACAAGCAGGTGATACACGTCCATACTGTAATGAATTGGAACAGATTTTGTCGTTTTCTCAAAAAAAGAAAAGAAAAAAAAAGGGTTAAGTGAACTTTTAAACTTTTACAAGGCTGGTTATCTGAAGGTCTGAAGAGATGCCTTGATTCTTATAAAGTAAAGATGCTTATAATTTAGGATGCTTGAAAGTTCATCACATATTGGCAATCTCTGTCAGATTCCCCATCTTCATTAATTATCATTGCATGGATTCCTAAATGGGGCCAGACCATACAAGTAGAACCCCCCTGAGTGAGTGGTGATTAGCCAAACTCAATTGTGAGAGCATGTTATGGACACATGCAGCCATTTTATTATACCATGTTTTTTGCGCGTGTATGGTAAAATTATATCGAGTGACAAATGTGTACGGCAACAGATACTACATCAATTAATAGACCAACCAACAAAAAACGCAGCAAATGCGCAAATTGATATGTGACCATTGATATCAATTTGCCATCACGTGTTATTGTTAACCATGGCCACAGCTGGACGCGGAGTACACTTGAGTTCAGCATTCTGCAGCTTCTGTTTCTAATGACCAAACTATCTTTGCATTTTGTGCTCGATATGGGGCAGGTGGGTCCCCCCCTTGTGTGTCTCCATCTCAGGAATTCTGAAGTCGATTTTAGGGGGTACTTCTGTAGATGAGAAAAATAGTGTGTTAAGGTATGGGAACATTGGGGGGGGGACAGAATACCCTCTATCCCATATCATGTATGGTATATATCTTTGCATTCAGTTTAATTGCGGTCCTGTAGATAAAGAAAGATGGCTACATCAGAATGCAGATTTATAAAACAATCACAGCTAAACTGCTGGGAGACGTTCAATATATAAAAAGCTTATTGTCTCATTTGTTGTCGTTTTATTTTTTATAGGCTGTGCCTGAAAATGAACGGTTTGGTCCCATCGATGGCTACTTGGTAACCTATTGGTCCCAAAACTCAATGAGCAGACAGACACTAGATGTCCCAGGAACAGAAACCACCTTGGTTCTTACCGGTAAGTGGTCCAAAACTCTTTGTTTTTATGACATTTTCCAATTTTTACCCAAGATAAATGCATACATGGAGGATGGGGGAGGTAACACCTGTATCTAAATAAATGTCTTTGTTAAAGACCCGTGCACAGGCTGCCATCTCCGAGGTCAAACAGTGAAATAGCTCTCCGCACTAATGCTAAAAATAGAAGCTCAGTACCCGGATCTCAGACAACAGGACAATATTCACGAACATATGCATGCGTACATGTCCAAGCTTCATGTTTACTCACTTAAACTGAATGCGGTCATTGCGTGAGTGGTGCAATGTTTTTTTCAGACATCAGGGTGTTTATAGCAAAAGTGGCGTCATTAGTGCAGAGTGCTATTGTGCAACACATGCGGACATGCCCCACACAGCTCTCAGCCAATGATGCTCTTACTTTGATTTCCGCGAGGGCGCTGTTTGAGCTTGTGACTGACATCATGTGAAAAGGGTCCGCTTCCCCTTCTTTTTCTGCTCTCTTAGCAAGTATTTTAACTCGTTTCAAATTTGCCTGCTTAGCAGCCCCCCAAATTTGTGTGTACATGTAGTCCAAATCAGGTGAACCATATATGCTGCTTACAAGAGAACGATGTCGGCTGATGGATGGATGATTTCACTCGCAGGGTTTGACATGTTTATCCGGTAGGAGGATCTAGAGCTCTAGGGTGAAGATCTCTTGGATCAAGATGTCAGAGCCTTGAATCTTGGACATCCATAGTGATTATTGGGATTACAAAAAGGGGGGTCCAGAAACTGCTACCCCCCTCCCCCTCCCCTCGAATTCTTCCGTGTATGGAGATTCTGTAAGAGTCACTTAATCGAGACATTAGACAAACAAAACCACATGTTCGAGGGAATTGCTTCTCCCAAGATGGGGAGATTTTAAAAACTTGTATCCCCCAAACACCACCTTGCTTTTTGTCCAGTTTGGCCACCCTTGTATTTATTCAGGGATGAGATAATTCAGACTTTCATCAAAATTCCAGCCTTTTAAAAAAGTCTTCCTGGTGAACAAAAATGTTTATTTTTCTTTAAATTAAAGAAGTACAGCTCTTTGATCAACTCTCTAAAGCTAAGGATACTGTTCCCAGAAGCTTCTTTAAACTATGACTCCAGGGTTGTCAAATGATCCAGTTTCAGACTTGTCAGCAGTGACTCTCGCCCCTGATTTTTTGGAGCAATGATAGCCATCGATGGATATAGAATTCTTTCAAGCATAAAGGGTACTCCTGGATTCGTACCAAGCTCAAGGTTTCCTCGTATCCCACAAGGACCTCATTGACCCCCCTGTCGTAAGGAAACAAGCCCCAGACTCGCATTATTTTTCTTCTCAGTCTATATTACTTCCAAAAACACTTGCATAACCTTTTCATAATAATTTGTTTAACGGCCCTGACGGATGCAGCCCGTTCTGGGTCGCTCAGGAGCATTAGCGGATTTATTTATAGCTCCAGTGGGGATAACTTGCAACAAAAAGAGAGAGAAAAATTAAACACTTTTGGGGGCTCCTTCGGTTATTAATTTGTTTTTTTCAACAATGTTACCTGCATTGTTATGTAAAGTGTCCTGAGGAAGGTGGTAATTTAATTTCTGTTTGATTTACTTCTGTTTTGGCTTCAAAGAGAGAGTACTTTTGGCAAAATTGTAAATGCATCATTAGTGTATCAGGCTTGTGTAGAAGGCCCTTTTGGTCTCTACCTAGTTTAGAGAAATTAAGCAAACTTTCTTTGAATTTTGTCCACGAGCAAAAGGAAAACTGTGTCCATCCTGAAAATCATGTGCTTTTTAGGTGACATGATGGTTAGACGCACACCATATCTTTAGTTTCATCCAGTGACCTGATCTATCGAAATGAGGAATGTGTCAGACAGAACGTATTGCGTGTAATTTGCATGTAAAGTTGGTCACAATCGAAAATCATGAAAAAAACACTACAAAAAACGATTCCGCGATTTCGGTGGTATTAGGTTAAATAAAACTTTATCTTTCTTGTCGTAGTCCTACCTTTAATTGAAAAGACGAATAAATCCACAAAAAGTATGTTTTCTTGAGCATGTTTGTACACAATTGATTCTCTTCAAAGTTATTTAAAACGAGTATCTAAACAAACACGTCATAAAAAAATGGAAGTGGCCCTGTCTTGTAGACTTTTTTCATTTCCCGATAACTTCGGACTGGAATAAGCTACGGAAAATATAATGGTATTGCTGGAAAGCCAGTGAGTTACTTGTGAACACGGTATGCACAACTCAATTTTATTAAGGGGTCGATATATTCCTCATTTCGACAGATCGGGTCACTTTAAATGTACATTTATAACACACCATGTCATCAATGACACTCCTGGCGCCCAATTATCAAATCTGGTGGAGCTTGTTAAGAATGATTTTATGAGACGAAGCAACCATAAAACAACACCTTGAAAAAGATACAAGGTGAGGCGGTGGATGATGCTGTCAGACCTTGCCAGAAACACCGGGGTAAACCCCTTCTCTTTAGGATAAACACAGCTTTACATCCCATCTGAAGGATGAAGCAATAATGGTAAAATGTCTTGATTAAGGACTAAAGTGTCAGACCGGGACTTGGACCCACACTCTGCTGATCAGAGCACCAGAGCTTGAGTCCAGTGCACTTGACCGCTTGGCCAAGACACGCCAAGTGTCTATTAGACACCTGAGTTGTTTGGTTAGTGTTTTTGAAGTACACTTTTTCTACATGTGCAGAAGGTTTGTTAGTGGGCTGTTGAAACATGCTGGTTGTTGTTTGTCCATTAAAACCACCCCAGACCAACCACCCCAGACCAATCAGAATCAGATAGCATGTTTTGTCTGATTCTGTTGGACTGAAGGCTGCCCAAGTAAACTGATTTTGCTTTTAATAAAAGGGATACCACCATAATAGATGGATCGCAATACGCGTCACTGGCCGCCATCTTTGATGTAAATCGATCGAAAAGTGCAAGCATGTACGCACTACGCACGACTCTCAGCCAATGATAGCTCTTCACACGTGCACAATTCATCAAAGATGGTGGTCAATTACCCGTATTGCAATCCATCCATTGGAGTTCAACATTTTGAGTTATCATATGGTCAGTGGCGTAACTAGACATTTTCATAGGGAGGAGGGGGGGGCAAGCGGGGATAAGGTATTTTTTTTTAATGGGGGGGGGGCCTATTTAATCAGGCATGCAACTTTTCCTTGAATCAGCTGATTTCCTCTTTTTTTATTCTCAGTTTTACCATTCAAAATTTAAAAATACTGTACAAAATCTTTGAAATTTTGTAATTTCCTCTTTTTTGGTGAAGTTACAGTTGCATGCCTGTTTAATGTATTGAACTATTCATATCTGTATTTGTCTATGTTACTTGGGAGGAGGGCAAGAGGGGAGGCAAGGGTTCTGAGTGGGGGGGTGGGTAGGCTGCATATGGTGCTGGTGCTGGATTTGGTTCATTAGTTAGGTAGAGTAATAGGGTCATAGTAAATCACTAAGGGAGTTAAGGTTTTATTGTAACAAACTGGTAAATTTTGAATAATCAAGTTGTGGCAGAAACTCAACTTCCACGTCGATTTGAATCGAGATTCATACACATTAATAACCTTATCTGTGAAATCTTCAAGACAAATCAGCTAACAAAAAAAAGAACGAGAGAACTTGTAAGTTGTTGTATTTGTGCTGTTGGTGGAAGTGGGTCTATAATAAGCTATCCATCTTTGAGAGTACGGAACGTCTTCTTGAAAATGACAGTAAATACCAGGTGAAGTCATCTCTCAGGATGTTTGGTAATCAAGACCATCAGAAGCATCCATCAAAACAAAGATTTTTTTTGTCGGGAGGAAGAACTATTTTTTCAGTCAAACTGTGGGAAAAGTATAACATCCAGTGATCACATTGTATTTGTATGAATGAAATGACCGCACATCTTATACAGTGACTTTTTAGGGAGATATTTCCCGTTTGTTTTGTTTTATTCATATCTGCTTATGATAATAATAACAAGCGTTTTATTTATATATTTGGTTTGCAGTAAAACCGTGTCATGGTATCTGCTTTGCTGTGTAAATTGATCGTGTAAGAACTTGTTGTACTGTTATTCTACTACCGCGGAGTAGATTTCGGAATTCACGTAACTTCTTAGTTCTGAAAAGAAGTGTCCTGCTTCAGCCTGCAGCTAAGTAGTAGTCCAAGCCAAAGCAGGACTGTTCTTTTCAGAACTAAGATGTCCCTCTGAGTTCTGAAATCAACTCAGTGGTAGTAGAAATACAGCAAGACAAGTTCTTACAAGAAAAACCTCTGCAGTGAGGTAAATACAATCACATGACATTACTGCAAAGTAAATATATATTGATACCTCACCATGCAATGCCTCAGAACCTAAACAATGTTTACAATCAAAGCTGCATGTCAGAGTTCTAATTGAAAGAAGAAGAATTGGGGATACATCTACAGAGGGGTTGATAACAAACCCTGTGTTGGAGCACTACCTGTTGATGGAATCTATATGAACAGTAAGGTTAAATGTTGGACATAAACACTAAGGATTTGTGAGGAGAGATGGAATTATTACTAAGCATGGACAAGTTTGAAGACTTTACGGGAGGTTTTCATTTCACTGCAACTGGCACTCATGTAATAATGAAGCCTTGTTACAGTATACGCTGCAACTGCGCATAAAATGACTCAAACTGTTCTTCTCATCTAGTCTTGGTGCAAGACCTTCTCGTTTTGATTTGTCACAATTTTCCCTGCAAGAGGGCGCTATCATCCATAAACCGCTCTCGCAACACAAATATTCCCATTATCGACGTCATCATCAAACTTAAGGGTGCGCAATGTTTTGTTTTTTTCAAAATCTTGGTTGTGCCATTTTGGGAGTCAGGTTCCCGGTGTGTTACTGTGCGGTGTGCATTTTAGGCGACACACGCGTACCCTATCGTTCAATGCAACTTGATTCCTAAGATGGCAGACCATGGACAGATTAGTAGCCCCATGTGTTGTCAGTAAATGGTCCTGTACCACATGGTATGTCTTTAAATATCGAAAGCAGCCAAAAGGAAATGTTGTGCGACAGTGTGGCTCCATGCTAACCTGCAGCTTGTCCAAAATGATGACCGAATAACAAGTATTACGTCAGATGTATGCAATGACGCCATACCTGGATTAAAATTTAACGGGAGCTTTCCTGTTTATATTTACATTTTTTTCTCTCACTGGACTCATTGATTTATAGGTGTGAGTAATATATGATTTATCACTTGAAGAAAATATTACCTCAAAAAATGTCCGCGCAGTCAACGCAAACTAGGGTAAGATATTAATGACTCCTTCCACTGAACACGCTATGTAATTTAGATTTATGGGTTCCTTTAATTTATAATTTACAGCCACGGAAATGTCCTCCACTCAGAAATAAGTTGTAGCAAAAACCATTTCTCCATGACTTATATTGTGTAATAGTTCTTTCCTATTTTGTAGAGTCTGTTTGATACATTCCGATTTATAGCTCTCTGTAATTTATAATTTACAGCCACGGAAATGTCCTCCACTCAGAAATAAGTTGTAGCAAAAACCATTTCTCCATGACTTATATTGTGTAATAGTTCTTTCCTATTTTGTAGAGTCTGTTTGATAGATTCCGATTTATAGCTCTCTGTATCTTATAATTTACAGCCACGGAAATGTCCGCCACTCAGAAATAAGTTATAGCAAAAACCATTTCTCCATGACTAAAATTGTGTAATACTAGTTCTTTCCTATTTTGTAGAGTCTGTTTGATAGATTTTGATTTATAGCTCTCTGTAATTTACAATTTACAGCCACGGAAATGTCCTCCACTCAGAAAAAAGATGTAGCAAAAACCATTTCTCCATGACTTATATTGTGTAATAGTTCTTTCCTATTTTGTAGAGTCTGTTTGATAGAGTTTGATTTATAGCTCTCTGTAAATTATAATTTACAGCCACGGAAATGTCCGCCCCTCAGAAATAAGTTATAGCAAAAACCATTTCTCCATGACTAAAATTGTGTAATAGTTCTTTCCTATTTTGTAGAGTCTGTTTAATAGATTCGGATTTGTAGCTCTCTGTAATTTATAATTGACTAGCTGTAATAAGTGACCCCCATCTAAGCAAGATCCCAGATTTTCGCAGCCCTGGAGATGCTTTTCAGAGGAACATCTCACCCCCTAACGCCCTTCCTTTTTACTAGGTCTAGTTCCTGTTACAAGGACATTGGTAAACTTATGAGGAAACGTGACCTTGGCGGGAACACACTGACTAATTGCACAACGACATAATCGTTATTATCAATAATTAATAGCTGTACATGAAATCATTGACAGTGATTGGTTAGGTGGTTTTTTAATTTTTGTTCTTCTTTTTTTAGTTTGTTTAAAAAAATCATTTGTCTGGGATGAAGTAAGAAAGAGCTACATTTGGAAATGTTAAACTAAGTATCTTGACTTGATCAACTTTTTCTGACAGGCTGGACTTATCTTTATTATTTTTAGGCATGAAAATGCAATTTATTTTTAAAGGTCATGCGTGTTCATTGGCAGTCAAAAGTACACACACTTTTGACGTAGTTGATGCTGAGGCACTACATGGATGCTTCTATCAATTTATAAAGAGGGCAGCAGAATGCAGGGTCATCATCATCATTTTTAGCAACTTTAAAATGTTTCAGTTGGTTTGAAGTAGCTGACCTCACAAACGGGTTGGTAGAGGAAAACTCAATTTGCTGATTGGTTTCTCAGTGTTTTTTTCCTGATATCAATTTGCCATGTTCTTGTTTATCAGCTTGGATTTGATCAAGCTTGTTGTCTGAAACAAATACCCCCAAAACAGTTTCAGACAACACCACTGTCAAGACTGTAAAGCTTCATCAATGCTCATGAAGGAAATGAACACCGGCGTTGTCTTCGGGGGAGGGGGGGCGGCTACACAATAACAACGCTGACCAGGATACTCTGATGCCATCTTATTAATGGTGTCCTCATTTATAATAAACTGTTTCCTCAATTGGAAGATTTATTGCGCTGGACACAGGGTGGCCGTCTTCTTCTAAGGAGAGCATGCCCCAACGAGAAACTCGATATCCCCAGACACAGGGACAAAATTACCGGAGGTGGTCTGGTTTTTTCACTACACGATGATGGCCAGAGCTTACCGCATCAGTGAAAAACCCCAAATTAAATCTAAGTTGTTTTTTTTCCTCGGCAAGGTCCTTAGCAAGGTTCTTTCTCTGGCCGTTTTCTCTCTCTGCTGTTGTTTGTTTCAGTGGTATTAAAGAAGAAAAATTCAGCAATAACTTTGAAAATCTATAAAAAAGACATGTCTGCGGGTTTTACCATGTAAAATCTCTTTTCGGCCATGTTGGGTCTGACGACTAGAGCTAAGGCCGTATCCGAAATGACGGCTATGGCTAGGGCTACGACTGTTGCTATGGGTGTTGCTAAGGACATTCTCTACTTCAATGCATGATGACGCGGAAATCTAGCCGTAGCCGTAGCTGTAGCCGCTAATTCGGACACGGCCTAACTGAACACCTCTTCTCAGAGCCAACATTCCTTCCAAAAAGAGATTTGTCACATAGCTGTGCCTGCAAGAATTACAAGAAATAGCTAATCTTATCATGCAAAGCCTCAAAACGTATATATCGAAGTGACTGCTGAAGTCTTTCTCCTTTTTTCTCTCTTTTTTTTGCACAAAATTGTTAATAGCCTTACTTATACGTTTCGACCCTAGCAGAGTCTTTCTTCATGGCTAAAGAAAGCCTTCAAGAAAGACTCTACTGAGTCAAAACCTGAGGCTATAAAAAAAAATTGCATTATACCATTGGTTTTTGGGGTTGGTAAGCAGCTTGCAACAGCTATTTCTATTTTTTTATTTTTTTTATTTATTTATTATATATATATATATATTTTTAAAGTTGTGCCATCTGTGCAATGCAGTTTGTTTGGTGACCCCTTAAACCCTATTTAGTATTTTTCATTTGTTGTTGTTTTTTCTTCACTTTTTATGTATTTTTTCCCTTTTCTGATATTTGTTTGTGTGGCTGAAGAAGTCAAAATGAGTCTCATATCAAAATAGATCTTAATCATGGTGCGGCCATCTTGATTTTCTCCCATTCAAATCAATGTAACCAAATCGAGGCTGGAAGGGGAAAAAATTCTGGTTCCTTTTTGTACAATTAGCATTTATTACTCTTATGGGATACAGGAAACATGGCCAAACTGGTGGCATCGTGATAAAAGCCTGTAGACCGGTTTTAGTTGTAATTTTGACTTGTCTGGCTTAATTTGTATTGAGTAGTCGGAAGCTAGACAAACATGGATGCAGTATGATAACAGATAAATATATGTCCTGAGAATCAGGTCAACTGTACAAATCTTTTGAACTGTAACAAAGCGACTTCCCGAAAGGAAAAGCCAAAATTGACTCCCAATAATAGATTTCCCGAGAATATAAAAACGTCTCCACTATTGAAGGGTTCCGAAATCTTAAACGTGACAATTGAAGCTTTCCTGAATCTCTGGCACATAAGGAGATAAAATGGAGTCATGAGAACGTCTGAAGGATTCTCCTTTTATCTTAAATTGTCTCTTGGGAGTCGGTAGTTTTTATCTTTTTGTTGCCAACTCTCTCAGGAAGTTTGTGGGTAGATTGTACGTTTACATGTACACGTATGCAGTGTTCTGTTAACCAGTAATAAAATGCATTTCGTCATGTGGAAATTTCTGTAGTCTTTTTTAAAAATTCTTTGAAGAAGTTACTTTTTAAATGTTAGTTAGTTATTTATTCCTGCAGGTTTTTTTTCCCTTAGTGCAAATGACACTAAATGAATGGAAATTTGGGGTTAAATGTACTTGTAGAATTTTTTGTTTTGTTCGTTTGTTGTTTTTTTGTTTTTGTTTTTATTTTAATACTGCTATGCGTTTTGGTACTGGCCCCAATTCACGTCTTCAACCAAGGAGGAAGGGTTGGGGGTTCATACCCAATCCCCAACCTACTTTCTAGGCACTCTACTTGGAGGCAGGAACAAACAGTGTGTCTTATAAATGGGGGTTTTATGCGGTTGAGCATAGTGTATCATGCCTGCCTTGAATGGGGGCTTTATTGAGATAAGAACAACTGATGCATGACCGTCTAAAATTGGTTCGAAGGGCATGAAATCGGCATTCAGGCTGACACTACATCATTGAGCAATAGACCACACTTTAGAATACTCGGTTAACTTTCACTTACAAAAAAAACAAAAAAAAAAAACCAACAGAATTGGTTGAATGTGGGCCCCTTCCCTTATATATATAACAATTCTCTAAGTCAAAATCTCCTCTCATGTGTTTGCAATATGGAATCCATTAGAACAAACCCAATAAGCCATTTTGAGATATGGTGGACGCAATACTATGACACATTAGGTTTGGGTAAATTTGTCTACACCCAAACCAAGCAAGGCACTCCTATAGTGTCCACCATACCTCAAAAAGGCTAATTGTCATGCGCATGAGCTGAGCAAAGGAGCATGAAATGAGTAATTTCTCTACATGTAATGATTCATGATTTTAGGTTAGTTTTTTTTTTTTATGAAAAACTTTTTTCGTCAAAAGCTTCACTTCGCAGCCTGCAAAATCTGGATGGAAATTTAGTGCAGAATATTTATCTTGTGCGGCTCAGGATAGGGGGCTAGAGGGGCTTGGGGGAAGCAGCCTTAACGCATGTGGAGTCGTAGGCATTAAATGAATGACAACTTAATTTGTGCACTCCTATTTATACTGCCATGTGCAGCTTGTATTTCTTGAATTCATCTCTCAGCAGATTGAAACTCTGGAAGGATTATGATAGGATTCAATTTGTCAAACGAGAAAAGTCAGTGCTGTAGTGTTGGGTCTCAGAGGCCTGGAGTTGTGTTTCATTTTAGCCTGATATGACATGATGAATGTAATTAAAACCATTTGGGTTAAAATGACCCATTTCACCGACCGTTTGGCATGGGAGGGAGGCATATCTGAACACAAACTTAGAATAAGTCATATTTGAAGATTTAAAGAAGTAACTAGTGTATGGGTGACAGCCGTAGCAAAATTTCACACCGGGACCATTTGTCGACAAGAGGCTGATCTTGCCTAGTACCCAACTCATGTTTTTGAGCATGAGTACAAACGAGTTAGTATTAGGCGTTCATCAACAAATGGTCAGTGTGCAAACTTAGTGTCCATGTGACTGTAATCTCTGCTATGAAGTGGTGGTTCTGAAAAGAACCAGTGGTGAGTGATGAGAGACTAGAAGTTGCCAACATCGACTCTTTTCATCTACAGAATAGTTTACCATGAAAAAAAAAAGTGAAAAATACTTTTATTTTTTAAGTGCATGTAACAAAAGTAAATATTTTCTTACAGCCCTTATTGAGTAAAGTAGAAAAACATTTCGCTTAAGATCCAGTGTGTGCGATATGTCAGGAATTCTTCACAATTTCAAATTGTTATTGCCTTCTGTTTTTTCCGCAGATATATCCCCTATATAAACTTGTCTTATTCCCTCACTAATTGCTGTTTCTCCTTTTCCCACCTTTGATTTTTGTCTCTTTTGTTTCCAGCATTCTTTGTGGTTGTACCAGCCAATTCCTTTTACGCCCCCACCCCACCCCTCTCCTCTCTATTTCTCCTTCCTCTGATTACTTTTCTTTGTTGGTCTCTTTGCTTCTTCTGACTGCATTCTGCTCCTTTCTCATCACTCCGTTTCCACCTGACTGCATTCTGCTACACTTAAATATTCTTGTAAGTGTGAAGTGTGTATGTCGTGTTGTTTTATGTAGCCTGTGATAAAGACTCTGCTATGGGTACATCAATAGTTGGGTCATATCTTTGGATTCTGTGACAGTTTTTTTGCTACCTTTTTTTCTTGATGGATTTGACTTCAGGAACCATTTAAAAGGAAAATTAGCTTCCTTTGTACCTCTGAAATGTGATAGGAACTTTTTTTATCTTAAAAAACATAATTGGTAATAGCTCTGGCACCTGATGACCTAGAAAGACAACAAAGATGTAATTTGTTTACTATTTCTGGCATGACAAATCCACTTGAATGGTAATTGTAGAGTTTGGGGATTGTCATCCAAAGATAGGACCCTACTACATAGGAAGATGGTGATCTAGACAGTCTGTAAATTCTTTGAAATTACATTTGAAAAAATCTTGGGGTTTCGTTTCAAGAACAAGAGGACAACACTAGGCATTTGTCTGGATTTAAAATTTTGTGATTTCAAATACATCTCTAAACAGACACTTTCTTTTTTTGGTGGTATTCCCCTGTCAGGTTTGGAGGTCGCGACACTCTACTACGCACAGATGGTTGCCTACAATCTGGTGGATGGCGTTCGATTAGAGGGTCCCCTATCAGCAGAAACATCTGCCTCAACGCAGGAAGGAAGTAAGAATATTTCCCATTCAGTCAATTCGCAACTCCTTAAAGCCGACTCTTACATAAGGCCATTGCTAATTCAAAGTGAGAATGACACCTGAGGATTCAATTTGTTGAATTTATTTAAATTTGATAATAAGGTGAAGAATCGGTTGCTTTCATTTATAGGGGGAGAGGGGGGGTTGGAATTGATTTACAACAGATTAGAGACGCTGATGGTATCTGATGTTTGCAGGAATAATCTTGTTTATTTTTGAAGAAACAACAGATTATCAGTTCGAATGATAGGGAGGCTACCCCTTTTTCAGAATGTTCTCTCTTGAATGTGGCATGTCGGGGCCGAGCAGTCAAGTGCACTGGACTCAAGCTCTGGTGTTTCAGACCAGCAGAGTGTGGGTTTGAGTCCCGGTCTTGACACAATGTGTCCTTAAAAGCAAGACGCTTGACCATTATTGCAGCGTCCTTCACATGGGATGTAAAGCTGTGTGTCCCGTGTGTTGTGTAATGCACGCAAAAGAACCCAGTACACTTATTTCTCGTATGGTTGGCTGCACATTGTGCCACAGCTTCTTGTAAGTCATTACATGGTGCGACGTAAATAAATGGGTCTTATATTTCAAACATTACTCTGCATATTTTGTAGGAAAAATAATGAGCTTTTCGAGATGCCCTCGGGTGTCGATGATAAAGAATACATAAGAACTGCGTGTTATTATACGAACGTATGGCAATTTTGTAATTTACTTGTACGACAAACCACTCTACTTTCGTTAAAACTTTCACAGCTTAGTTTGATATAAGAACAGTAATAGCATTCACAAGGCATTGACTTTGCAGACAACCTAAGTTAAACTTCTTTCTAGTTACAAAATCTTAATACTTCAATTTATGTATTCATTTTGAAATGCTTAAACATAGAATTTCCCTTTCTTGTAAAAATTCTACAAGTCTTTCTCATTTGGCATACATTTTCATTAAAAAGGGGGCTGTATAAGTTTGGCCTGGCCAATTTAAGATTGCCTTGTGTTCAAAATCAATGGCATATGACCTTTAAATTTAAAAGTGATGTCATCAAACTTGTGACAGGGCAATGCTAGCGATTTCATCAGAGGTTGCTAAGCAGCATGCAGTGATGTCACAGAAGTACTGATGTCATGGGTAGACTCATAGTCATACTTTGTACAATCAACGCACATACTAGTAAAGTCAAGTTGGAAGTCAAACACTTCATTTTTTTTTGTTATTTACTTTTAAAGAGCAAAATGTCAAACTACTTGAAGACAAACTAAAATATCATGATCCCATTGCAAACTAAAAACTTCTGATCCAAAATCTTATAATTTCTAAGATCTTTTTTTTATATTTACGACTTTGGTTATTGAAGTTGTAAACAGATCTGCCAATATTGTTTCAATTATTTGGGAGGGTAAGATTGAATTTTCACAGTTGATTTGAAGGATATGTAAATTCTCACTTACTCTGCTTGGCTCGGAGATCCAAACATAATAAATCCCAATAATATCTGTGGCAGAAAACTCATCATTTCACACCCAATCTCTAATTAACTTGTTACCTCAATCCCCCGGATAGTTCCCGGACCCATCCGATCAATCACGGCCTCCGAAGTTGGCCCCGACTACATCTACCTCAGCTGGGAACCCCCCTCGAAGACCAATGGAGTAATCCTGGCCTATGTCATCATGTACACGGCAGACTTTCCTCAGGAAGTTACCACTGACATCCTGAGTGTAGTGACAGGGGGAGTGAGGGGTAAGTCCTTATTTTCTCTTCCCGCAGACCTAAACTTCTCTTAAGCGACGACGTGGGTTTAAGGGGAACGCGAAGCACGTACCCTCTCTCATATCTCTTGGGAATTGTAAGGGGGTGAAGTTAGAAAACAAATACTCGCACATCTTGAAATGAGGCAAGTTCAGCATTTGTACTTCATCGTCAAGATACATCTGTCTGTGTTTGGGTAAGTCAACTGCAAACATTAGATCCAATTTAGATTGACTCTCTAGACTTTCAGTTCGGCCGGGGTAGGTGTTCATTGTGTCAATTTAGCAGGACACATGTAAAACATGTTTGGCCGGCAAGGTGTACCCATGTTGTGAGTCACCGCAGTGTGTGTGGTGGTTTTTTTTGTCGCTGCTTCGGCGGCGTCTTTTGTTATCATAATGGTTATGATCTTATCTTGTGTAAGTATTGTTTCTATAATGTAATACCAAAATGAGTCAAGGGGTAATTCATCAATGAAGGATGAATTGCATTGTTGTACAATTTCAAAGTTTTTGTTATAGTTAATAACAAAGTGCATGTTTGTTGATGGGCGGAAATCCAGTTTCTTTAACAGTTAACTGAATTTGCTGATGGGCCACTTATTATGTAATAGTTTGGGTCAAAATTTGTGGCTCTAACAACGAGTGCTTTCAAATTTATACACAGATTGTGTTGTTTCCCAAAAGAGTGGTTGGTTTTCTCTGTGCTGTTTATCGCCTCTTTGCCCACTGGATGGCTTTTCCAATTGCGTATATGTGGACTGGTTGTTGTCAAATCGATATACTGCAGTTTAAGCTCAAATGGTATCAAGCCTGTGTGCTTAAGTTTTGCACTGTTTTCAGCAGTGCCTAGTTTTTCAGAAAGTCAATGCTTTCATGATTTCAAACTTCTGCTTAAATTTAACGCATAGATTGTGTCCGAATAAACAGCTTCAGCAGTGGCTATGAAGGCCGAGGCTTTAATGTTGTCGCTGCAGTCGATAGCCATAGCCGAAGCCGTAGTTGCTTGGCTTTGACACAGCCTTAGAACAACAACTTGCATGCAGCAAAGTGTTATTACCATTTTTAAGAACAGACAGACTCTGAGCGAGAACTTGAAAGGATTTTTGGCATTTCCTTTTTTTAAATAGCAATAATTTTGACCAGTTTCTGGGAAAATCTTTATAGCAGTATCATGCCAGTATTCAAGCCAACCCCTCCCCCCGCCACTCTCAATTCATGCGCTCCCCTTAACAAGTCTTGTACAGCCTTTAAGGGACTACCTGGTTTGTATTACAGTTGCCAAGCTTAACAGGATGGGTATTTTATAGTTCAAGTCCGGCAAGGGCACCTGCACAGGTAATAGTTGTTTAAATTGAATAAACTGAGAAGTGGTGAGCCAGTGGATGCATAATGGCCGCGCAGAAAAACCGATTCATGAATGTCGCATTCAGAAAAGAAAAGTCACTTCCTGGGTGGGAATAGTTGGTCAGTAAGTTTGGCTAACCAAGACTTTCAGGATTTTGAATTTCTTGCTGAACATTTTTAAATGATGGTATAATGTTTGTTTGTTGTCTTGATGTTTTGAAGTTGGTCTTTTCGAATATTTGTTGGCATTTGGTGGTGTTTTTTGCTGAGATATTTAAAGTGATGGTACAAAGATATTTGTTAATGTGGGTCTCTTCTAGTTCTCAATTCGCAGAACATGTAAAACTAAGGATTTGACACAAAAATGGCGGTTGTTGGGTTTATCTCACCATCTCATTCTGTTCCTTAAAAAAAATAAAAAACAAAAAATAGCACTCACTGGGTCAAATGTCATGGTAGGAAAAACAATTTTAAGAGGGTTTTGCAGCAGCCCATGTAAATATTACATAAATAAGAATTTAAATATTTGTTGAGAGTTGTTTTGATTTTTAAAAAAAGACAGTGGTGTCAAAACTCAACATTTCCATCAGTAGGCTCTGATTGTCGTCATGAAAATTGTACTTGTTCTATTTAAATTCATTCATGACTCATTTCTGTACGTTTGGAACAAATACGATGAAAAATCGCAATGTGATTTCTTAGTTTCCTGACAAACGACAAAACAAGCTTAGCTTAGCTCAAGCTTTCAATGGTTGCTTTCTGCACATGGATCTTCGTTCTGTTGAAGTATGGGCACATTTACAGGCAATTTGCTGAAAGTGTATACTTCCTTCGGAGGAAGTAAATTAGCGCCAAGTTCATACAATGTTCCTTACAGTGTAAGTGATTGTTAGATAATTGCATTACAAACAAAATTGGCTTGGTATAAGAGTGCTTAGTCTTGCTTAACTTGCAGCAGAGCGTTAAGCCTTAGAAATTCTTCACAATAATCAGGTAATACAGTACACCCCCCCCCTTGCCCTTGCAAATAAATTCTTCAAGAATTAAAATTAATTCTGAAGTAAGTCACCTCTGTAATTCCTCATCAGTCAACAACCGGATAACAATCTCTAAATCTCAGCTGGATTTCGTTCCTCTGCCTGTTGTTTTGTTGAAACATTGAATCCACTCCCCCCCCCCCATCCATTCCTTAAGATATCTGTTTTATAACTCAATTTGATGTTTCTCCTGAAAGCCAAGCAGAGTGTACTGTTCGAAATGTCAAGACCACACCGGCTCTTTTCAGAGCCAACACTCCCACAAAAGAGATCTAATACATGGTTGTACCTGCTAAGTGTACTATTTATTTATAATTACTTCTTATTTTCCACACCATGCAAAGCTTCAAACACCACTCGATTTGATGGGTTGATCTCCCACTTTGGGAATTTTTGGAGGGACTGTTTATATTCAAGCATTTTTCATTTTTTACGTGCAGGCTATGAAAGTTATTTGAACAGTCCAAAACTAACTCCAGATGAACACGTCTGAAGTTGAAGAATACACATTTTATGAGCAACTGCTCAATTCTTTATTAAGGCTGATATTTATGTATACTTCAAAAATCATCCGAAATTTAATTATTCAATTTTTGTGTTAGACTCAGGATTTATTTAAATCTTGACAAAAATATATTTTGCAGTTACCTTCCTCTGTTATTGGTGAATTGAAATGTTTCACTTTACTATGCATTTATTGAATTCAAAGACTTTGTAGGGACAATTAATGAGAAACAAGTTTTCTACTTGCAGCAAAACAAAACAACAAAAACGCTGATACACTTTTTGCTCTTCAAAAAAAACCTGTAAAGAAGTAAGGAAAAAGGTATCGGTTTCACATGGAAGTATTAAGTCCCCTTGAATCCACGGACCACTACCTTTTCTGTCCCTCAAACTCTTTTGTTAAAAACATGTTGACTTTACTCTGAGAATTTAGGACACTGTCTGTGCGAACCATTTTGCCGTAGTCCATGAACTGTCGCTTTACCATTGCCTACGGACTACATTAATTGGTTCATGTCTTACCACTATTTTTACAAAGTTTTTCTGGCCTTGTCGACATATCTAGTCATCCCGAGCAATGCAAACAGACAACCCATCAATCAGTCTCACTTGTGATTTGACCGTGAAGCACAACAAACAATTTAAGAAACCACATCCCCCCCACAAAAACCCCCCCACCCTAAAACCCCGCTGCCCGATGTACTGTAATCGTCTAATAATTTAAACCATGTCAAACAAACTTTCCAGCCTTGTCACTAAAAGCCATTCAGCCTCATCCGAAAGCAGAAATAGACAGTCCCGCCTTAACTTTTGATTCTAATCTATCAATCCCGATTCGATTCGACCGTGTATCTTGCAAGCAATTTTTAACCCCCCTTTCCCTCCCATAACCCTTTTTGAATCCCGAATAGTATGCAGACCCAAGTTCCCCCCTCCTCCCCTCCAACCCAGAAGTGTAGGGGTAGCATTGATTAGAAGTCTGAAGCTAATGACTGGAGATGGATCAATTGAAACGTATCCTTCCTGAGCGTCTTAGAAGGGTCTCGCTGCAGGCCGCCATCTGTCTGGAAGACAAGCATGGGCCCTTATCATGTCTGTTCCAGGTCCCCGGTATTAAGCCACCAGTTGACAAAGATCCTTAAGGCCCAACATGTTGCGCTGCACAAATCACGGGGACCTGGGCAATTACCAAAGTCGATATTTTTTTGTGTGGGGTTTTATATCATGACTCAGGTGGTGGAACGAGTCATGCAATTGTACATGACTAAATGTTTACCTTGAAAACAACCGGGGCCCAATTTCATAGAGCTGCTAAAACAAAGCACAAAAAAAGTAGCTGAGCACAACAGATCTATGCTTGTAAGGATAAGGTTACCAGTCAAATTACCATGTCACTCGTGTCACCTGTGACTGGTATCCTGCTCATATTTGCTGAGCAGAAAGTTGGTCAGCAATATTTTTTGCGTAAGCAGTGCCATGAAATTGGGCCCAGAGCGTACTGACTGATCGAAAGGTAGAATTTTGTTACAATACTGACTTTTTTATAGACCCTTTCGAAAAAACAGATTTGTTAAGATAAAATGTCTATTAGCAACCTTCAAAACTCTTTACCATTTGAATGAATGAAATTCCTGCCATTAAAACTTAATACGTGTTACCAGCTCCAAAATTAGCATACCCAAACAACAATTTCTTGTCAATGAATACCCCAAAGCAAATCTGGAAACAAGATCCTTGGCCCTAAAAAACTGTTTGCCCATCAGCATTGGAAGTTTTCTGTCAGCATCTAGGGAGATGGTCTTGGATGGATTTCTTGTTTGGAAGCGGTTAATTTATAGTTGATGGATTGTTCCCGGTGTGTAGTAAAGAAAGAGCTATTTCGAATCCTTAAGGACGTGGAGTGGGTTGCAGTTTCAAGGTTGTCGACATTGGAACAGGCTATTGGGTTGGTTACTCCATGAATATTGCTCCTATGCTATGACTTTCAACCGTAAATAACATTCTGAGATGACTACCTAGACGCCGCACGTACATCACTTGGTATTTCTCAAAGAAGATGTGCAGTAGCACCATAAAATGGTGTGTCATGGCCGAGCGGTCTAGTCTAGTCTAGCGCACCAGACTCAACTTCTGGTGACCAAGTCATCAGGGTGTTGGTTCGAATCCCAGTCATGACACTTGTGTTCTTGAGCAAGACACTTAACTATAATTGCTTCTCTTCACCCAGGGGGTAAATGGGTAACTGTGGGGGCAGAAAGGGTTCTTGTGATAGATTTAGCTTGGTGCACTACATATTTGGCAGCACAGGCTGTATACTCCCAAGGGAGCTGAGATGGTTCAAGGAATGAAATAAATGTTCCCGTGCCATGAGCATCACTGTGTGATGGGTTGGAGTGCTATACGAAAAGCCACAGTTATTGTTATTATTATAACTATAAAGTAACTGTTTGTCTTTAAGTTATGCTTTTTCTATGTGTGCAGAAACCCAGCATACTTTCAAAAACCAATGTGCTTTAATAAAAAAACTTGTTACGAAGAAAACCAAAGATTTCTCAAAAATGCACTTCATTACTGTAGAACAGAAGTAAACCTGTAAACTAGGGGGTTTTCTGCATTAGCCAGAAACAGTGGGTTGTATATAAGCCTGTACAGAAAGCTTTTCACATATAAGAACAGTTAGGGTAATTATCTTTTTTACTTTTTAAATGAGGTCAATTAGCCTAATTACTCATCAAATGGCTTTCAATACGTCTGATTAGACTCAAGGGCATGATGTTATTGTCTGGAAAGCAGACGAGAGAGGAGAATTAATTGTCTGGATTGACCGGTGATTGGATCAATGTTGTTGGCATCACGCAGGTGTACTCCGACACCTGTCGTGGTGTTCCAAGACAAGACAGAGGATGAGTTTGTGTCTGCTCACTAGGAAGCCTTTGACGAGCTCACTCTGAGCTCACCGCCGAACTATCTGAAAAACCATTCACAGAAATCCATTGAAGTACCACACAGACAAACCCAGCATGGAGCCAGGCATACCACAGTAATCAAAGTTCAATGGTTAAACTGTTGATGTATCGACCATATGGTGTCGGACTGTTCGAGGAAGGATCTTAGAAAAAAGTATATATCCTTTGGGGTTCAGAGTTAAAACAGTTGTGAAACTTCCACCGCTTAAAGTGTGTACAGGTGAGATTTGGAATGTCATTTTTGTAACTTAACTTTATCGCTTGAATGTTTAGCTTACAATTTTCATATCTGGGTTGTATACACAAAGTGTTTCTGTACATATGTGTAAGCCGATTTTAATAGGTCGCTACTGTACTGAAAATAGGCATTTTGTTAAGTGCATGTTTTAAATTTAGAACAAGCTAACACAGTTTTTACTGTGCGTGGTATCAAATTGTAAAAACAGCCTGTCACGGGATAATTTATGTACCAGTTTTTCGACCCAGTAAATCGGAACTTGGAGGAAAACCCTATTCCTACTTCATTTATATTGTTATAACATAACCAATGAAAAGATAGATTAAAACATGAATATGCATGAGGTGTTTTATAAGAAGGGTAGGCTGGTTGGTAGGGAAGTGACTTGGCTTAGTTGTGTGGTTTAATTGTGGCATCCTCATTGGACATAAAAACAAACTTTATGACTGTTCTGTAAACTATTTAGTTATAACACCTTCCAGCTAGTTTCAAGAAGGGTTGGACTGTTTATTGACTGAGACTACTGGATGCCCAGCACAAGAAAGTTGTATGTGTTCTGCTGGGCACAATGTGATTGGTTAATAGTGCAACTGTATTACACCATGTGGTATGGTCGTGGCCGAGCGGTCAAGCGCACCGGACTCAAGCTCTGGTGTTTCTGATCTCCAGAGTGTGGGTTCGAGTCCCAGTCTTGACACTTGTGTCCTTATTGCTCGGTCTGTCGGATGGGACGTAAAGCTGCAGATCTTTTATGTTTTTTAACACACGGAAAAGAACCCTGTAGACTTATCATTCAGGTGTTTCTGGCGTGGTTGGTTGCACCACAGCACCTTCTAAACCATTATGAGGTGCTACATGTATAAATATACATACAAAATGGGTCTTATAATTTCAAACATAGCTCTGCATATCTGTAGAAAAAATAATGAGGACTTTGGGGCGTCCTTAAGGTTTGAAAAGTGCTATTAAGAACTGCCTATATTTATTATTATTATTTGTTTTGTGTGTATGGGAAATGTGGTTGAAATTATTATGGTGTATGACATGAACTGTATTCTCCGTGCTCATGTAGTCCTGCAGACAACCTTTTGGAAATTCAATCTTTTGACCTTCCGCGGTCTAAGTGGAGATATCTTGACCAATAAACCACAGAGCTTCCCCGCTGACTTAACATAAAGACACTACCCTGTTAAGAAAATTGTTGAGGAAGAAGGCATTATTGGCCTGATACTCTGATGAAACAACATTATAGAGGCTCATTGTGTAGCCATCCTTTGGCCATCAAAAGAAAAATAAACGTCAAACCTGTTTATTTTAGATTAACATCAACAAGCTTTCCTTGCTTTCACCGCCTAATCTTCTATAATTTCCTTGGGTGTCACCGACATGTACTACAAAGTGATCCCTCTTTCTTTCCGAATTGACATAACAGACTTTATTTATAACCACCCTATTTACCAGGTTATGTTTTAGCTTTTAAGAACTGAGTTTAACCGGCTCAGAGATCCTGGGCTCAGACAAAACTTTCCTGTTTCTCGGGGGGGGGGGGGGGGGGGGGGGGGCTCGATCTCAAGCCGATCTCCGCTTCGGAGTGTTATGCCGGGTTTTGGGTGCTATTGTTATCTAGTTGGCAATGTGAAATCCATGACGAAGCTCACGTTAGTCTGTTAGATTAACCCTTGATGGATCTGCTGGGCTAACTTGTTGACTTTGGACTCGGTGACTTGGCTTAATTCTATACTTTGAGTCAGAATGTTTTCCAGACTTTTGGCTTGACTGGGACAAGGTTGATGTGTGACTTGATTTTAGGCGAGAACGATAGATGTTGCTTATGCTGGAGTGGTTTGAGGCTGATAGATTTCACTCGAAAACAACATTGATTATGCACCTTAATTTGGTTCATTTGTGTCATAAACATAGAGTAAGCATAACATTTTATTTTAAACCTTTGCCAACATTTTTATCTGGAACCACTCTAGATTGTGTGATGTGAAATGTCAAATTATAATGACAAACATACATACTACTCAACACTTTTTAGCTGCTATCGAAGGTGTTCTTGGTACTAAAGCTTATTTGACATTTTTTAGTAGAAAAAAAGTGTAGAAATTGATGTCTGGATATTGTCTGTTGTACTACTTCCTATCAGTGGATACAAGCAGGCCCATGTCAACCCCACAACCCCCTCCTGGCCCAGACGACGTCTGGCAGTTGAAGCGATATACAAGTCTGGTATTGTCAGGAAATTAAAGTGTTTGTGTCCTGTTAGAAAAAGGTTTTTTCTCTCATTTGAAACTTCTCCAAGTTGAACAATCGCGCCCTGTCAACTTTGACGGCCAATAACCCCCCCAAAGCATTGGCTGTGATGGAGGAAGGGCTGGGCATGTTGCATTTGAGTCATTTTTTCATCTTATAATGTCAAAAATTATAAATATGTATTCCTATTTATCTTTCTTTTTTTCAAAGCAGATAGCTCTAGACAAAAAAGAGACGTGATTTTTGACAACGAGACCTACGGCCAAGTTGAGACGACAGAAACGTTCTATAACTTGACTTCGCTGAAGCCGGAGACGGACTACGTGATTGAGATTGTAGCACGGACAAGTGCTGGTATGGGAGTCAACGCTGAGAAACTCTTCATCTCTACAGGTAGGTTTCACCTTTTTTTTTCCTTCCCCCTTAGAACATCTTTGCTGAAACCAATAAACTGTTTGTGCTGTGGAGAATTTTTGTTATCTGTCTTGTTTTCTAAATTTAACTGTGATTTCGCCTATTAAAGGATATTTTAAAGTTATACCATTACTCAAATTCAAACTGGCAAAACTTGACCTTTTGTGCAAAACAAATTGATTACTGTGTATCACTATCAGTTATACACACTTTTATAAGTTAATAAGTTACGAAAGAAACCGGAGCTAAACGTTGAATCTTCAAGAAAGTATTACTGCAGATTTATCAATCCCAATATGAGCAGAACAAACGTTTTTTCTGAATGGTTCAGCAAGACTACTTCGGACTTTCAGCACACTCGTAATCTTGCAGTATCTTTCTGTACTTCAGGTGAGGCACTACCTACCAGGTTACCACCATCAGGGCATGGTACCACTCAACCACCAATGGATTCTCGGCCCCCGCCGCACACAGAGGCCATCAGCCCCTTCCCTGGAGAAACGGCCTACCCTCTGTAAGTACAAAGTACAGTTTACCTCCCTTTATACCTTGGACTTGATGGTAGCAGTTGTTCTTAAGGCCACTGAGCCCAATATCATAAAGCCTGTAAGCACACAAACTTGCTAAGCACAGAAAATTTGCCCAGTGAAAAAAGGTTACAGCCAAATTCTAGTTTACATAGTGCCACTGGTCCAACATTGTGTTGCAAAGAAATTTGCTAAGGGTATTTTGCTTGTCAGCTTTAATCAGCCTGGGTTTTGCCTTATCATTGAAATAATCCATGGTGCGAAAGATGCAATACTATATGTTACGCACTTTTGAAGTTCTTCCTTGAGGTAAATGAACCACTCTGTGTCAGTTCTAACAAAAGTGGGGTTTTTAAATCTTTTTTCGGTTTTTAAACAAATCACCTCAGATTGCATACAGATCCTAATGGTAGGCAAACAAATTTGCTTGATAAATTGATCTTGAAATGCAAAAATCAGTAGGGAACTCTCCAGTCATTAAAGAGGGGCTTCAAGGTCAAATTCAGTTTTGTGATCCACTCATTTATCAATGGATAGAGTCCTTATGAAAAGAGGGGAAAAATACAATTGTCTAACCTCATGTTAAAACGGTGTAAAATGCCACTGTGTTTGACAGCCTTCAAGTGCAATTTTTTTCAAAATCCAAAAACTTTCAAATTTCAAATATATGGTCAGTACGTTTTTGTACGGAGAATTTTCAGTTCATCCTGAATTATGATGATATTCAATCAAAACGGCATTGAATTTGTGTGTATGACTGGCACAGAAATTCCTTTTTGGAATGTAAAGACCTTTTCGTTTTTGCTCTCAGATACCATCATGTTTTTTAAATTTCAGTCTGACCATTTTAACGTGAGACTTGTAACTTTTTCGCCACTTTCATGAGGGCTTTATCACTTGGAAAATGAGTGCATCACAGAGCTCAATTTGACCTTGGATCCCCTCTTTAACAACCCATTACATGGCATTTTGTATCGGCTTTGACAAACTTTTTAGCTCATTTAATTGGGACCCTGGAGCCAATTTCTGTGAAGGTCACAAATTTGCGGCGGGTTAAGGGATGTTTCCTTCGCTGAAGTAGTTTCCAAACCAAAATGTCATGTGTAATCCTTTAAAAAAAAAGAAGAAGAGTTCACTGCCCCTTTTTTGTTGAGCACCTTATACTTTCTTGCCCTATTATATTGGGCCCAGGTGTAAAGTCAAATGCTCAAGCAGTCCGGGCCAAGCCCCAAGCTATTACCAGGTGTAAATAGTTAGGAGTCTTTCAAGGTAGAGACAGTTTGTTTCAGTTTGTAATTAGTGATGACCAATGTTGAATCATGGCCCAGCCAATTCATTCACGGTCGGGACTGTTTGATACTTACGTTAAGTGACTCTTAAAAGAGTAAGTGCATTAAATAACCATGAGAAGAAATGAAATAACTAACTCAAATAAAAACCTTTGTATTGTGACAAAAGTTAATAATTGTTAATAATGTCAGTCATTCTCGGCTTCACTCTCTTTTGGAGAACATGCTCGGGCCAAATGGTGCACTTTGGCGGGCCCAATAGCAGCAGACAAAGCAGGTCATTCTGAACCTATACACACCTCCAAGAACAATGGAATTTCCCTGTAAGTCTGGTGCCACCTAGCGTCCCCTTAAAGTCTCTTATTTCATAGAGCTGGTTAAGCACAAAAAAAGCATGACGCATTTTGGCTTGTATGGTCAGTTTGCGGTAACACCATGTGTATACCTAAGTTGCTGTGTAGATTTGTTCTTGAGAACTTGTCTAGCTATTTATTCTACTGCTCCCGAGTAGATTTCAGAATTCGGGAGACTACTTAGTTCCGAAAAGAGCTGTCCTGCTACCTCACCATGGTACCTCACCATGCAATGCCTTGAAACCAATATACAATTTAGCTTACCAGGAAAAAGGTTACAGGCTAAAATGCCATGTCATGTGAACTGTTTGTGACTTTGTCTCCTGGTCCTAATTTCATGACTCTGCTTACTGTCTTGCGAAAAAAAGCCAGAGCTTACCGCAAGCAGAAAAGTCTGTGCAGAACACAAGCCTAGTACTCAAGGTTAGCAAGTTTTTTTCTTGTCGTATGTAAATACTCCACGCTACTAAGTATTTTATGCTTAACTCAGATAGTGAAGCAATTCAGCACTAACCCTGTAAGTAGAGAATGGTAACTGTAAGCGGAGAAATCTGTGGTAAGCAGAGCCATGAAATTGGGCCCTAAGCAATATTTTCTGCTTGGAGCAGGTATATGAAATTGGGCCCGGAACTTTTTTATAACTGCATGGGTCATGCATCAAGAGACACAGAGGCCATTGTATTCATTGCTGGGGTTGTTTAAAAGGCCGAAGATCATGAAAACCAAGTAGACTTTTTACAGGCAGACAATATCCAGACATCACTTTTTACACTTTTTTTCTACTAAGAAAATGTCAAATCAAACATTCTTCCAAACTTAGTACCAACAACACTATCAATAGCAGCTAAAAATTGTTATCCAGAGATAGTCATTATCAAGTATTACCACTGATACCTTCAGACACACATGTAGACAGTAAATGCCTTGAGGCATGATTGACTCCCTTGCCCCAGCATGTCAGAGAAAATATCTCAGACGGGGTCAACCAGTTCCCAAGAGCTATCGGTTACCAGCTGAGAAGATGTTTCTGTGGTATCTCCAGCCATCGTCAAACCAATAAAGTTCAATTTTGGTATCTCTTCAACTACCTTCAAATATTCCCCCATGCTGTTATCAATAGCTGAGTTGAATGAAGCATGTTCATTAACAGGAAAGCCTTCAGAAATAGTCCATCAAATAGTCTGCTGTTTTCAGCCAAACAGAATGTTTTAATCAGGTTTATATTACAGTTTCACAGAAACTTTGAATACAATTGTTTTTGTTTAAAAGATAATGTCTAATGAATAATTAGAAAGCTTACCTGGACAAAATGACAGAGGTGTCACAGTATATAACACATGAGACTGTGTTCAAGCTCCTGTTGTTAATTATGAACTTTTCTGAACCCCCAAACAATTTCAATTTGTTAATGCTTTAAAAGTAAGAGTTTCAATTTGTGTAATTTACACAAAGACCTCTTCCTGGTTATCTCTACCAAAACAATACCTGGCTGTCAGACAAACATTCCACCATTTATGCAATCACCGCATCATCAATGCGCCAAACTGCACCAGAAGTGTGGTCAGTACACACGAGTCAATATAAAATTTGGCTCGCACGCGCTTGTGTGTTGGTGAAACTTGACACATTAGGCTGAGATCCGGGTACTTAGCTCCTGTTTTTAGCATTAAACAACAAATTGAAGTGGAAAAATTGAAAAATTATAATCATTTGAACTTTTTGTCTTCTGCTTTTCCAGAAATTCTCTGATCATCTTTATCACAGCAGTTAGTCTCGCTGGAGCTGCCCTCTGCCTTGCCGTCATAGTCCTCTTGGTGTGGTGTAAGCGGCGTGGCGATGACAAAACGCTCAAAAATTCAAATTACTGTAAGTCATTTTGTTGTCCAGATATTCCGATAATGATGATCCTAATTTTCCATGACCTCTGTTGACCTCCTTATTCCTTCTAACACTTGACCCTAGGGTTTAAACGGGCAGTGGTCAATTTGAAAGAATAAATGTAGGTACAAACCATTTTACTGGTGCTATAAAGAGGCCTTCACCAGTGAAGTTTTCAAAAATGAAATCAATTAATCAAAGATATAAAATTTACTCATAATTTTTCCTGTTATTTTTTGAAAAGGACTAAGGAAAAGGTTAAACTTGTCTTCATATCTGTGGAATCCTTCAGATAGAATGATTCAAGTTCAAAAACAAAAAATAAGCACAGTTACCACGTGTTCTGTGAAATAAACTGAACAGATTTCACTTGGTCCTTAAGCTTATGTCATGAAAATTTTATGAGTAAACTTTAGTGGTATTTATGATGGCCTTGCTTTTAAATTGTATTGTTTTTTTAGACTGGTTTGGTGCAATTGTCATTCGTTATCATTCACCAGTGAAAACTGTTCTTATAATAAACTCAGAGTCAGATTTTGGCGTGATTAACTTTAATTTTCTTGGAAAATATTTTTTTTCCAGATTGTCAATTTAATAACAAAAATGAATCCAAATAAGGCAAATGTTTGTTTTTTTATGAACAGTGATTGAAAATGATCATATGTGCTCATCAAGCCAACGCAGTGGAAGCGATGATATTGTGCTGGACGTCTCCAGAGCAAAGTAAGTTTGTATCAAGACTGTAAGACTATTCATAAGTATCACAATTCTGTGACACTGTCACATGTTTAAAGGAACGTTACAGAATTGGTAAGAAAAAAAATTGTAAAATATACTTTTTGATCACAGATTTACATAAAACTTACACTGTCTAATGATGATGATAGTAGAAAACATCCCTTGAAATATTTCTGTCTGAAATGTCATATTTGATGAGAAATGAATAAACTAATTTTCCGATTGGAGTTTATCGCTCAGTGAGCGTTTTGTTCATTTGTTGAATCGATATGATTTCATGCAAATGTGTAATCGGTGTTTCGCTATTTTCTCGTGACCCAGAAGGCCGATCGATCTCAAACTTCTACAGGTTTGTCAGTTTATGTATACGGTGGATTACATAAAGTGCTTACACTGCCAGCAACTGTTTTGTTAGCAAAAACCAATTCTGTAATGTTCCTTTAACATTAATGAGACACTGCCACAATACTGTGACACTGTCATAAGTAGCCCAATACTGTGACAAGGAACACAATACTTAAACATTGTCACAGGTAACAGTGCAGCCTTATCAGCAAAACTTTTACAAGGATGTTACCTTGTTAGACATACTTGGAACATTGTCAAACGACTTTTCCTAGTTGGAGATTTTTTGAACGCTAGCTAGCAGCATGCAAACAAGGTAAATTTCCATTGTGTCAGAGTTCTGTGAGCATCGGCACATTTCAGAAAACAATGATTAGTCTGCTGCCACCTAGTGTTTCCCCTTAAAGACACTGGACACCTTTGGTAATTGTCAAAGACCAGTCTTCTCACTTGGTGTATCTCAACATAAGCACAAAATAACAAACCTGTGAAAATTTGAACTCAATTGGTCGTCAAAGTTGCAAGATAATAAGGGAAGAAAAAACACCCTTGTCACATGAAGTTGTGTGCTTTCAGATGCTTGATTTCGAGACCTCAGGTCTCAAAATCAATTCAAATATTTTACTGAGAAACTACTTCTTTCTCAAAAAATGCGTTACTTCAGAGGGAGCCATTTCTCACAATGTTTTATACTATCAACAGCTCTCCATTGCTCGTTACCAAGTAAGTTTTTATGCTAACAATTATTTTGAATAATTACCAATAGTGTCCACTGCCTTTAAGTCTCCCATTGTTTTGAAATGAGTGTTTATGGGTGCACCCCACTAAATAAAACACTTTATAAAAATACTTAGAAGTCTCACAGCTTTTTACAGTGAAGAGAAAATTATCCATTACTCCTAAACTTTTACTCCTCTGTTCAATTTGACATGGGTTGACTAGAGGCCCGTCGAGTTATTCTCCCTTCTTTAAAAAAAGCACCCCTACACATGTGTAAATTTCCAAACGTCTGGGTATCAAATCTTGAAAAAATGGCTCTTCATCTGTCGACAAAAAGGACCATTTTACCAGGGCCTAGGTCATCCAAAATAATTCGTGTTAGAAGTCAACAACCCCCTGGTTGCAATTGTGCAAAATTTTAAACTGTACCCCATTTATTTAGTCCTAAATCTGTCTAGTATAGAACATTTTAAATATTCATGAGGTCGTCGCTCTGTTTTCTTTCTATTAAGTCTGGTGCACCTACAAGTAACATACATCTTCGTTGAATTCTTAAAATCAAATATTAAGTAAACTATTAATATCATTCTAATAATGTGACAGTGTTACTGGTCCATGTTCACTTAGTGTCCATTTTTGCCCACTTTCACTTTTGAGAAAGGTGTGTGGACGTGACATTTTCTTTAAAAAAAAAAATAATGAAAAATCAAATGGTTGGAAAGATTTTTTTTCACCGTGATCAGCTTTAATGCACCTGTACGGATATTGATTTGAACCTTGGCATATCTGGCTGCGGACCCCTCTGTAGCCAGACTAAACATGGCTGTGCATGCACAAAGTAAAGTATAAACTTACAGGAACTCGGAAATGTAGAAGACTCCCACGAGGTGCTAGCATCGGCTGCTTGTGGCTCGTGGCTAGTTTCCTACAGTTTCCTGTTGTTATTCCCAACCTACGGGTGATAAATTTGGAGAATTTGACATTTTTTTAAAAGACATTTGTGACCTGCACACTCAAAGTGAGGGGAGAGTCACAAAATGTGATCACCGGGTAATCTGATGGAGAGTTTCTTAACCTTAACAGTATTTGATTAAGGTTAAGACAGTGCAGACATATTAGGCCAAATTAAAAGTATAACAGTTTCTCGTCCCCGCTTTCTTCCTTTTTTCATGGCTGCCTCAATTCTTTATATTTATTTCATTTTTTTTTACATGTTTTATTTTTTAAATGAGTACAAATTTTAACAATCAAACTTAGCAAAGCACCATGGAAGACATTTGTCTCTTGGGAACAACTTTGCCATGTTGGACTTCTTTTTTTTTTTAAATGTGCACCTCCTTCCTTTTTCGAAAAAGCCCAGACTAGGTTTCTTTTCTTGGCCTTTTGGACCCCCTTCGTTTTTCATTTTTTGGTAGAAGTCGTACAAAGTCTTGCTCAGCTCTTAGTTACCTTCCTGCCCACACCCACGCAAAGTTAGATTGATTACATGGCACCTTGCAAAGTCATCATCTCACAAAAAAAGATTGCTATTGCTATACTGAACTTTAGAATTTATTTTGCACCTAAATATGGTGAATCTTTCCCATTGAATTAGAAAACATAAAAACGACCGGATTTTTGCTTGTTGGGATTGGTTTAATGTGAATGATAAGTGAAAACATAAAAAGTTGACAAATGTCCAAGTTTATCAGGTGTGTTAACAATTTCATTAAAGTGCCCTCACTGTCTGTGAGTAGAGAGTTTACCTTCCTATTGTGTCGTTGCTTCCTAGTAGTTCCAAGTCGCCCTCCACCGTCAGCTCAAGGAACGCTTCTCGTCTCCCATCCGTCTCCTCCCCGACCCCTTCCCCACCGGAGGAATTTGCGGACCTGAGCGGCATGGAGGATGGCCCAATGGACCCGAACCGCCCTCGGGCCAGCTCCTCCCCTAGCATGGACCACATGAGGGTCAATAGAGATATGGACGGATACGCGGCGTACGGTGGGCAGGTCGACCAGGGATCGGGGACGGTACCGAGGGCCAACGGGAGACTCTACACCCCCGCAAGAAGTGAGTGTTTTATTGGCTTGATAGGAATCAGCAAGCAGAAATTCTCATTTATTTGATTGGCAGCATATTGCGCCACAGGCCCTTGTAAACTACTACATGGTGCTGTAAAGGATTAAGTCTAATACTTCAAAAACGTAGCTCCACAAAACCTTGCAGGAAAATACTGACTGTTGAAGCGCCTTGAGCGTCACTGAGTGACGGGTATGAGCGCTATATAAGAAGCCGCTCTTATTATTATTATTATTATTATTATTATTATTATTATAAAGCAGCATTCTGAGGCATTGTTAAAGTCAAGGTAGACAAAAAGTATTGAAAGTCAAATCAGAGACGGGTACTTGAATCCAACCAAGCTTGATAAAAGTTCTTATGCCTATTTGTACACCCTTAATTTAGCTCTTGGGCCGCCATATTTACATTTTGTTTAGTCATCTTTCTACCTAATTAATTCCTCTGCTCTTGTCCCCTTTCCCTTCTCTTTAGCCCTCACCCTGAGTAGCCTATATTACGACCTTGTGATTGGAAGCTTCCGATAAAATAGTTGTAAAAAAACAACTAATAGTAATAATAATATTTTTATCTTAGGTCCGAGAAATGCTAAGTACCATCCAGCCTCCCATGGGCAGTTAGAGACTTCAGACACAACGCCAGACAAGCTTGATGAGCTTTATAACAAGGTAACAGCAGAATTCTTCATTAGTCGGTTTCATTATCCTACATTGCTGAAACTATTTCCTGAAAGTGGGTGCAGATAGTTGTTGTAAAACCTGATAATTGTATTCAAAAATAAAATTATATTGAGTTGAACAAAGAAAAATTGACAAGAGAGGGATTTGAACCTGCCGGGTTTACTAGCAGATGCTCTACGAACCGAGCTATCTAGCTCTATTTTGTCCAAAAAAAAATTAAAGAAAAAGTCCACTTTTGCTTCATTTGAGATGTTGTTTCTCCCCAAATGTCCTTTTGTGATCCAGTTATGAAATAAAAAATGATTGTGTAAGAAAACTTGTGGTTTGGTTTTATGTAAAAGTAAAAACAGAATGAGCTGTTGCAAACTACTTACAAACCAAAAGGACCTATGGTATAAATGGAAAAAAATAGTTAGTGTCCTGACGTTTCGACCGGAGCAGAGTCTTTCTCGAAGGCTAAATGAAAACTTAACATAACAACACAGGTATATACTCTGCTGGGGTTGAAACTTAGGGCCACTAAACATTTTTTGGCATGTGTAAAAGTTTAACAAATGTTTGCCGAGTGTGTACAATTTTGATCAAGTCGCTTTAAAAGCATTGTGATGTTGACATTCCCAGGTGACACGAACTTCAAGAGGTCCGAGTCGACTGAAGCAAGATAGCCTGGCAGCCATCGCCGTACTCCTGGACCAGGAAGAGACAAACAGTGACCTCCAACCCATCGAGAACCCTTCCTCAATTGTCATTTCAACTGAAAGGACTACTCTCTAACCCTCCGAGCTTCATGGCTCATAATGTGTACATATATATATACATGTCATCGTGTGAATAAATAATGACTGAAGTGGGATGTGAACCCAGTACCTCTGGATGAACGTAGCGGTGTTGTAGCCTTTACTGAACTACATGATGTGCGCTCTGTGGATCGGGATGAGCGAAGACCATCGCCCACGTGGGACCTTTGAAATGGTGGATATTGTTCTGAGTCGCTTAAATGAGTTTAGAGGGACGTGATTGGATAATGTGAGTGGATGACACCTTCCTGCTGCTGTGATTGGTCAGTTTCTCTGAGGAGCTCCAAAAGATCAAGTGGTTGAATAGCTCCAAACAGCACATCAGTGAAACAGTCCAAAGAAGAAAAAACACAAAAACACTGACCTCCGTGGAAGGCTGATATTTGAAAACTGTTAGTAGAAGTCACAGTGTAAAATGAAATCTTTCCTTTCCATACCATCAATGACTTGGCTCATTGAGACATAGAGAGCAGTATCCTCACACCATCTTGAAATAATTATTCAGTTTGTGTTTTGTGAGGCAGTTTGGCCTTGACTTGTAGAGCTTTGCTTTTCATTAGCAATTTAGTGTTCTTTTCTGAAAGGAATTGAGATAGTCATAACTGGAGTTCAAAGTTTGAGTTTTTTTTAAACCGACTAATTTTGTTTTTTTAGCTGAAATGGGAAGGCTCAATTTAACAGTAGCCAGCCAGAATATCAAAGCAATTTATCAAGGGTTCAAGGAATTGCAAGTATTTGAAAGTTTTACCCTTTTAATAAGTTTTTCATTTATTACACATCCAACAGCACAATTAGTGCCAATAACAGGATGAATAGGAAACGAGAAGAAATGTTCAGTTTTAGATGTGGGAGGAAAACCCCACGCATTGATGTAGGAACTGAAAAACCAATCCACATGCAAGGCTCCGGTCTGAGGTGGGATTCGAACCGGGGTCCGCAGAGGTGAAAGGCATGGAAAGAAACCACTGAGCCAGCCTTATCCCTTACTTATGACGTAAGTTGTGCATCAAACATTGACAGATTTCTGTCACAATTAACCAAGCTGTGCTGTACAAAAAGATACATTAAAGATAAATTTGTATGTGCAATGTCAATTTGTTGTATCTGCTGGCAGGGGGATTTTCAGCCGTGTTTTTGACTTGACTTAAGTCAAGGTCACATACAGTTTTGGCTGTCATGGCTGTGAAAGGATAAGCCATTGATGATTCTCCAGTCCCAATGGGATTGCATTTGTCATTATGACTTATTCACACTACCCAAGGGATAAATCCCCTCGAGGGGGGACAAGGGAGGGGTGAGAGTACCCCCCAACGAACTCATGTAAGGGGGAACCTCTAAAGACTTTCGTCGGGTAGGCAGGGTCGATATCCGACGGGAAATAGGCTTAATGATTCTGCACATTCCATGGGGGATACATTCTTGATCGTCTGTTTACAGCAATGCAATCATCTCACATCGAACTTTAGATGCGGCACCAAACTTTGCCATTCAAAACGACGGAGTAATGATTCAGGAAGGCTCTACTTTCACTTGAGGTCCCTCGAGGGAGATAAGCATTAGAGGAACTTGAAATGTTTTATTTAGGAAGATATCTGATAGTACAACTGAACTCGCTTTTAGGAAATCACAACCAGTTTGTGTTAATGGATGTGACTTTGTGAACTTTCCATTGCTTTTATGGCTTCAGTATCAGAAGTTTGATTTGTTAATTCATTTGTTCTGGTGGATCCCGGATTCTGACACCGGAAAGTGAGAATGAAGGTCATTGTTCTCCCTCTTGACTCAAGTTTGGAGTTTTGAAGTAGCCAAGGAAGTGTGAAGGAACCCTCCTTAGTAAAGTTTTGAGTAAGAAAAAAAGAGCAATATATAGTAAGGACCAAGATCCAGCACGCATGTCAGTGGCTAAGGTTTTCATAATCACCTGTGCGCTACTACAGGTGCGAGTGAGACAGTTTTACAAACCACTAAGATTGGCAAAGTAAGACCGCATGTGCGCTACTAAAGACTGGAGGCTTCGGTTTTTCTACCATAACAGGTTGTTTGTATACATCTAGATTAGTTCAGCTTTTCTCTATTTATGTGTGATGTTTTCTAGTTGTTGTTTCTTGAAGTCTTGGCTATTTATATATTTTAATGTGTGCTAAACCAGTTCTCCTTGTGTGCCAAGAAATGCTTTATTTTCACCTTAAACATTAAGATAGATGTACGGAAAGAAATACAAGGCCAAATGTTTTGTGTGTTGCTTTTTTTAAAATAGATTTTGAGAAGGCCACGTTCCTCTCTCTCTCTCTCTTATCATTCACACTTGATTTAACTCAGCATTTTATAAGTGAGTATTTTTAGTTTGTGTCCCTTGCAGTGTGAAGTCTAGACAAAGTGTTCAAACTGGAGCCACGTTTTCATTCCGGTTTCAACTTAAAGTGGGGCTCTAAGGTCAAATTCCATTTTGTGATGTTCTTTTTTTCCAATAGAGGGAGTCCTTAATGTTTTACTAGACTACTTTGCAAATACTCGGTACGCGTGCGTTAGCCGTGGAATGAGGTGCATGCTGGTCTAGGTAACGACAAAATTTGTCACTAGCTAGACCAGCATGCACCTCATTCCACGGCTAACGCTTCGCTCAGCCCCAGCGGCCTATCCAGGACCGCTGGGATGGGCTAATCAGCTTGCACAGATTCTTGTTCAGGAAGTACGTCATGCGTGCAGTGCTTGCAGTGTGAGTGTGATGCATGATGGGACTGAGCATGGGACTGAGCATTAACGTTAACGATACGTTTGCCCATCCCAGCGCCTTTGGTTTTAAGGCAAGGCGCTGGGGACGAGCGAAGGCTATCTCATGCGCACCGAGTATTTGCAAAGTAGTCTTTGAGAAGTAAGAGACTTATAATTTTTGTTTCCACTTTCATGAGGTACTCTGTCCATCGAAAAAAAAAAGAGTGCATTGCAAAACTGAAGTTGACCTTCTAGAGCAGCTCCTTAAATTTAATCTATTAAAAGTTTTGAATGAAGTTACTTTAAAATGAACGATTTTCATTGTAGTGTACATGTGTGTAGAATTCTTGTATCTATTATGTACTTAAAAGTTTTGTAGTATTTAATACCTTCCTTCAAGATTGGCGTTTTCTATCCTTTTTTTACCAACATGTTTTTCTTGTTTTTGTCCATCGCTGTGCCTTCTTTTTGAAATCACAACTCATTAGCAATGTAAACAAATATTAGCAATAACATCATTTATATTCTGTGTGTCGTGCATTTAAATATTTTGTACTTCTAAACAGTGTTTTATTGTGTAGTTTCTGGAATACCGGGGGGGGGGGGCACTTTATAGTTTGGGCCCAATTTCATAGAGCTGCTTAAGCAGAAAATATTGCCTTAAAAAATTCTGCTTAGCAAAAATTAGCAGGATACTAGTCACAGATGGTACATAGTGTTATGACTGGTAACCTTATGTTTGTAAGCATAATTTGTTGTGCTTAGCTAGTTTTTGTGCTTAAGCAGCTCTATGTAATTAGGTCGTGGATATAAAGTATAATAATTAACTACTTTATCACAAGATAAGTTTATTTTAGACTTTATTGTAGATAACCACTAAAGATTTTTCCAAAACATGGTTTTCAACTTCAGCTTAGGTACCCTCATTCAGTTTGGTGCCCTGCTCTTTTGGAGAGCTTTGGCATTGCTGCATGAGCATAATAAGGAGCTGAACCTAAACCCAGGGTTTAGGAAAAGGCCCCCTGTAGTAGCTAGAATTTGTTGAACATGAGACTGTATTCAAAATGGACTGGTGCCTTTCTACTGAAACTGTATACTTCTTAATATGTTGAAGTTTACAAATACGGATGCAATTAATTGAAATTGTACAAACCCGAAAGGGTTGTTGTGGAAAACTTTTTAAAATCTATTTTATAAAAATCATCTTCTTTATTAATATTTTGTCTTTTCCCTGGTATAGTTCCTGGAATTTTTGAAATAGGGAATACACTAGCTGTAAATGTATTAAGATTGTAGGGATTATGATAAACTTGCCTTAGTAGCTGGAACACTCATAGTTGCCTTGTAGTTAAAGGTCCCATGCTTTTGTTGGGAACTCTTAAAGTTTGTGAATTGTACATTGTATATAACTGTTTTGTATGAAAGGTTTTTTTTATACTGTATTTTTAATTAAGCGGAATACTTCTTGCATGTTATTTTTGGGTATGAACCATGCTTTGTGTATCTGGATACACAATAAATTGAAATTACAAAACGGATGAAATCTTGTATCGTCTTTTATACCTTGAAGTGTTGTATTTAAAAAAGGGGGATGTGGGAGAACCGTTCCAAGTTTTCTAAGCTTGAAAGCGTTTAAGAACTATCGCAGGATGAATTGGTATCAGCACTAAGATTTTGGATCTCCAATTCATCCTTTTTTTTCTCCACAGTTGTTATGTAAAATAAGTCACAAGAAAAACAATTGTATACAACAAAAAGTTGTTTTTTTACACAAACATTGTTTATTATACAATATTTAGTTGACCTGAAATGGTACTATTACAAAAAGTGAAAACAGAATTCTTTTCAGAAGGCACCGTTTTTTAAAGTCCCGTAAACAATTTTTAAATTTACATCAAATTTTGTAACCTCAGAACTAAATGGACGGCATGTGAGTAAAGTATATTGACAAATAAATATATACACAAGCTTTGAACAAAACTTTATTAATGTGGATGGATTATGCAGATACTTGAGGATAGAATTTCAAATTTCCATTTTAAAATCAAATTTTTAAGTACAAAATAATATCTCGATGGAAGTGAAGACGGATCTTCAGCAGAAAATATTGCTTAACAAGTTTCTGCTAAGCAGAAATACACAGGGTACCAGTCACAAATTGTACATTATGACCTGGTAGTTTGGCTGGTAACCATATTCTGGTAAGCATAATTTTGTTATGCTTAAGCAGCTCAACAAAATTGGGCCCTGTTATAGCTTTTGTAAGACTCTTAAAATTTGACCATTAACAGATTCCCAATTGCTCCAAGAAGTTAACAACTGTGATAACACATAATTGGTGTAGCAGAAATGGTAGGGTTCTTGAAAAAAGGTCAAATCATTTATTAGAGTGCCAAAAAAAATAATACTTGAGGCTTATTTCACATTAGTATATACATGAAAATCTTACTGCTTTTTTTTGCAAAAATTTACAACTTTATTTAACATCGTTTGAGATTAGAATAATCTTCATATATTTGTATTATCAAAAATTGGAAGGATGAATTCTAACGGAAGTTTCAATTAAAATAATCTTTTAAACATTTGAACAATCTCTAAATTGCTTTTTCCCAAAATAGTATTTGTTTATTATTTCTTATTTACTAGTTATTCCTTGCTAAGAAGATGTGATTGGCTACCCGACTATACTTCCACATAGCCCTTATGGAGCTTACAATGCAGCTGGTACCCTGACCCATACCCCTCCACACAAATTCAAAATGGTGCCTGTCTTATCAACCCTCCAAACTCAAGTAATTTATTGCTTCAGATATTTACAAATTCTACAAGTTTTAAGATGAAAATCAAAGGCAGCATTCATGCCTTCTTCTTTTAGTACAAATCTTTGACTTTCTGGACGGATCTTTGCCAGCTTTCAAGCCATCTGGACTCTGCTGTTAACTGCTCATCCCTCTGCAGGTCAATTTCAGCCAGGTTCTTGTCAAATGCACTCAAGTATTCCTGTAGGATGAAGGTAAGGATGAAAACTCAATTTCATTGTATAGGTATTTCAATAACAAAAATTAGGAAAAGATGCCAAATCTGACAGCCATTTTGGTCATAATGAATGAGAAGACGGGGTTCGGATTCGGCAATCTTTTCCCAAAGTTCACAGAATGATTTTGTCCACGGTGCAGTGTTCCCCTGATCCAGCATCACCCCAAAACTATCAAAACCCAATGGTTTTTGCTTGACTTTGATGGGTTGAATAAATATTGGCAAAACAAACTTGGCATGAAGCGACCAATTCTGGCAGGTACCGACAGGCGCTGTACAATGAAGAAGGGTCATCGTGGCGTGTTATTGTCGAGCGGTTAAGAGCACCGGACTCGAGCTCTGGTGTTTCTGATCAATAGAGTGTGGGTTTGTGAGTCCCAGTCTTGACACTTAACCATTATTGCTTTGTCCTTCGCATGGGACGTAGAGCCGTAGGTCCTGTGTGTTGTGTAATACACATAAAAGAACCCAATTACACTTATCACTAAGAGAATGGGTTTGCCCCGGTGTTTCTGGCAGTGGCTGCTAAATGCGCTGCGGCACCTTGTAAACCCTTACAGTTACAAGGTGTAACATAAATTAGTCTCATAAGTCATAAAAATTTAAAAACATGTCTTAAAATGTTCCTGTTTGTTCAAGCGCTTTGAATACCTCATTGGTAGATACGCTAAATAAGACTATATACTATTATGATTAATTATGCGGGTTCGTGCAAAATTCCCTTAGTGGCAACTAGGTTCAGCACCACAACTTACAAGGGTGTAGGATTTTGAGGGACCAAATTAGGAAGGTGCCAAGTCAAATTTCCATTGGCTGGGGTAGAGTGAGGGTTCCTATTAGTACACTGTTCATAACATAACTGGTAATCTTTGTTGTAAACAAATACTTAGGAAAAATTAGACTCATGCCTTCCAGAGAGTCCGACTGTTTGTGAACTCAGTATCCCATGTTTTAATTATACAGCCTTGTAAAGCTGTACAGGGATTGTGAATTTACAAGAGTCACTGCTGACAAAAAAAGTCTGAACTGGGATCCAGATCTCAGGAGGAACATTGAAATGACATCAATTTCCACCTTTTGATCACCCTTGGAGTTCTAGATTCCAAGGAACGTTTGGGAATAGTATCCTCGGTGCTAGAGAAGTAAATCAAAGAGCCGGACTTATTTAATTTGGAGAAAAATTAGCATTTTCTTTTTTGTGCGGCAGATTTGAAGAAGTCTGAACTCTGTTAAACAATCTAAAACTTGTCATCCCTGGTAATGTCATGGCCTTCTAAGCTAGTAGTTAAACATTTCAAGGCAACTCCAATAAAACATGCAAGTGATAAAAACAAAATTTAATTAAGGATGGCTAAATAAGACCAGAAATTGGCCGATACTTTCGTGAAGTATTAACCCCTTTCGGATGAACCGAAATGACCCAAAACGACCTTTTTTTACAGTTTTCAGGATGGTGACAAATCAGCAGTGTCATTTCCGTCGACATTTTTAAAGGTATTTTGTGTAATTACCGCAAACGTACTGTAAGACATTTTATATGATACTTAAAAATGGAGTGACACAAGCAGTTCATCATGGTATTTCTTGCTTTGAAAGAAATTTTGTTGGTAAATTTTCTTGGTAAGTTCGATCTATTTTGCCTACAGAGAATAACGAAAAGCTCCCTTTACCATGTTCAAAAGGATCAATAAAATGCAAGTCAAAACTTGCATGCCATAACTTGTTTGTTATCATTTGTCCACCCGTACCGACTCGTTTAAACTTTCCTGCCGTTTTGCTCCTAACTGGAGTACCTTGCGTACTGCCTTTGTTAATAATCTCATATGTACCCGCTTAATAAAATTATAATAAAAGCTTAGGGAAACTTTTTATGCAAAGGTTTTGTTTTTATTGGTGACTCGTTTGAAAGGCTCACTGTGTTTCATCTTTCTGTTTTAATTGGCCTTGAGTATACAGAGCTTAATACACATCTATATAAGGGCGAAGACCAAATAATATTCTTTATCCCTGATACAAAATTAACATCTATTAAAATGTGTATATTGTTCACGCGGGATGAGCATCAAAATTAGCAAATACCGGAAAAATAAATGTCAATTATTATTGGTAGTATTATTATTGTGCTTTAAAAGCCCTGAATCCTGCAGATTCATAGCAGCTTGTGTGGACCTTCAGAGCAGAGTACATAATATTCAGACAGAAAGCTGTTGTACGAGCTATGGACATGGGTAGAACTAATACAAACAATTGAAGTACAATATACAGCAATGTAACTTTGCAATAGGATTCGGTTGGGAGCTCCTTTAAGCAATCAAACCCAAACACTAATAAAAAAGAGAACCTTTCAAATTTAAATTGTAATTCCCCGAGCTGCTTATCCTAAAAGATCTGTAAACTTTTCTCAATGAGGAAAGTATCGATCTTGACAGTTTTCAACATGCCCTCAGAGGAGGAAAAAAAAAAGCCCTTGGGAACCGAGTTATGATTTACGCTTGAAATTGAAAAAAATGACAGTGTTGCCGGGTAAACGCACTAAAATTGAGTTGCAAATAGCACCTTGGGCTTTCCCCATTTGTCATTAGGGATTTGGAATTTCAGGGCTTATCATGGGAAAACATTTTGTAATCCGGAATCCTTCCCATGGTAACCGTCAGGCCCAGGGAACCAGGTAGGTGACTAAACACCTAGGGCCGTGTGAACTGAGTTTACCTCGGGTAATCGTCCGTGATGAAATGCGGAGAGTTCACAGTATGCGCTAGATTCGTTTTTTTGAAACCGACTTGTACGTTAACAATTTGGAACACCTTGAATGAATTAAAACAGGGTACGCTGATGCAGAAAATATTGCTGACCAGTTTTCTGCCTTGCAAAAATGTGCAGGATACCAGTCAAAAAAATGGTACACGTTACATGGTATTCGGCTGGTAGCCTTTATCTGGCAAGCGGAATGTTGCTGTGCTTAGCTGCTTTATGAAACTGGGCCCTGTTCTAATTCGTTCAAGATGTTTCACTTTTTTTTCTGACAAGATTCAAGGGAATTTGCTCAAAGGTGTGTGTCACATCCCTAAAAGGCATACAGCTCAGCATTTCTCAGCAACTCTTCAACAAAAATTGTCACCCAGGAGAAAATGTTCACAGACGAAGCCTCTATTAGGCCTACTTTGCTAAACAAATTGACAGACATTTACTGCAACTGTGCAGAACAGCACTGGACCACATTTTCCATCGACACTTCACAGACCAAGAAATAACAAACTGCTCCGGTGGTTAGGAGAGGAAAAGTCTAGGGTAAAAGTTCAGTAGACCACATGGCCTCCATCGATTGAGGGGGGGAGGGGAGGGGGACCCACAAAGGGTGGTAATTCTTTGTTGTTACAAGGCTGGCAATGTTATAAGAAACAACAGCTGTCCTAGTAGGCGAAGGCTAGAGGTCTTCAGAAACTGGGTCAGGAAACAACACAAAAGCCGGGCAGTGCTCGATGATAGGGTTGTGTTCCAGGATTATTGTTATCTGTGTTTTATGTTTTTGAGTGGTTGAATAAATTATTGTACTTTGTCTTGAAGGTCTGTAATGTAATTAGCCGGAGAACTTATTGGAATTCAGAGTGTGTATTTATTGAGTTTAGAAGTGGTTGGACCAGATGGGTTTGGAGTTTTGGCATGAGGAAGCAGACATGCCAATGGGTGTCGAGGGCCCCGGCTGGCCCGTTGCCTTTGAGGCGCGAAGTTGGAGGGGATCAGACTCCCATAGGTCCTGGCGTAGCTCTGATCCACACTAAGTGGCAGTGACGGAAGCGGCGGTGCCGGAAGGGCAAAGTGACATTGTCACTGAAGTTGGTAAGATTTTAACTGAAAGCCTCTCGCCTGTCTTGCTTGTTGTACACTGAGCAACATCTTGTTGTAAGATGCATCACCCTTTATCTTAAAGGGCCCATATCGAACCCTGTTCTATTTAACTGTTCTTGTTAAGGTGTATTGCATTATTTTAAGCTACGCCTCACGTTTGCCTGAAGATGATTTAGCTATCACACGGGATCTCATATCCAACTTGGCCTTCGGTCTCGTTGGATATGGGATGTAGAAGCACTATATTATTCCACTCGCGCCTGTGTGACAACTAATATTGATGCAATATTTTTTGAATGAGTGAATGATCCATCACAGAAGAAATTAATGAGATTTAATTATTTTGCTGGTCTGTAGTTATTCGTATTGACTTCGTCCATCATGCAAAGCTTCAAATCTCACTCAAGAGCAAACTTGTTTGCCATCAAAGTAAACAGCTCATAATACTACCATCAGCTTGATACTGAAAAGTAACATCAACTTTGAAACCTACATTTTCTCTGCAGTAACGAACTGTGTACCTTATCATCACCCTGGCCAAGCTCACACATCCATCATCTGTCAACTAGCGGCCGATATTAACTGGTAATCACGCCAAAAAACATGTGTTGAGTACCAAGCAATAATTGTCTGCCTCTAGTCAACAAAAAGTCCTTGTGCAAACTTGGCCTCTGTCTTAGCTCTACATTATGCACTCAGGAAGAATGTCAGAAGACAGAATAAATCTAGGCTAATTGGGATGTTTGCAATTAGTGTGCAATGACTAACATTTTTTTTTATTGAGGAGGAGGACGATAATTACTCCGGTATAAGGACAGTAGTAGAGTACCTTCCCCTGTTAAACCGCCTCCAACCCCCCCTCCCCCTTCCCCACCCAATCACTGCCCACCACATCTGTTTCTGATTAATCTGGATTGATACAGTTTTGATATTGCGAGGGTATTAGGGTTAAAACCTAAAAGGGGGTTACACTAAGCCGCTTCTGGGCCCTCTGGAGGTCTGATAGCTCGGCAGCTGCCTCGTTTCTTCCTCTCTCTCCTAATCCCCCTGGCTTAATCCCCCCTTCAGCTTGCACCCCTCCTTTTATCTGCAAGGGCCAAACCGGCTGAAGACAAGTACCTGAAGCCGACCGTAAGGTGTCTTTCCTCATGGGCTTTGACAATGTACACGCTTCCTCTGCAAGGATGTGAACACCATTGGCAATTAGCCAAACAGTTTGAAGGTCTCTGATCATCTAAAAGCACACTTGCAAATCAGAGATACAGGAAATATTTGGGGGGAAAAGTCTGATCCACTTGACATGAGTTTATCTAAAGGCTGTACATGTACTTCCCTTCATCGCTTTCTTTGTGGTTCAAGGGATAAACATAGAGTAAGTTTGACTGCTGGAGACCCCTTCCACTGACGAATACACACATCTATATTCTGCCTATGGTCTTGCCATTTTGGGAGTGAAAAAGCAAGCGAAGAAATGGTGCGCATCTCACCCACCTGTACGTGGCCCATAATTTACACTGCAGAGTAACACACCAGGGATTCTAGCTGACACCCAATGTGGTGCAATCAATATTTATCATTAGGGATGACACCGGGGCCCAATTTCATGGAGCTGCTTAAGCAGACAATTTTGCTTAGCAAAAATTAGCAGCAATACCAGTCAGAAATGGTGCACGTGAATGGTATTTTGTGGTAACCTTGGTAAGCATAATTATATTGTGCTTAGCTACTTTTTGTTGTGCTTTGCTACTTCATGACTCTGCTTACCACGGCATTCTGCGCTCACGGCCCATAGAATTATTAGCTTTTATTTAAGCAGAATTCCGTCATAAGCAGAGCCATGAAATTGGACCCAGGTGAATTGGGTCAACATGTAATGCATGGTTCATTTATCAACTAGCACCCGTGATTGGCCTTGGGCAAACCACAGGTGAAAATAGATCCAAGTCTTCTTTGCCACCCATGGTAGCAGGCTATCATGGTACCATGGTGATGGCGTGTCTGGCCAAGCCATTAAGAGCACCGGACTCAAGCTCTGGTGTTTCTGATCAGCAGAGTGTGGATTTGAGTCCCAGTTGTGGCACTTGTGCCCCTGAGCAAGATACTTTATACTTTACCACAGGTCCCGTGTCCTAGGATTTGTAGTGCACGTAAAAGAAACCCAGAACACTTATCATTGAATAGTAGGGGTTAACCTGGTGTTTCTGGTTCACGTAGCACGCACCCTTGTTTACAGGTTTCCTCAAGCTTGCGAGCTACAGCGATTAAGTTCACTCATGAGGCATCCTTGGTTTCATTACCAGAAATATATAATAATAACTTTAACAAAATAATAATAATAATAATGGGATCAGACGAGAACACTAACAATTCAAACCCTAAGGGTTGGTTGGTTGGTTGCAAAACTTTTCGTTAGACTAGACTGATTCAAGGACACTAAAATTACCTGCCCACATGTCCGTAACATAAAGACTAATTGTGACACTCGGTGCCAAAACCAGGCACCTCCTGCAAAAAATGGGTTTCTTTTCCCATCCAGTAGATGAGAATATAACGTACAGGGCTCGAATTTGACACTGGACCGCTGGCCCGAGGCCAGTGATTTTAGCATCGGGCCAGTAAACTCATGTCCGGACAAGTCCGGCGTCTTGGTGTCTGTGTTCAAATGTTGACTTTCAGTCTGATAAATACAATTCTGTTGATTATCGAAGGACTACTTACCCATAATGTACAAATGAAATAAATCTTCTCTTAGTGCTTTTTTCAAATTCAAACAGTTCAAATATTAACCTGTTTAAGCTTTTTTCTTCTCACTTCAATTCTGGTCTTGTACTTAAAATTCTGGTCCAGTAAATATTTTTAGCTACAAGCCCTGCGGTCTTGTGGGTTTTCCCCCCAAATTCTAGCCCTGAACGTAGCTCTCAAATAACACCTACTTAGGATCAAGAGTAGTTCTCAACACATGGAATGTTTAAGACATCCCATCATAATGATATCAAGGTTGACGTTTCGGCTGTCTGCAATTTTAATGCCATTTCCCTATTTCGGTATAGGTAACTGACGTTGGCGTGGGGCATGCACATTTTGAGTATTCAGGCAACAAGTGGCTTTCAAACCACACCATGAGTGAATCCATCAACATTTTTCTCAATGGAAAGACATGTTGGGAAATATAAGCGCCAAAGATCAGATTTAATAAATAACCGTAGTAGGTTATAAGCGGGACAGTTCTTTTCAGAACTGAGAAGTCTCCTGAATTCCGAAAATCTACTCCCCGGTAGTAGAACAAACAGCGAGACAAGTTCTCTAAAGAACAAAATCTACACAGCAAAGTAGATATACACAATGGTGTTACCGCAAACCGAATATACAATAAATACAAAAATTCAGAAGAAAACACTTTCCAGAAGCCCAGAAGAAGAAAAAAATATGAGGGAACGGAATTGGAAGGTGACATGTTTTGGTAGCTGTTTCCCGTGACCACTGTCCAACAAGGATAGCAAATAATGAATGAACAATGAACAGTACCCAGACTCTGGCAGTCTGTTTTGCAACAGGAAAATCTCAGTTCCTCTGCGCAGTCCTGTTCATTTACATTTTTCTTTTACAAGGCAGTGCTACTACTTAAAGGAACAGTGCAATTTTTTAAAAAAAATTTAAAGGCCCTGTACACTATTGGTCAGATCGAAAAACACAAATGTTCACAGATTCACACATAACTTACATGATTTAAAGTATTTTTTGGTAGAAAGGGTTCCTTAAAATATTTCTGCCTAAAATGCTATTGTTTCTGAGAAATGAGTAAAACAATAGTTTTTATCACGCGTGATAAAAACTTGATGTTTGAAAAAACAGAAAAATTAAGGTCTCTTTTCACTATTTTCTCGTGACCTCGATGACCAATTGAGCTCAAACTTTCACAGGTTTGTTTGTTCATGCATATGATGAATCACACAAAATGTGGACACTGATTTTGAGCTGTTACCAAAAGTGTACCAATACCTTTAAGATTCCTACTTTTCAATTTTTTTACGTGGGAGTCTGTCAAGTGAGCCAGTGTTCAAAATACACCTTTAATCCCTAGGCCTTTTGGCCTACTGTTGACCTCATTCCTCCAATATCCTTCTCTCCTATGTCACTCCACACTAAATTGTTCAGACTTAAGATTGCAATGCCTGACCCAGTGATAAGCAATTGTTCTGTAGGCTTACACCCCTCAGTCCCTCTGAATCCTTCATTTTGGCAAAGATGATAAAGAAGGATTACTTTCACTAACATTTGGAATACAAAATACAGTCCTCTGAAAGATTTTGGTCTTTGATCTGTGTTTTGTGACATTTTGGGTCGTTGAATAATTGTAGGTCCATAATGTAATCAGCGAACAACTATCTTTGGAATTAGAGTGTGTATTTAATGAGTTTAGACTTACTTTTACTAACATTAGTAATACAAAATACAGTCTTATGGTAGATTTTGGTAGCTTTATATATTCAAATTTCCTACTGACAACAAAAAAATCGCAACAAATCAAGTCACAGAAATTGTTAACAATTTGTTTTCCTTCTGATTTCCGAGTTACTGACGTGATTGTAATCTTCTGTTTCTGTTGTTTGCTTACCTTATAAACTTGATCTCTAGAATCCACGAGTGCCTGGTGAGCTAGTGTTGTCTTCCCTGTTGTTACAGCGGCCGAGAGCTGTGGTTTCGCTGGTCGGTTCTTACCAGTCAGCTGATCCACTGGTATCCCGACCCACTGGCGACTGCCTCTTTTGATAAGAGGAACGTACTCGTTGTCCTCGAGTGGTAGGCCGGCTTTCTTGCGCCGCATGAGGGCGCTTGTCTTAAGACGCTTTGGATCGACGCCTTTCAACACAAACAAGATCAGAACTTTAATATTTGATAAATCAAAATTTAAACAACACTCAGGCAAAATTAAGCTGTTAGAACTGTTCAGTAAACAAAAGCTTCAATCTTGCCCAACAATGATGATTATGAAGGTCTAGCCTATGCATGCTGATGGTAGAAAAATCTATAGGTATCTTGTGCAATTACTCTTGTATTTTTTTCAGGAATCATAGTAATACTGTTGTCGTCAGGCTAGTTTATTTTTTGAGTGGTTATAAGGCATCTGGGTTCGAGTCCAACCCTTGGTAGTTTGGATCTGCAAGACATAGGCCAAGCCGGAGCCAAACCGGAGCCAAAGCAGTGGTTTCAAAAGGGGACTCAGAAATCACTAAGTATGCGATGTTAATAAAATCATGCGTCGACAAAGGGCAAGGTGAAAATAACTTCTACACAATACCTGATGTAGGCATTGAATTCAATAAACATTGTATGTTGTACTTACGACCAATTTCTACTTCATCAACAGTCAACAAGGAGTCGAACATCGATAGAAGTTTCTCTGATGCGGAGGCAAGCTCCTGAACAAAGTCCGTTCCCAGATTCTTTGCCGATTCCTACAAAAATAAACCCATGAACACAGACAGAAAAAAAATATTCAATCCAACTCAAGTAGTGATATATTGAATGCCCATATTTTGTTAAAACTTCGATCAAGAGTTGAATTACATCCCATGTATAATAAAGAGTCATAAGCTCTTTTTTTAAAAAGTGAAGGTCGATAAATGCTTTCAAACTCTTACCTTGAGACTGAGGGAGTTAGTCTCCACGCCAATCATGTAGTCTTTCTTACGAGTCTCCTCGCTATCACACAAGGACTGTAGCTGGTTGCGGTTGTGTGGATGGCCAAGAGTCGGTCGTAGAAGTACCTTGTGCTCAGACTAATTAAAAAAAAAAAAAAACACAAGTTTAATTTTGGTACAAAATAACAAAATAGAAAAAACACTCCAACCACTTCCAATAAAAGAATTAATTTTTCTCGTTGCATCCTTACCCGTTCCTTGTCCCATCTCGCAAGGTTATTGGTGAAGTCTTCAGAAACCTTGTACAGTGACGTCTTGGATATTGTCAGATGTTTGTCTAAAATTTCTCGGATCACAAGGGGGGGCACTCTGCCAGTCAGGATTTCAAGTCGCTCAAGTTGCTCACGGAATTCTATTGTGGAGAGATAATTTGTTGTAGATGTTACATAAGCAGTTATTGATCAACTATAAATCTTATAGACGAATTCTGTTATTTAATTTTTTAGTAATAAACCAAAGGAAAGCTGACTGGGTGCATATAAATCAATTTTGGGTGAACAACGACAAATTGACTAGAGCGGGATTTGAACCTGCGACCTTGGAATTTATGTAAAGGTTCTCTACTAACTGAGCTATCTAGCCCTGTGATAGCAGTCTCCCTACTTTGTCAATATCTTTGTTCGGGGGCCCCAGACAGAAGCTATACCACTTTATACTGACGTTTAGCCAGGTATCACACCCAAGTTACGATACAACCTGGGTAGCAACAGCAAGGGAATCACCATTAAGGGATGCAACCTTTTTTGCTTAAAATCAAACCTTTGGAGATTTTGATCACACAAATATTTAAAACAGCAAAAAAAAAAAACACACGCGATTCTGAAATTTAAATACTCACCTTGAAGACATTGATTGTGATAGTCATCTGCCTGAATGAAATACGATTGCAGCTTGGCCACAACAACGTCAGCACACTGCTCAAACGAATCGTGTATGGCATGGGGTCTAGTGGGTGGTCTCAAACCCTTCTGGCGATAGTAAAGCTGAACAATTTTAGAGAGAAGAAAAATTATTTTTAAATTCCCTTCAATATAGTGTGAAACACATTTATGTAAAGCGTGTGATTTCTACGGGCCGTAAGTGTATAGATTTTGTAGTTGGCTTGTTTGCCTGTTTGTTTGCTTGATTTTTAATTTCTAAACGAACATACTCCTTACCCTCGCACTAATTTTCCTCATGAAAGTGGGGAAAAATTACAAGTCTCTAACCTGGCGTTACATAATAATAATAATAATAATAATAACTGTATTTATATAGCGCCTTTTGCCAAAGGATACAAGGCACTCAGTATTTTTACCTGCCATGTATGTGGAGCTACGTTTTTGAAGTATGAGACCTATGCATGTGTAGCATGTCATTTTAGTCTTATACTTTTTCCGAGCGAAATTTGAAACATGACTTCATCGGACATCAAAAACAAGTGGGTCTGTACTTTCTACAGAGGAATTTTAGCACCAGTCAGAAGGTCGAATTCAAAGCCTTTCAGAATCAAAATTCAGGAATGAACTGAGAATTCTCTGTATAAAAATGTGCAGACAGTGTATTTGAAATGCTTCGTCATCAAACATTTTTTGGATTTTGACGGATTTCAAAGACGGGCATTTTACAAGATTTGAACGTGTGGTTAGAGACTCATAATTTTTTTCCCCATTTTTCAGAAGGATTCTAACTTTTGGGAAAATGAGTGGATCACAGAACTGAAATTGACCATGGAGCCCCTCTTTAAAGGAACATTACAGAATTGGTTTTGCTAACAAAACAGTTGCTGGCAGTGTAAGCACTTTATGTAATCCACCATATACATAAACTGACAAACCTGTAGAAGTTTGAGATTGATTGGCCATCTGGGTCACGAGAAAATAGTGAAAAACCAATTACACATTTGCATGAAATCATATAGATTCAACAAATGAAAAAACGCTCACTGAGCGATAAACTCCAATCGGAAAATCAGTTTATTCATTTCTCATCAAATATGGCATTTCAGACAGAAATATTTTGAGGGATGTTTTCTACTATCATCATCATTAGCCCCGTGTGAGTTTTATGTAAATCTGTGATCAAAAGTATATTTTACAAGTTTTTTTCTTACCAATTCTGTAATGTTCCTTTAAAGTTTATATTATTTAATTCTGTACCAGCGTCAGCTGTCTGACAAATTTCTGTACATTTTTTATCTTGTGTTATTTATGACTATTGCATAATACTGGTTCGCTGTTAAGCTTTTTCCTTGCTATTTTTCTACCTTGTAACTTTTCATATACTGCTTTACTCTAGCAGTCATCTTTTTGGCACTGCAAATTGACTTTTAAAACTTTGCCCTTTTCATGTGTAGTTTTATTTGCCTTTTGCTAGCTAACTGTTTTTTTGCTTTGTTTTTTTTTCTCGGTTTATATCTTTAGTAGGTACAGGGGTCGATTTCAAAAAACTCTTCCTAACTTAGGACTAGTCCTAGACAATGCTAAGAGATAGGACTAGTCTTAAGTAACTGGTCTTAACTTAAGACTAGTCCTGTCTCTTAGCATTGCCTAGGACTAGTCCTAAGTTAGGAAGAGTTTTGTGAAACCCACCCCAAGGCATTTAAATACGGTCTTTCCACACTTTTAGCATCCACTACACAGCCCTTAGCAACCCTACGTGGAGTGCACTCTTCGCTTTATAATTAACGACCCCTAATAACCCCATTACATCTCGTTTTTACAATTAGTCATGTTGCTTTAAATACACAATCCAGCATGGCCTCAATTTAAATCACGGGACCATAAGCACTTCCAAGCCCAAATCCTAGATGAGCCCTTCTGAAATGATCCCACACACGTTATTTTCCGCAGGTTACATAAAGTGGCCCTAATAGTCACTTCCATGTCTTGTTTAGTTTTGAAGTACTGTGATAGATTTGTGTGATTATAAGACTTACACTCAATTGTTGGTTCAAAATTTGTTATGATCGGGCCACATTGATAAAAAATGTCGGTGTCCATCTCGCTTTGCCAAAAACTTCACGACTGAAAAACTTCACTTTTTTCTTAAAGTTCTATTCAGTTATATTTTTTTAACTAGAAGGAAAACCCTTTGGTTATCTAGCACAGCCACTCTCGTGTGAGAATCCAACTCAGAAAAGTAGAACAGAAATCAATTTTACAGGAACTGTTTTTTACAGATAAAATGATGACGAAACAATGGAAATGTGCATCTTAGTGCGCACATGATTGGCAAATGAGCAACCTTCTTTTGACTTCTAGCCGAGGGGTTTGGTGTCCGTTTGTGAACGCTGCAGCCAGAGATGCGGTTGGTACTCGCTGTCACCTCGTTAAACGTGGATGGTTTTTGACATTCTTGCTGAAATACGGTGACAGTTGCTTGCTGTTTTCTCAGCAAGTAGACACTGTTTTCAGCTGAAACGTTCACATGTGACTTTTTTTTTTCTACTGTTGTGGAGTTGTCACCAGCAGAGCTAATGAAACCTTCACCAATGTTTTTAATTTACATGGCCTATTTGTTGACAATTGGTTATTATGACTATGGACTATTGGTTGACTTACATCAGCTGTTGTGAGTAGACCATCTAAGGCGTCTTGTAGGATCCGCCTGATAAGGGCCAGGAAATGCCTGGTTAGGGAAGAAAAAAAAGGACACATGGAGTTCAGTCTAATCAATAATCATTACTGTACAATAATGTTTATTACTTCATTCATTTCAGCCCCTAAAATAATCTGTGCACTTTCTTCAAGCCGGTCCATCATGACGTCAACCCTTATGTGTCTCGTTCCCTGTGGTCGATAGCAATATTTGATATATTGATTCTCAATTTACTGAAGAAGGGCCAGACTATCTTGTCATACCAGCCTCGGTTTGGTTCACATTGATTTGAATGCGGAAAAAAAAGATGTCTTTATTGTGATACAGGTCTATTGCCTCAAATTTACACTAACATTTGGTTGATTTGGAAACTGTAATAATTATGATAAATATGCAGTTTTTATAATGCGCTTTGTCACACCTGAAGGCGTCTCAAAGCACTCACTTCTTTTTTAAAGCAGGTATGCAGAGCTATTTTGAATTATGAGACCCATTTATCTGACAGCCAACCAGGCCAGAAACATAATGAAAACCCCTTCTCTTAACAATAAGTGTAACTGGGTTATTTTACAATAAGTGTAACTGGGTTATTTTACGCCATTACAAAACACACGGTGCCTACGGCTAAACGTCCCATCCGAGGGACGAAGCAATTAGTGCAGTGTCTTGCCCAAGGACACAAGTGAAATGACCGGGACCCGAACCCACACTCTGACAACACCAGAATTTGACTCAGGTGCACTAGACCTCTGGGCCACGACACACTTGTACTGAGACAAGTACGGTAATATTTGACGATATAAAATACTTACGTTTCTCGTTCAGGCTTCTCACCAAAAATATAGTATTTCTGATCGAACTTCAGATTAGTGTTCTTGTTTCGCTGGACTCTACAATGAAGGCAAGAAAGATGGATTTTATTGATTACACACAAGAACACAATAAGAAATAAATTTGCCACAACACTTTGGAGCCAATTTCGATGAAATCAGTTGGCCACTGTGCTTTCGGCTTTACTGATCCGAGATTTGAAAAAAAATACCTTTTTAACTCTAATCAACTTCAGTTCATGTCTTCAAGAAAAAAATTCCACACTGAACTATTTAGACCTGTTAAGAGCTTTATTACTTATTTTTTATTGAGTAATAAACCACAAGGGAAACTGAATGGGTAAAATTTAAATAATTTTAGGTTGTAACAAAGACAAGTTGACTAGAGCGGGACTTGAACCTGCGACATCCTGACTTATTTTTTTGTTTGTACAGTGCCTTCATCCAGCTGCTAGGATTCGGTGCTTTATATATAAATAAAAACTCATCATTATTGTTGATACTATATTTGAGGATCTTCTTATAAATAAGAGTAAGGGCCGACATTTCGGTGAGCAGCACAGGGTGGAGGGGGGGGGTGGTTTGGGTTGGCAGAGAGCATTTTGCTGGAATGGTCACAATGTCAATCCTGTCAAGAAGCTGCATCATCTACCTTGCCTTACAGAGTAACTGTACCCTCACCAAAACACAGGAGAAAATAGCTGTGTGTTCAGTATTTCTAAAACTCTTCGTCTTTTTTTTTCTTCCCGAAACAAATCCTTCATCTTTGACTCCAAGACCCTCCCATTCTCTTGTGCAACTTGTTTTTGCACGTACCAATTCCAACTGCAGAGAAGGCGTTGTGTATGTGAAAGTGAGATTTTGACCTCGAGCCCTTTGTGTTCAACATTTGTAACCTCTATCTTTTTTAATATTAATATAATATTCGGTTTTTATATAGCGCTTTATACACCATGTCTCAAACGCTTCCAACATTATTACCCTGATCACTGGGCCATTTCATTCCTTAAACCATCTCAGCTCCCTGGGGAGTATGCAGCCTGTGCTGCCAGATATGTAGCGCACTAAGCTAAATCAATCACAAGAACCATCTCTGCCCTCACAGGTACCCATTTACCCCTGGGTGGAGAGAAGCAATTATAGCAAAGTGTCTTGCTCAGTGACACAGGTGTCACGACCGGGATTCAAACCCACACTCTGCTGAACAGAAACACCAGAGCTTGAGTTCGGTGCTCTTATCCCTCGGGCCACGACACCCCAACTAGGATTGAGCGGGGAAAAATACCACACTTACCCCGATGCTATTCTCCGCGGATTGCCACTGTCCATGGTCTGTGAGATCTTCCTGGGTTTCATTCTGTCTTTGTCCTGCACTGCCTTGACCTGAAGGGCCCTGCCGAGACTCCTGGACTTAGCGTCCTCTGCCTGTATGGTGGACTGGGTACCCGGGGGTCTCCCTACCCCTGGGGTAAGGGGTACATCACCTAGTGTGTCACCGTCCCCAGTCATTTTCACTTTCATCTTTTGAGACCTGCAGATTTTTTCACAAATTTGTGACATTGATTACAGTTGTTTTTAAGGAGAAGGACAAATTTCCAAAATGGGGTAAGGGGCACATCACCTAGTGTGTCACCGTCCCCAGTCATTTTCACTTTAACCTCTTGAGACTTGCAGATTTTGATAATTGGTGACCTCGATTACAGTTTGTTTATAAGGGGAAGGACAAATTTCCCAAATAACTGTTCCGTAATTGTTTTGGCACTATTACCTTATGTGTGATTAGCACTGGTTATTCGGTACTTTCCAAGTCCTGCAGGAAATACAATCTACAGGCATACTACATAAGTGGGACTCGAACCCACAACCTCTCACATTCTAGAGCAGTTGTCTTAAACCTTAAACACTAGCCCACAGAGCATGCCCGGTGACAAGAGGCTGGTTCAAATCCTGTAATTAGCAGCGGGTACCAAACTGGCCTCTTGTACGTCACCGGGAACGAGTCCTCAATACAATCTACAGGCATAAGACATAAGTGGGACTGGAACCCACAACCTCTCACATTCTAGAGCAGTTGTCTTAAACTTTAAACACTAGCCCACAGAGCATGCCCGGTGACGAGAGGCCGGTTCGAATCCTGTAATTAGCAGCGGGTACCAAACTGGCCTCTTGTACATCACCGGGAACGCTCAAAGATCTTTTTTTTTTTCAAAACTCTTGAAAATTTGATATTTATACCAAATCATATACTCAACAAAAAACTTTTTTACAAAACCCCATGTGTACTAACATTGTAAATTTTGCTACTATTTCAATAATATGAGCTTGATCTAACACCAATTTGTATACATCTATTATTTGCTGAATAATGCACGGCTTTGTACCATACCGCCCATGGTGGGGGTGAGTCTGAGTTTAACAGGAGTTGTGTGGTTAACAGTTCAACCAGAGCAGTATTTTTTTTTCAGTCCCATCTGCAAGGCTTAAGTAAATTACACTTAAGACTTCATTTCCCTTTTAGACTTTTTTTCCACATTTCATGTGTTAGCAACTGCACAATTTGGCAACCCATGTGTGTATTCTTAGACCCAGTGGAGGGAAAACCTGTTTAAAGCGTGGAGGAAATTGCTCGGCTCCTTGTGTGACAGCCTTTAATTTCTTTAGCCCCCCAAACCATGAGTGGCCGTTTTTGCCTTGTTACGGGGGGAGGGGGGAGCCCATCACGAAGACAAATACTAAAGAGAATGTTTTTTTCGGAAACTCACGTCAGAATGTTCTTAATGAGGGAAACGGCTGAATCTTCAATTTGCGGCTTGGCAGACTTCAGCGTCGTCAAGGTAACCAATGTCGTCAGGGCCGCTGTCCCCTGACCTGTCTGTTGTTTTGTGGTTTGTCGTCTCCAATGAAGGCCACCTTAGCGCTCTGGAACGGGAAACCCGACTTCTTGGTAGGGGAGTCCAGAAGGATGGCCGGCTGGCGGAGACAGTTGGCGTACTTGCTCCGGTCGTCAAACGCCTGGAAGATTGCCTTTAAGCTCTCAAGGAGCTGCAGAGGTGTGATTTGCTGAGTGGTATCACAAGAAAAGGAAATTTCACTCAAGGGCAGACTAAAACTGGCATTAAGAAAAACATGATTTTGTGATAATGGGTCAAAAGTAAAAAGTGGAGGTTGGTTACACCCATGTTAAAATTTCCAAAGTCAGTGTCCGGGGCCCCATGACCGGCAGATTTAAGACCAGGGTTCCTCAAGGGTCCCTGGGAATTTTGAGTCTGGGGGGGTAGGCTAGGCGGCCGACTGACCAGCCTTGATGTACCATTTACACCAAAAACTATACCAACAAACATGGTGTTTACGTTTATGTTTATGAATGGTTCTGGTTTTAAATTCCATACTTCTAATAAAAGTTACAGGAAAAAAGAGAAAAAGAAAAACAAGTTAAGGAGAAGGTCGATTTTTTATAATTTTAAGTTAGTTATCGGCAACTTGAATGTCTTTTGCAACTGTTTAAGGCTGATTGTTGGCTCGTTTTAAATTTTTCCTTTTTCAAACTTTATCATTTGAAAAAGGCACAAACCTATGTTTTACTGCAATCTTTTTCTTTAATTTTGAAGAGTTTTTTTTTATTCTGTGATTTAAATACTGTTGAACCCCCTTCACCCATAGTCAGCTTATTTCATTAAAACTATTTCTTTAAAGGAACATTACAGAATTGGTAAGAAAAAAACTTGTAAAATTTACTTTTTGATCACAGATTTACATAAAACTTACACGGTCTAATGATGATGATAGTAGAAAACATCCCTCGAAATATTTCTGTCTGAAATGCCATATTTGATGAGAAATGAATAAACTAATTTTCCGATTGGAATTTATCGCTCAGTGAGCGTTTTATTCTTATGTTGAATCTATATGATTTCATGCGAATGCGTAATCGGTTTTTCACTATTTTCTCGTGACCCAGATGGCCGATCGATCTCAAACTTCTACAGGTTTGTCAGTTTATGTATATGGTGGATTACATAAAGTAGCTTACACTGCCAGCGACTGTTTTGTTAGCAAAAACCAATTCTGTAATGTTCCTTTAAGTATACTCCACAGTACCATTTAACCATTTTGATAAATAATAGGTGAAATTCTTTAAATGACAAGTGCAACAGTCCTGCGTGCCCAAATCTTACCAAAATAACCAGCGGTATAAATACATAATTTAGTAATGGCCTAATATTTCGCCCATAGCAGTCTTTCTCATCTGCTAATTTTTTTTTTTTAATAACGATTGTTTTTTTTGACCGACCTCTTTATCCAAGTTGGGTTTCTCGCATGCATCGACCCTCTTCTCTACTACGTTGAGATGATGCATGAGGCGCTGAGCCTGGGCGTTACTCTCGGCGACCTCAGACTTGACCTTGACCTGGGTGTTGGTCAACCACCGGGTCAACTTCTCAATGAAGGTCAGGTCAAAGAGATGTGCTTGAATCTAAAGCAAGGAAATAAACGGATTCATTGGAGATTGTGGATTCTTGGAAATTATCGGATTCATTGGAATTGGATCTGGATTACATGGAATTCTATTAGGAATTGGATCTGGATTGACAGGATTGATCATTACGGATTCATATTGTCTGGATACGATCATTGGAATGGGTCTGATTACGGAAGATTGATCTGGATCTGATCTATTGGAAATTGGATCTGGATTAATCGGATTCATTGGATTGATCGATTACGGATTCATGAATTGATCTGTATATTTGCCATACAGCTTAATAATAACACTGTTACTATTCTCAAGGCGCCTACCACCATAAAACAACAACGCATCTAACCGGATATGACCGGAAGACGTGTGGGCAAGAACAACGTTTTACGACGCATGACCGGAAGTCGCTTCTCAGAATACCGGAATGTTAACACGCCCGGACATGCTATTGAGTAGTGTGCACAATGCATGCACTCACCATGCAATGCTTCATTTCCCCCGTACAGAGTACTGGAATCATGCTCAAAATCTCCCTTTTCTGGGGGTTATTGTGTAATCCCTGATTCCAGACTTTCGTCCTTTTGTTGTACAAACAAGGATTTTGAGAGATTGATAAGCTGCCACATTGTATTCTGCATAGTGGTAGGCAAGTCCGAGTGGTCCCAGATTCCAGCATACCTCGGCTGATTAAAGGCCACAGCTGACTGCCAAGGGTTTTGCATTTCATGGTGAACGTATCTCATAGTTTCTCAAAAGAGAACAACAAATCCTGGCGCATTTTGTGAAAACACTTGTTGTCTTTACTATGTCTAGTCAGGGTTTCATTGTGGTAATGAAATTCTCAAAAACAAGTTATTCCAAAAGTTCTGAAAACTTGATACCATCCCTGAGCGCGGAAACATTTTGTAAACCCCAGCGCTAAGTGGATAATAATATGTCATGGCCATCAAATGTGTATTTAGCCATATCTTATATGCTGATAAGCTGGATCATGACCTTTGGGGTGGTGGTAGAGAATTCCAAAGATGAGGGGCTGCTGATACAAAGGCCCTGCCCCCCCCTCTCACCCCAATCTCTTATAGTTCTTGACTCCATCAGTTTCATCTGCCAACAGGATCAAAGGCCAGCTCTTAGAAGAATGAATGGTTTGATATGAAATGTCAAATATGCTGGTGCTACACCGGACAAAGACATGTAGGTCAGCAACAGAATCTTGCATGTGATTCCCTCATTAATGGGAAGCCATTGCAATTCACTTAGTATCGGAGAGACGAAGGGTGACCTGCTCACCCGCACAACAAGACAGGCAGCTGAGTTTCTATAGTCTTCTGCAGCCTATGGAACAGTTGTCCCAGTTGTACAACAGACACAGACCACAATTGAGTTCAGCATTTCCTAAGCTCTGCTTCAATGGTTTAACAACCCCCGTGTTCATTTGTTGGAGGATTCAGAGAAGCAAGTCATTCCCAACTTACCTGTCCTCGAACTTATTAGCAATGTCCAACGCCTGTTCTAGTCTCCGGGCTTCCATGCCTTCAAGGTCGGCCATGACAAAGCCTTCAGCAGAGTCAATCTTAATGGCCAACTTCTCCAGTTTCTTCTTATAGGAATCTACTTCATGCGGGGAGAAATTACCCCCGTCAGAAAACAGTCTGAGGGTAAAAAAAATAACAATAGTTTAATTATGTCTTTTATCTGTGTAACTTTTAACAATATTTTTTACCTTGTAATGCCACATAATTCAGCTTTGTGCTGCCAGTTTTTTTTTTAATATAAAAATGCATGAATTGTCTTTAAACACTTTGTAACAATTTATGGTATCACTACCCCTGTGAACCTTTTTGAAAATGGTGTGTCAATGAAAGGTCAATATTATTTGGTGAACGCATCTACCCAGGTCACAGTCAACCCTCTTACTGTCTGACCATTCGATCTCATCCACTGTAGTTTTGAATGATCGACAAACTATAACAGCCTGCAATATAATATCATGTGGTGAATGCATCTACACAGTGCACAGTCAACCCTCTTACTGTCTGACCACTCAATCTCATCCACTGCATGGTTTTGAATGATGTATAAACTGTACCAGCCTGCAATATAATATCATGTGGTGAATGCATCTACTCAGTACATGAAAAACAGTTAGTTCTGTGCACAGTTTTAGTGTGCCATCATACACAACCCGCGAAGTTTAATGTTTTCAACTGGCTGGTCAACTCGCTGGAAAGCTTTACTTACTTAAACGATTTGATGAATCTGGCATTGGACTCTCTCAACATCTGCAGAGTGTCGTCCAGATATTGTCTGAATTGCCTCAACGAGGCACGGATCACGTCCATGTGAGTTTCAACTTTTGTGCTAACCTGGTTGGATAGGGCTACCAGACTAAATAGAAACAAAACAATATAAACGGAATACAATTTTGACAACTCACATTACTGACTATTTCACTTTGTTAGACAACCATGAGCAGTCCAGGGCATTTATTGGCAGGCAAGATACTACATTATAAGTTTTTAAATTGTTGTTTTAAAATTCCACATAAAATCAAGTGTTGCAAAAAAAAACAGCTGAATAAGTTCTGAGATATGCACCCCCTTTCTGTATATCCAAAGCTGTTGAAAAGCACTCGCTTCCTTCTTCAAATTTAACATTTTGTTTCTTCCATTGAGCTGTGTACATTTTGTGCCTGCAGGAAGTCCAGTGCCCAATTTCAAAGAACTGCTTAAGCAGAAAGGAATCGCTTCAAAATTTTCAGCTTGAAGCAAAAATGAGCCGGATACCACTCACAGATGGTATATGTGACCAGGTACTTTGGCTGGTAACCTTATTCTGCTAAGTGTAATTTGATTGTGTTTAGCACCTTTGTGTCACCCTTAATTTGCACCGTCTATACTCTTGTAGATTTTCAAAACATGCTGCTCAAAACATCAAGATGAAAACACACAATAAAAAGGACTTACGTTGCCGTTTTGCTCGCGTTGACAAAAACTTCTTCCAAAGCATCAATCTCATCGCGGAACTTCTCTGCCAGTCGGTTATGCTCATGTTGCATCTCGACAAATCGGGATTTGACATCATTGAGGGCACCGTTGATGCCCTTGGAGTGGCGCGATACGCGTTCCTGGTGGAGGACCAACTCGGCCGCCCGTACATGATGGATGTCCAGCTCGGCTCTCTTAGCGCGTGGTCCGTGCAAGTGAAGGCGTAAGTCCAGCTCACTGTTCAGTTCTTCATTCTAGTCAAAAAAATCAAAACAGAATCAGACCGTGTTATGATGCAACCAGTGTCTGGTACACGGGACACTTCATAGACTCGACAGAACTTCACACAGATGATTTAGTGAAGCTAATGCTCATGTGGCTTGTCGTGGCCGAGCGGATAAGAGCACCGGACTCAAGCTCTGGTGTTTCTGTTCAGCAGAGTGTGGGTTCGAGTCCCAGTCGTGACACTTATGTCCTCAAGCAAGACACTTAACCATTATTGCTGCGTCCTTCGGATGGGACGTAAAGCCGTTGGTCCCGTGTGTTGTGTAATGCACTTAAAGAACCCAGTGCACTTATCGAAAAGAGAAGGGGTTCGCCCCGGTGTTCCTGGTTTGATTGGCAGCATATTGCGCTAACGCACCTTGTAAACCATTACATTGTGCTATGTAAAGGAATAGGTCTCAAACTTCAAAAAGTAGCTCCACATATATACCTTGTAGGAAAATACTGACTGTTGAAGCGCCTTGAGCGTCACTGAGTGACGGATATGAGCGCTATATAAGAAGCCACTATTATTATTATTATTATTATGTACCTTAGCGGCAACCACATTGTTTGCTCTCTCAACTGCTTCCACTGACCAAGCCTCCAGGTGATTCAAGAACTCCAGTCGCATTCTAGAAGAAAACAACAAATCAATCAAATATCACACTGATAATGAATAAATGAAAGTAAGTACAAGTACGTTCACTTGCTTCCACGTATAAATCTTTGAATAGTAACAAAAAAGTTGATCTTCCAGCATGCGTAAATCCTTGATCCTGATTGGTCAATATATAGCCGGGAAATATATCACTACATATCAAGGCTGTAAACCTATTATCTCACGGTGCATGTTGCAATTCAAGTGCACATTGCAGGTACCCATTTACTCCTGGGTAATTAGAAGCAATTACAGTTAATTGTTTTGCTCGAGGACACAAGTGCCACAACCGGGATTCGAACCCATACACTGATAACTCAGCCACAAGATCTTTAGTTCTGGAAACTTGGTGGGAAAAAAATGTTAACGTTGAAACATTTCTAACACTCACACTTTCCGAAGTTCTCCAAACAATTCATGCGGAATCACAACATTCTGGGAGTAAACCATGACAGCCTCTGGCTCCACTCCGCTCTCTGTAATGAAAGTTGTGTCCGGTCCCTTCCCAGAATCCTCCTCTAATATCCCATGTTCCCCGGCGATGGTCAGCACGTAGAATGTCGTTCCCTTATTGGTTGCTAAAACTTCCTTGACTGCCATAGGAACAGGGCTCTGGCTAAATGATGAATCGCCGGGGTAACTCTAAAAATTAAATGAAAAAATAAACTTTTAAATGTGAATGTTTTATTTCAAATATAATTTTTTTTTTTAAATGAAAATTTTCAGCCACATGAACATGAAAACCGGAAAATGTTATAATTGAGTACGGGCTGACCTACATATAGTAGGCTTATATAGACTTTTTCAAGCTGTAATTTTGAAAAGGAAAAATACCGTATCTGGTTTTTGAATGGATCATCCTGGTCCAAAATTTTAATTTTGTTTCAATGTTATTTTTAACAAATTATTTCTATTACTTAAATATTGAAATTGTATTCATAACAAATTGCTATGGGTGTTTTAATTTCAAGAAGTTTGTGCTTAACAGCTTTATAAAATTGGGCCCTACAGGGCTCGAATTTGGGGGGAAAATCCACAAGACCACAGGACTTGTATCACAAAATGTTTACTGGACCAGAAATAGTTTTACAAGACCAGATTCAAACTGAGAAAAGACTTACTTGCACAATTTAACTTGCAATTAATTGAACAAGCACTAAGACATATAAGAGAAGATTTACCTCATTTGTCTTTAAGGGTATTAACTATATTTCAAATCATTACTCAAAGTCAACATTTGAACATAATTTGTTTCTGTTCAAGATATTATAGAGTACATGTACATGAATTGTTATTGAATTCAAAATACAAGACCGCCGGACTTGTCCGGTCATGAGTTTACTGGCCCAACGCTAAAATCACTGGCAAATTCGAGCCCTGCCCTAATTTTCTTGCTCACTTGTGAAATACAATTACATTTAAGCAAATCTTTTCCGCTAAACTGAGTAGGAACATTTTCTTTCCATTAAAGAGGTCTATGAAATTGGCCCCCCATATTCAAAAAGAATGAAATTTGAAAATTGTTCTTTTGAAAAACCCCAGCTGTGAAAGTGCCGCAAAGGACCATCAAAATTGTCTTACCCTCTTGCTGAAGGCTTTCTTCCATTTGATCTTAGCCTGACTAATGCTGGTCTGTAGGAAGCAGGAATGAAGGATGCGGTGCAAGGAAATGAAAGTGACGAGAGGAGAGTGCAAGAAGATTAGATGAGTGCAAAGAAAAACAGGGTACAAGTACAAAAGGGTGATGGATAAACGGGTTAAGGGTGGCACATAGGGGTTCGATGCAGTGGTAATCATTGGGGGGGGAAGTGGATAGAATGAGGGCATTCATGTGGTTTTCGGTCTCCAGAATGATGATTTCAAGGAAAATGCAAACAGCTGGAAATGCAAAGAAGAGGGGGTAGGAAAGTGGGGATTGATCAAGAGGTAAGGGCAAGACATGGGGGTTTGATGACCATGAGTATTAACCCCGCGCACTGACGTCACTCGCGGCTACTGCTGCCATGCTCACCATAATGGGAGTCAACTTGTATACGTGTAAATGCAGCGTCGTCTAGAAAGCACACTACGCTGTGTATTACACGGAGACATTAACTCCCAAAATGGCACAACCAAGGTTATTGTGATGACATCATCAGGTGAACTGGGTCAATAGCAAGGAAGGATTTTTTATATGGATTCAGGCAGAATGAGGAGCATTAATACTTACAAGGAAGGTTCAGGGGTGCTTTCAAAGAAACGGAGGACACAACGTGGATACAGCTGAGCTAAATATCTAGTAGAACCCCCAATACCAATATATGTTCTCCGCATTGACCTAACTTACCGTCACGGACTTTGATGATGAAACTCGACTCTCCGGAGGCACAGCTAGATCAGCAGCGGGAGTCGCTCCCCGCGGCGTCTTCTTCTTGAGGTTTTTCTTGCCCCGTGATTTGGCCTCCTCACTCATCTCCTGCTCAATCTGCTGCAACCGTTCCTAGAAATCACAACATTTCATTGGTTTCAATACAAGGTCCGATACCAAGCTTGCAGCGCCAGGGGTCTTCCAGCCCGCTTGGAGGACCAAGCCTCGAACATTCAATCCAGGGCCCAATTTCATAGAGCTGCTTAACCACTAAAATTAGCTAAGCACAACAAACTTATGCTTACCAGAATAAGGTTACCAGCCAAAAGACCATGTCACATGTACAATCTATGACTGGTATCCTGTTTATTTTTGCTTAGCAACAAGCTGTTAAGCATACTTTTCTGCTTAAGCAGCTCTATGAAATTGGGCCCATCACAGATGAACTTTTTGTTTTAAAGATACCATTTAGGGTGAACTCCAAACCATGAATACCGGTAGTCAACTTTGCATGTCAATGTGGCAAAAGCAGCTAGCACATGATGTGCATAGTTAGAGCACATTGCAATAATAACTACACATTTTCGGCACATTTTACTCTGATAAAATGTTAATATTACTTTGTTGTGATGGATGCTTTTATTCTTTAATGTCACTTTGGAAGAAAGCTCTGTTAGGTTGTGGTCCCGATCAGTAAACAGGCAAAAACAAATGGCCACATCATTGACCAAGATCTGGACCCAATTTTATGGCTGAATTTTGTGCTTACAGTTAATACCATTCTCTGCTACAGGGTTAGCACAAATTTCCACGCTGGCTAATGTACAACATCCCTTGCTAACCTGTGAAATATGTTTACCATAAGTGCGGATTTTACTGCTACCGTAAGCGTCAACAAGATACCAAAAAGGCAGCTGCAACTTGCCAGGTACTGTCTGTAACACCAAGAGTTGCATGCCAGCCTATAGTCATTATTTGGGAACCAACCCATGCTGGGAAGATGCACCATGGGCAATCTTCCAAAACCACGGGCAAGATGACCCTGATGGAGGACAGTGGCGCCACAACTGCTAATGAACTCAAGAAACTAATGATGTAATCCATAATTGACACAAGCACAAACCGCACTTAATCGATGATGATAATAATAATGATGATGATGATGATAAGCGCCAATCTTTTTTGCTTACAGTAAGCAGAGCCGTGAAATTGGGCCCTGGATGTGAGCAAACCAAGCATCCCCCCAAATATTACCCCTTCTTACCGTGGGATGCAGTCTGTCTACTTCGTAGAACATACAGACAGACATATCATAGCGTTGCAATTCTTCCTTCACCATGTCCGGATAATCCTTGACGATCCGCATCTGATCTTTGTGGAATCTTTCATAACTGTATGATAATAATAGTAATAACAGGCATTTAGTAGAAGCTTTTAAACATTGTATAAAAGCGCCTTACCTTATTGCTACCCCTGGACATCGGGTCTCCAGCATTCCTGAAAACCATCTCAACTCCTTTGGAGTATGCAGCACCAGCAGCCAAATTGGCGCACATGCTGCTAATCATTCGCGCCAACAATCTCTACCCTCGCAGGGCGATGAGAATGAATACAGTTCAGTGTCTTGCTCAAGGACACAAGTGTCACCAACGGGATTTGAACCCACATTCTGATGACTCAGCCATCACTACTTGAGTTTTATGCTCTCTACCCCTCGGCCACAATGTGCTACATTATATAGCACTATAAGTAAAACAATATAAATTAAGCTTTAATCCATTCAAAGCATGAATATCTGAGGGCGCTCTACACATAAAGCAGTCAGAGCAATGGGTAGAATACAACAATTTGGCGTACCTTGATTTGATCTTGTCGAGCATGAGGAGTGCTTTGTGCAATCGATCTTCTAACGTGTCTTCACTACTCTCTTGTCTCAGCCTGTCCATGATGATGTCCAAGTTAGCTTCCATATCCTGCAGAGAAAAAAAAACACAAATGCTAATCAGTTCATGGAATGTTACAGCCAAGCCATCATTTTGGCTTATTGTCTAGTTCCATGAACTGTCGACGAACTGCCTATGGTACAATAACTGTTGAATAGTACCAGTGGTCTAACCACCTCCAGACCACTCCACATAAACTCTCTCCCTCAGCCCCAAAGACATCCCTCACATCCGGCTCCAGCGAGACTTGGCCTTTTTTTGCTAAGCCTGAACCGCCTAAGAACTGGCTACAGACGATGCAGAGTCCTAATGCAGAGGTGGGGCTCTGGAGAAGAACAAACAGCATGTGAATGCGGCCAGGAACAGACAATGGAACAATTGCTAGTCTGCCCACTCCTGCCAAAGCCATGCACCCAAGATGACCTGGAAGCCGTGAACTGCCGTACCAGAGCCTGTGTGGAGCACTGACCCGATAAGAAGAAGAAGTACCCGTCTGTTATTCACCCGAGCCTCACTACGACAAACTGTAAAACGGTGCATGAACAAATATAAAAAACGTCCATCCTACCTGGTTTTGGTTGTCATGGTCATGTCTGCATTCTTCCAATCTTTCTTGTAGTTCTCGTTCCTTCTTGGCTAAGCCAATCTCATGGACATCCCAGAGATGGGCCGCCCCCTGAGCAAATTTGAATAGGGATCGCAGCTGCTCACCATGATGCTCCGCTAACTGCTCCAAAGATTTCTGTGGATTGACCAAAAAATTAATTACTTTCAATAATTGACAGTCATTGGTGACAAGGTCGGAGGAATTTGTGTAAAATGTGGAAATCTGTGACCCATTTCTATTCAGCTAATGTTTTGCTCTCTGTGATTTCTCACCTAATTTTGTCTGCCATTATTTTGCGTTCATTTTTCATTAAAACCCTTGTGCTCTTGGTAACGTTTTTCCAGCGAGTTGACCGACCATTTGAATCTGTTCAACTGCATGGGTTGTGTATGGTGGCACAACTGTGCACTGAACGAACTGTGTATGTGTGTGTATCGTATAGATGCATTCACCAAACCACATGGCATGATATCATATTGTAGGCTGACATAGTTTACCCACCATTCAAAATCCCAGCAGATGGTATTTATTGGTCAAACAGTAGGAGGGTTAGTTTGTTCCATTGCAGCAACTAGAACAAATCTTTGTATTTTGAAAATATCATATCTTGTACTCTCTGCAAACACACCATCAGGTGCCTTTGGTTTTTGTGAGAACACACATATTCAATTTGAGGCATCTACCAATGACGTCTTAATACTTTGTTTAGTGTGAGGATGTTCTGTCCCTTTTGTTTAAGTCCTCAGTTTGAAAGTGCAGTCAAGCACATCTGGGGTTGTTTACGAGAGAAACAACCATACTGCTGTAAACAAATCTTGTGACTTTAACTATAGACCCCTTAAATATGACGCCACAAAACCCAAACAGTGCCCTCACCGATGTCAATGAAGACCAATCATTGGCTGAGAGTTTGCACGCACGTACACACGTGCATGTTTCCATGGTTTGACCTCAGCAATGGGGGCCAATGCAAGGGGTCTTAAAGCCGATACATCAAACTCATTTCTTTATGGAGGTAGGGGTGGATTGTACTTACATCTATCGTCTCCAGTGTATTCTCAAAGATTCTTTGCTGGTTGCCGACCTGAGGCAGGAAGTTCTCCTCTATCACTTGCTGTACCTTCTCCTCGGTGGACACTCCCGCCTCCAGAAGTTCCTCCTACACCAAGAAATAATATGAATGGATGGTTGCTCAATTTCAGAAATAAAATGTTCATGAATTGGGTGTGATCCTTGGCTACACGGCAGTTACAGGTTGAATGGCTTCCGACAGGCAACCCTGCATATTGACCTGCATATTGACAAAATAGGGAGACTGCCAACACAGGTCTAGATAGCTCAGTTGGTAGAGCACCGGCACGTTAATGTGGAGGTCACAGGTTCACAGCTCGTCTTGTCAATTTTTCTTCGTTCAAACAAAGAGGATTTTTTTGTTTTCCTTCTTTTTCTTACCCTGTATTTGTCCACATGGTCCAGACAATCCTGACATACTCTCTCATACTCCTTGTGTAGCTTCCCGAGGTACTTGATGTGTAATTGCTCAAGCTGTTGGCAAGTAGTGGTCAGCCGTTTGTTCCACTGGTACACTGCAGTCTTGGTTGAACCAGGTGGCTTCATTTCCCTGCAAGAAAAAAATCAGAAGTACTTTGGAGTTTAAAAAAGACTGAGACGAGCAAGAGGAACTTTTATGTCAAGGTTGACAAGAAGTCAACTTTGAAATGTACTGGGTGGCGTATATATGTATAGATACATATCTATGTGTGTGTGGATCTACTTTGCTGTGTACCTTTGTTCTTTAAAGGAACATTACAGAATTGGTTTTTGCTAACAAAACAGTTGCTAGCAGTGTAAACACTTTATGTAATCCACCATATACATAAACTGACAAACCTGTAGAAGTTTGAGATCAATCGCCATCTGGTCACGAAAAAATAGTCAAAAAACCGATTACACATTTGCATGAAATCGTATAGATTCAACAAAGAATAAGACAATTTAGTTCTCAAAAGAAGTGTCCTGCTTATTAACTACTACCTGGGGAGGAGGTAGGAAATTGACCGGGACTACTACTTTCGCTTATGATAGGGGTTAATAAGCGGGACAGTTCTTTTCAGAACTAGTCTCCCGAGTTCCGAAATCTACTCCACTGCAATAGAATAACTAGCAATATACATTGATACCTCACCGTGCAATGCCTCAAAATCCATATACATATACATTGGTTTTCCTATACCCAACTAATGAGGGCCTTACATTTGAGGATTGAGTTTTTAAACCTTACCTGAGGGACTCGAGTAGATCCAGTCTTGTATTATTGAAGATCATCTGCTCTGCCTTGAGGTCCTCTAAGAGAAAACCAATCCTCGGTGGATTCTTCACCTCCTTGCTTTGCATAAACAACCTGTCGATCCAATCATAGAAGAAAAAAAACATGATTCAATTTGCAGTATTTTTGATCGCATGAGGGCATAAGTGAACCCAATTTAGGTGATGCGAAACGAGTAAAACAAACTGTGTTTTTTTCATTTTTGTCTAATCGTTACTATTTATTTGGCCATTGATACAAGAAAACAACATTAAAGGCAGTCAAAATGAGACAAATTGTAGATGTGATGCAAGGAAATTTGCCGTTGAAAGCGCCTTAATGCAGTCAAAAATAAAGTAAACTAATAACAAACACGTTTAAACTAACACCCGCTAAGGGCAATGATTTCAATATATAAGGTCTGCAGTAACACCCGGAAATTATCTCTTTCGTAAGATTTTATGGCCCCTGTAAAAAATAGTCTCGATTTATTTTATACTGATCAAAACACTGAGTTGCTACAAACGTTATTTTTAGAACTATCATTACTCATAAGCGAGATTATTTTCAAAGGTGATGTGCCCTCTGACATCAAGGCAAAACCGAAACAATACCTTTCTGCCTGCCGGTGAGCACACACATCATGTTTTGCATAAGTTTGGATTAGGAGTGACCTCATGGGTCTGATTCATTTTGAATTTTGTGACGATTGACATCACTCGTTATGAAATCACACGTGCACCGGCAGGCAGGTTTCAATATAGGGCGATTTATATGTAAACAAGGGGAGCATTGTCTGTAGTGCCACCACAAATCTCATTATATTGTATTCCCACCATGCAAAGTTTCAAATCCTATTAAACCCTCTTATAAACTATCGATATACTCTCCTGTCCAACTGGCTCTTTCCACAAAATTCCACAGGAGACTGTGGAGACCAAGTCCACAGTACACAAGCCATGGGGTTTCTACATAATACCAGCTGTACAAACTGGAGAAAATCCATGCACCTAATGCTAGCCTAGAAGGTATGGTACTTTGTGGCAGTCTGTGGTACCTGTGTGATTATATCTCAAATACGCGTGTGTATGATGCGTTCGATTGATATCCGAAACAAATACTCACGTGAATTTGTCAATAGCGACGTCCGTGTTCAGTCTCTTCCAATCAGAGACCCTGGTCTCCCAGATGCGGTGATGATTCTTATCTCGTTCCACATCCGTCTTCATCAACCTTGTAAACAGATCTGCGTATGCTCGTCTGTTGTTCAAGATGGTCTGGTTGATGACTTGACCTTCTTTGCTGATCAGGCGTTGGACATCTGGGGGCATGACGAAGGCAATCTTCTCTATGTTTTTAGCATAGGATTTCAACACGTCTTGAATCTAAAAAAATAATAATAATCGTTAGGAGAGGGGATGGTTTCCAAACAAGATTTTCATCAAACTTACGAGGTTAATGTTTTTTTGTAAAATTGACATGGTGTAAGGAATTGTCCAAAGTTTTCAACACTTTCATGGTCATAAAAATAGTACAACAGGGGGGAGGGAGGGAGGGGGGGTCAGAAGCTGTGTTTGTCTTTAAAAACTGTTTTTAAAGGTTGATTTAAGCCCTTAACACAACCCTCAACTGACAAAAACTGAGCCTGCACAGAATAATTAATTTGTCACAAATATATTAGGGTCTGTGCAACATTTATGGTGTGCCACGGGGGTTTTTCTCTGGGCTCTCCAATTTTCTTCCCTCCAGAAAAGTAAAAGACTTTCAATCTCTGGCATTGCTCCATGGTCATTTATAGCTCGATGTGGCCGACCGCCAAAGGCACCCTTGAATGCCAGCGGCTCTAGCACATGTCCTTCGCAATTCAGCTTCTCAGCTGCGAGTAAGGATAATTTAGCCTCCAAAGTTATTATAATTATCATAATCATACCCTTTGTAGTCTTTGAGACTCAAACGTGTCCAGCGTTTTATCAAGTTCAACAATCCATTCCCTCCTGCTGATTGATTGAGAGCCAATCAGGCTCCAGAGTTCATTCAGCTCGTTCAAACTGTAGTCTCTCAGATCCTGTGTGTTAAAAAAAAGTATGATCAAACAAACACATTAAATCACTGTAAAGTGTTGCAGATTTAATGAGCTGAATGCTGTTCCCTTCAACATTATTTCTCTTTCAATCTACATAATTTATTTAAGATGATTTCTTTGTACTTACATCATCATCAGCGATTCTTGTGAGCATCTTCTCAATTTCTGAAAGGAAAAAGGAATCACAGAGAAAGGGTGAAAATTACAGAAGATGCTGGGGTTTCTTTATTTACGAAAATAGAATATAAATTTAATTGTTTAAATTCTTTTGTATTTTGATTCTTCTGACCTTTATCATTTTCATGTAGTTGCTGAATGAGTGTGTCTCCTGCACCAGTAATCCTTGGCTCAAGATCCTGTCATAAAGGTAAATCAAAATCACAATTGTGATAATTCTTCAAAAACATTTATTTTAAGTAAAAGAAATTTGAGTTGACACATCCGTTTTACAGTAGCTCATCAACACAAAAAATAATGTGCTCCCTAAATGCCTCTTGCTGCTGGTTTTGAAAAGTCTTATTTGACCAGTGAATGCTAGCCTGTACAAAATAAAATTCTGGCATTTTTTCCTAATTCAATAAAACAAGGGTTTCTTTTTTTAGCTACTATTACGTGCAATTAATGTTGCTCTTCTCATTCAGGTTGATTTCATTTACGGGCATTCAAGAGTATATTTTCAGATTCTCCACCGTTCTTCAGTTGAATGTTTACTACCTATTTTACTAAATTATTGATGAAGTTGACCATCCTGTTGCTGCTGGCTTTGAATGGTCTTATTTGACCAGTGAATGCTAACTTGTAAACATAGGTCACTCCTTTTGCCTGTTGGACGTGATGCGACGGAGCATTCATTTTTCAAATGAGATTGCATGAGCCAGGTGTTAAATTGAATGATTTTTTTGGTGTGAAATTGGCCAGGAAAACCTACGTCAAATTTGTTCTTGCTTACATTGGCAATGACAGTCAGATCTTGATGGAGATCTTCCACGGCAGCTTCATGTCTTAACCGTCTACTCTCAGCTATCCTCTCAATGATATCAGATCCTGTCTTCTCTGCTTCTGTAGTTAACAACAATTTGATTCAAAATGACTGTTCCACACACTTGTAAAAAAATAGTTGATCATCATTTTAATTTATAAAAAGAGTTCTCAAGCTCTGAAGATGAAGCAAATGTACTAGTAGAGATGCGTGTACATATATAGGCCTGGAGTTTCATCTTAGAGAGGGCAATGCTATTTTCATTCAGCAAGGGTCACTTTCAAGTTCCATTGGAAATTCTTAAAGTATACAATGTAAAATTTAGGTGTTGTGACACAAACCAAATCTTTAAACATGAAAAATAATTTGCAAGTAAAACATTTAATTACAGCTATAAACAATAAATATTTCATTCAACAAAATTACACTATACTGTACTGCAGATAATCTGAGAAAGTTGTAGATTATGTGTTTAAGTCTAATCATAAAAATCCTTGGATGAAATTCTGTTGTTCTTATTAATTCTTTTTTCAAAAGTCAAACTTTTTTAAATCTAAAAACTGAAGTTATTTATGTCACTTACCTACAGAATCAGCCAACCCCCTGACCTCCCTGGCTGCAACAACAGAAACAGGCTCAGTGGCTGCAGCTTTCTGCTCCTCCTTTCCTCTTCTGCAAGAAAAATAAAACCCAGTTATTTCAGAAAACACATTTCTTGATGACATTATATGATGAACGGTATCACAAACCTTACTCCAATGGCGACCGAGATTAAGTTGGCACTGCTGGAGAAACAAACAAGGAATGGCACAACTAATTTTACTCTGGAAGCCTCAATATGGTTAAAGGAACATTACAGAATTGGTAAGAAAAAAACTTGTAAAATATACTTTTTGATCACAGATTTACATAAAACTTACATGGTCTAATGATGATGATAGTAGAAAACATCCCTTGAAATATTTATGTCTGAAATGCCATATTTGATGAGAGAAATGAATAAACTAATTTTCCGATTGGAGTTTATCGCTCAGTGAGCGTTTTATTCATTTGTTGAATCTATATGATTTCATGCAAAATGTGTAATCGGTTTTTCACTATTTTCTCGTGACCCAGATGGCCGATCAATCTCAGACTTCTACAGGTTTGTCAGTTTATGCATATGGTGGATTACATAAAGTGCTTACACTGCCAGCAACTGTTTTGTTAGCAAAAACCAATTCTGTAATGTTCCTTTAAAGGCCAAGAGGGCGCCTTTCAGCAATATCCGTGGACACCGTGGGGCGAGACTCTGCCATTAACCACCATGACCTACCAGCAATCACGGAGCGAAGAGACCAGTGGAGAGCAATTGTCAGCGATGCACAAGTTTGCCCAGTTTGATGAGGATGATGATGATGAAATATTGATTTCTTTCATCATGGAAAGTAAGTGTACAAAGTTATTACTTGCACAAATAATTATCTTTCTGTGAAATTTGAGCTCTCTGCAACTTGCTTTTTATACTATTATTATTCTTATTATTATTATATAACAGCTAATTGTTTTAGCAATTCCTTACTTAAGTAACACTGGGTTCTCCGTCTTGTGATCATTAGGCATGCTCTCAATCCATTCAACCTGTCTGTCTGTCAGTAGGCTCTCCCCCATTGACATACGACCTTCTCGGACCAGTGGGATGGATGCTGTCTTTAATTCCATTTTCTTTAAATCTGTCTTTGTCTTCTCCAAGGTGTTAACCAGTTGCACCTACAAACGGGATAAAAAGTCATATTTAAGAAATTTTGAATGACAACAGAGTATAATGCAATAATTAATAAGGCAATTGATTTGAATTACTAAAAAACAAATATACAATAAATTTGTTTTTAAGTAAACGAGACCAAAAAAATAAACGCTAACAAAAACGATAAACATTTACTCTGTCTTCAGCACTCCAGCAGTTAAACACATTCTGCTCAATTCAACTTATCTTTGCTTAACATTTCTTATGTCGATCACATTGGTTTTTTTTAAGGTTTTGTTGTTCCTGTTTTATTCCTTCCAAAGATTTTAATGACCTCACAACATTTAACCATAGCATTTAGTGCACTTTCTAGTAGTAATACTAATAGCAGGGTCTTTCTAAAGGGTCCTTTTTTTCTTGTTCCAAAAATTATTAAATTTTCCATTTCAATTTTCATAATATCAAAAAATAATTTGTTTTCAATTTGTTGATTGACAAAAAAATACTAACACTAATTCAATATATTATAGGGCCTAATGTTCGAATTTCAGATGTTCCGTGTGTTGTTGTTACGGGGGTTTCTTGGGGGGTTTTTTACGGGGGGGGAATGTTTAGGCAAGTTACCTTTTGAAATTTAAGAAATAACGTGTTTGGGAATTTCTTACCTCAGCATCAAATAACTGTCGATAAATCTTGCCAGATGGCACAACCCGCACTGGCCTTGTCTGTGTTTCTGCCATCGTGGATAATTCTTTGAAACAATCCCCCGAGAAAGCAACAATTTGGGAGTTTGTTGATGTTATTGTTAATGCACCGCAGACACTTCACCGTCACAGAACATGGGGGAAATGGGATAGACACTACACACTGTGACAGTTGCAGGTTGCCGAATTTTCCAGCTCTGTAAAAGTCATCACAAGATTCACAGTACACCAAATTCACAACAAATTCAATAACAGACTTCCATTGAACATTTCCTATAACAAAATTCAAAAAAGTATCCAGACGATTCCCAGAAAATCGTCGATAAACGAAGACATTTTACTGGTTTTTACCGTCACAGTTCCTTGGCAACTATATACACAGAGCATGCGCAGTACGTCGATAGAATCAAGGGGCGGAGTGTGGGGGGGAGTACAGACAACTCGTCCCTCAGACAACTCGACAGTCAGACAACTCGACGAGTCAGATATCTAAACACGGCCCGGGTCTGACAACTCGACTGCTGTTTGGCGCGCGTTTGTCATAAAAAACTTCTGCCAAGAGGATTTGAACTCCACCTGTAGAGTTGTCTGATCAAAAGTCAACTTTTGTTACGGTTGAACGGACAAGCTGTCGAGCTGTCTTACCCGTCGAGTTGTCTGACTACCGAGCTGTCCGACGGACGAGTTGTCTGCTGACGGACGAGTTTTCTGACATCCCTTCTTGGTATAGGAAAGGATAATAAGCAAAGCCTTTAACATCATAGCTAAAATGAATAAACTCATGCATGACGACTCCCTGACTCATTCGCATGTTAAAGACATAAAGATTTGTTGATGCACCTGATGCACCTTTACAAAGATTTTAGAGATTTCCCAAACTTGCATAAAACGTAAACTGAACAAGTTTGCCAAATTCTTCCAAGATGTCTCATCGGAACGACCCAAATTTGCCACCAATCCAACCCCCGAACCAAGGCAGACATGGACATGGTGGTAGGAATGCTGACTATCAGAAGAATTATCAAATGAACGAGGAAGAAAAGGGGGTTTTGCTCCAGTGTCAATCCGAGAGTTTTTGGTACCGTGCCCTGCCCCTTGCAGTCGGTGCAGGCCTGCTAACGCAAACGCTCATCACACGGGGTGCCATAACGACTGGATCAAGGTTCGGCTCAATTCCAAAGGTAATTTTGTTATGATAAGAATTATCATACTAGACAGTCCTTTTTCTTTTGTTTTAAAGAAATGTAAAAAATCACCTAAAATATATTATTATTATTATAATATTGTTATAAATAATGAATTAATTAAGTCGATCTATTCTAATCTAGGAACACTATAGAGTAGTACCGTAGATTGCCAGTCATCTCGCCCCCCGGCAAAGTCGCCCCCTGCAAAGTCGCCCCCTGCAAAGTCGCCCCCTTGCATGCAAGCTCGCCCCCTTCAGGTACAAACTCACCCCTCGCAATGTCGCCCCCTACAAAGTCGCCCCCCGACAAAGTCGCCCCCTGACAAAGTCGCCCCCCGACACAGTTGCCCCCTATGCATTTTTTTTTGCTATTGCAATTATTTTCTAAGGGAAAATTTTGTTGTTTTTAACTTGATTCAAGAAAGGGAATCCTTAAAGACTTTACACATTTTTGTTGCAATGATTTTCGAAGGGGAAATTTTGTTTTTTTTTAACTTGTTTCAAGAAAGGGAATCCTTAAAGACTTTTTTACATTTTTGTTGAGGGTAAATAACTTAATAACTTTTACTAATTGAAAAACAACAAATTTTTTTCCCGTTGTAACTCTTAAAAAGAAATTAAAGAAACATTTATTTAATCCTAAAAGACTTTTTACATTTTTGTTGAGGATAAATAACGTGAAAAACATATCATACAGATGTATGTACTTTAAAAACTATCAAAAGACGAATCTAATAAATAAATAAATCTTGCACTGTAATGTTTTTTATGTACCTACATAATTATATAGGATTAACACAGTCGGTAGGCTCTATTACCAAACGTGTACTGTGCCTTTAAGAAGAAACTCTCAAAAAGAAAATTATTAAAAACACATGAATATTAATTTTACACTTTAACTTCTACATGCTCCATCACAATTCTGGTACTGCATGCTCTTTTTGGGGCGCTGCACGCTGGGACCGCCGCGCTTACATAAACTTTCACGCAAATACCAAGGGGGGCGACTGCGTCGGGGGGCGACTTTGGTGGGGGGCAACTTTGTAGGGGGCGACATTGTGAGGGGGCAAGTTTGTACCTGGAGGGGGCGAGCTTGCTGGGGGGCGACTTTGCAGGGGGCGACTTTGCCGGGGGCGAGATGACTAGTTTCTGTACCGTAGTAGTAGTAGTAATACTGCTACAGTGCTATTCTAGCATGTCTAGTACTGTAGTAATTTACTTAATAAGTATAAAACTAAAGTACTAAAATGTATCACTAGTGTTAGTTTTCAGTAGTAGTACTTAAGTAGTGCTAAATAAAGTAAACATTAATTGAAAAAAGCAAAACAACGAAAGTATTTTTTTAAACCAGTATGATGATCACTGTTTATAAATACAAAATGATTTTACAGCTGCTATGTCTTGATATAATTTTGATATTTACTGTTTTATGAGCATTTAGCCATATCTTTCATTTGAAATTGAAGTATGTCACGTGTCATAAAGAATTTCCTAATATAGAGCTTTGGGGGGTTGTTCTGTTTATTTAACATTTGTTTGTTTTTACTAGAAGTTGTGTATTTTGTTTACTGTTTTTTGTGTTTTGTACTTATGCCATTTGTTTTTCCTTTGTTTGAATTAATTGCATAAACCTTACTTTCTGTCAGGTTGCTTTTGGATCCATCATTGGTTACATGGCTGGGAAGATCTCCTATGTCAACACCTGCAAAGAGAAGTTTCTCAGGCTAGAAAACTCCCCCATCGGTGAAATGCTCAGAAAGGGTGGTGGAATGCCACCCGGTCAAGGCGGGAACTTTGGATTGCAACTACCTGGTTACCAGTCAAGTAATGAAGATCCTGTTGACAGTAGTAGTAGCTCTAAAAATGAGACGTATTCTAGTTTCAATGCCAATGATGACTACCGTGCAAACATAGATATTGATACAAGTAATGTGAAGACTATGGATAATCATTTTGACTTTGAGCTCAACAACGACGCTGATCCAGAACTTGAAGCAAAGCGACCCGAGATGACAAAGACGTATGAGGAACTACGACGAGAAAACCGGCAGCATCATCCTTCCCAATACTCCCAGGTGATGCCTGGCCACTTCCAGCCGCGCCCTCAAACACGCCCACAAGAGCCTAAAGTACAGAAGGAACAAGGGCTTCCCTTTTCAAGTAAAGCAATGAAGAAGAACAAGTATGGAGATGCAATGGAATGAGTAGAGGGGGAATATATATTGTTGAGAAACAAACAATCATTTAGATCCCACTGTTTTCAAGTTATACTAATGGTACATAATAGTGTTTGTGACCATAGTGTTTGCCATGAGGGTTGTCTGGGTGTCTTTTGGACACCCTGTATTAACTTAGGACACCCTGTTTTATCTGTCATTTACATGTAGATGTGTTGCGAGTGAACAATTTGGACACCCAAGTTTTAAATTTTCAGCAAATTTTGACACCCTTTTACAAAATCCTGGCTAAAACCTTGTTTGTAACAAATTTTACGCATGATGTAGTGATCCCAAGAATCAATGGGTACCAAGGGTCTCTAAGAGTTTGATTCCATCTTTTTAAGGAGATACATCAGGCCTGAAATTACATGGAGGCCATGGCCTTTGTTGCCCTGGTCTTGGCCTTGGTGCCCCTTCAAAAGTTTCCCATAGACTTCAAGATTTTTCCAATGGAAGTGCCCTTTGCAAAATGAAAATGGCCTTGCCCTCTCAAAGATGAAATTCCAGGCCTGGATACATGTACTCTTCTTTAAAATTGAGCCCCCTTCTTTGGTAGTTAAAATCTGTTTTGAATTCGATGTTCCGGTTACAAAGTGTATACTATCATATTCTTTTGGGTGAAAAAAAAAATATGATTCAAAGCTTTGCCTGGTGAACAAGTTAGGAATGAACTAGTTTGCAGGTAACAACCATGTAATCTCTTCATGGAAGAAATTACGGTTCTGAAAAGAACCAGGGCAGGGGCGAGATGGTTCTTGACGCTTCAACAGAGTTTTAGCTTTCAAGAAAGACTCTGCCATGTATACCATAGGTCCGGATTGGTAAGCAGTTGCAACAGCTTATTATATTATCTCAACAGAGTTTCATCAGAGTATTCTCTGTTCTTCTTTTCTTCTCAAAGAACAGTATAATTTGAAACATCAAGACCTATCTTGGCCCTGGTTCTTTCGCATCAACATTACTTCCTTGAAGACATTACTGTTCTATTTTTACTTTGTTACTCGGCAGAGGCCCATAATTCAGGATACAAATGCCAAGGAGCAATTATAGTCAAGTGTCTTGCTCAAGGATACCGAGATTCGAACCCACAATCGTGATGGCTCGGCCACCAGCACTTGAATTCAGTGCACTAGACCGCTGGGCTAGGACAAGCTTCTATTGTATGGTTGTCACTTGCAAACTAGCACTAGTATAATGGTTTAAGAGATGGCAATAACTTTGAAAAGGGATACGTATTTTAAGAAAATCATCTCTTTTTATTATTTGTTCTTTATCTGAAAAATTAGTACATCAAGTAATAATACATGAAGAAACCTCATTTGCAACTACACAAAATATAAATGTTAAAACACTTCTTTTTAACCCAAAACCAAAAACATGGACACTCACAATACATAAATACACTGTCTTCCAAAACATTACCACTGCTTAACAGTTATCATACGCACGGGGTTATTTAAATTGTTTAAATAAAAATCAAAACTAAGTTAAAATATAATACGTTAGTTGGCTAATTGCTATTCAATAAACAATACATTCTCTTACCCTCCAAAATGCATCAAAATGGACCAGCTGAAAGTTTGTTGTATTTTGTTGCGTTTGGCAGTCAACTCAGATCTTATACTCAGAGTTCTGCCCAGGATTTCTTTAGTGGCGGAAAAAAATGTTTTTCCTGGAAACCATTGCGAGGTGGTCAGTTACACAGTAGATCATGAAAAATAGACTCAAACCCAAAAAGTACTAAAAATTAATGGCTTGAGATACAATTTTGTTTACTGGTAAATATCAAATTTTACATTTAGTTGAAAACCTTTGAAAGAAATAGCAAGTTTAATTGAAATATTTGGGAAAATATGTGGTGATCGGAAACAGGGAAAGTTCTGCCAGTGGTGGTTGGGGAATCCTGAGTGCTGGGCGTGTTTTCACACACCAACCACTGTGGCAGAACCCTGCATACTGTGCTGCACCAATTAAGCAGAGTACAGGGACAGAGTACAGAGTACCCAACATAAATGTACAAAAGTGTCCCCAGCAAACTTGAAAGGAATACAGTGCTAAGACTAACTGTAAACATGGTAAACAAGTTCACTGCACAATGCAACAGAATCCTTTGCTATTTGGCAGGGTTTTCATTCCATCTGTGTCTGCATTTTGATGCATTTATTACGTTGCCCAGAAGACACCTGATGGTGGTTAGGGATCAAAAAGTTCTTACTGTACCATCCCAACTCAATTGGCAAATTTCATGGGAGTTTCTTGGCACACAAACTTGCCTAACAGAGACACTGTTTTTGCAGAAGGAACACTTTACCAGCCACAATGCATTGTGATGGGCATGTATTGTGATCAAGGGCTTGATTTCACCCAAACACCAAGATTCATCTTTTTAAGTTGTTGTCAATATTGACGTAGTGATTTCTCCTGTGACATCAAACTTTTGCTTTAAAGCTACTAAAGATCAACACAAATTTTAAGATTAATCTTAGCTACATGTATCTGTGAAATCGAGCCCGGTAATTTTTGTCCAGCAAAACAATATGAAAGGCAGGAATCTCTAATGAGAACCTCAACGTCATTAGTGCAGTTACAAATAATATTTGTGAAGCATAAACTGATTCATTTTAAAATGACACCATGGATTGTGATACTCAATAAAATAACATGTAGTCCTAACAGCAAAGCTGACTATCTTATAACTAATATAGTAGGGTCTCTTTTAAAAAGAAAAGTTGAATGTGGCAAGCTAGTTATAGTGTACTATACTACAAAGCTTTTGAGAATGAGTTACCTCTACCGAATGTCAGTTCGACAAATCACAGTGTACTGTACTCCTAACCTAATGAGTAAATGGTGGTTATAGTAAGAATTGATGGTATAACACCTCCGTATTTGGATCAGCGGCATAGCCAGGACTTTTTCGGGGGGGGGGGGGCATGGGGAATGGGTTTTGTCAGTGGTGGGGATCATGCTTTTATTTTGGAAGGGGGGACGCTGCAGGGGGCCACCATCCTCTTATATTCTTGGCATTTTGTGGCCGCGGTAGTGATCCCGTTCGTGATCATTCACTACATTAGATTACACAAACACACAATTTCCTCTTTTTCCCCTTTTCTTTTTGTGAGCACTATCGCAATATTTTTCGGGGGGGGGCACGTGCCCCCCCTAAGGCCCCCCTTGGCTACGCCGCTGATTTGGATTAGTAATCAGCCACTACTCATCAGAGCATACTGAATCCAAACATTGAGTTATTCCACCATTGGTTCTTTTTAGAACCACCAAAACTCTGTGGAGAGAGTACATGTACATGTGGTCATGTGGTGTTACCACAAACCTAATACTTTGAGAGTGTTTTTTTCCCATAATGCAGAGGTTCAAGTCTTACTTGATGTGTTGTTTTAACTTCTGTTGTGATGTTGAGCGCAATCTCAGGTTTCGCTCAATCTTCAGGAACTTGATTCATTTGCTTCCAACAAAATAATAGCACATTGCATGAAATCCACCAAATTTACCTCCACAATTGACATAAAATTTGACTTAATTTCATTAAATCTCAGCTGAACCAATCTCGGTTGCTATTAATAACTTTTAGCGACTGCGATTTCACCATGTTATGGATCACCAAAATCCACAGATTGAGCAAAATCCAATTTGTTTCAATAATTGAGATTAAGCAGGTTGCGCCCAACATTGATATGTGATTTTGCCTCAATCTGGGATTTAAATAAATATTCATAAATACCTCGGAGAGTTTATCTATTCTGATTGGTGGAGAGCGTGTCACATGGCCATGTTTAAACAGATGATAATGCACGGCTAGAAGTGTTTAAACACACCTGTGGCGCGCAAGGTTATACGCAGGCGTTAATTTACGCTAAACGCAATCAACCTTTATCACACGGCCACGAACCTGCCGGTTTTAAACGGCCGGTTAAGACCGCGTCACTACCCTTTTATTCCCTTAATAATAATAGCTTGCATTTATAAAGCGCTTAATACAGGCGCTTAAACTCAAGTTAAATAAATTTCCCAGAATTGTACAGAACTGCAATATTGGTGTGTAATTGTGCGTAAATTCCAAATTCAGCATGTGCATCTTAGACTTAGTTCAAGTCATTGATTGTAGATTCTTGTCTGTTTAATTCCATTAGATTAAAGGAACATTACAGAATTGGTTTTTGTAACAAAACAGTTGCTGGCAGTGTAAGCACTTTATGTAATCCACCATATACATAAACTGACAAACCTGTAGAAGTTTGAGATCGATCGGCCATCTGGGTCACGAGAAAATAGTGAAAAACCGATTACACATTTGCATGAAATCATATAGATTCAACAAATGAATAAAACGCTCACTGAGCGATAAACTCCAATCGGAAAATTAGTTTATTCATTTCTCATTAAATATGGCATGTCAGACAGAAATATTTCAAGGGATGTTTTCTACTATCATCATCATTAGACCGTGTAAGTTTTATGTAAATCTGTGATAAAAAAGTAAATTTTACAATTTTTTTTTTTTACCAATTCTGTAATGTTCCTGTAATTTGCAGACAATTTCCCACAATCTCAGTCTTAAAATCAAGTGTAGTGCTGACCTTCGTCAATGTCAATTTTTTCAAAAAATCAATCTTAAAACTTGCACAATAGATTTTTGACTTTGCTCTTTGAACAACATTCAGCTAACCACTTGTCTTCACTTTTTGAGTTTTATCCAGGGGCAAGAACAAACAAACATGAGTAGAGGTGGGTCAGCCAGAGAAAAGAACAGTCACTCTCATGAAGTTAACATTCCAACAGATTATCATCACCTCTCACAACAGCACTTCTATCTGAAAAAAAAGAATAAATCCAATACTATGAATGTAAAATCAGCACTATTATTTTGCCAAGTTCACATTTCAGATAAATTTTTTAACAGCTGCAGTTTTTGTGATGTAATTCTGAAACTTCTATTGATACCATATAAATTGCAAAAATTGCAAAACTAATAGACCTTTCCATTGTTGATAAACAAACCGCGCTGGTTGGCATGGACAGCCGTTGGCAAGGCATTCAATCGTGTTAACAGACAATGTGACCAAATTCATCACTTTTGCACATTTTTATTTGACACAAATACATCCCATGGTTAGTTGCTTCGATTCCAACAAATTCAACAGTATTTTTGAAAATCCGTTTGTGCTTTGCATTTATGGCTTCCCATAGTTTTCCAATCTTGGTTGGCAAAAAATTGGGCTGAGACGTTGCAAAAGAAAAGTCTGTAGACTTCCTTCCCTCTGGCGTCAACATTTTTTTGGTTTGGCTTCGTACCTCATGTTAAATTGTTGAGGAGACCACGGAGGAAACAAATGTGATCACTGTATCTCCCCACCCATCATCACCTCCTCCTCCAACCTACAGTATCACTATCATGGTGCTTACCAACAGTTGGACTGCTTGGAAAATTTGTCAGCTGCTCAAAAGTGGGAAGAGGGGGCGCCCCGGGGTCTCCTGGCCTTAGAAGTGTTGTACTTGTAGTGGTAATGGCTGTTTGCCCCTCCTCAAGGAAACTGCTGCTTACTTCCCCCTCCCCCTCAGATGCAATGGAAGATTCTTCAAACTCTCTTGACATTTGATGTTGTAACTCGGGGGCACCTTCATTTTGAAATTCATCTGATACAAGACAAAAATGCAGGAGTCGGTTAAATCTCATTTTAGAGAAAGTTTTGTGGCTAGCTTTTGAAAAAATTAATTTTTTTGTGTGTGAGTGAGGTTAATGAAAAAGATAAGCAACTTCAGAGTACTTTGCTTTGTGGAGAATGATCTTTCAGCAAATTTATCTGCTAAATAAGGGACTAGTCCAATGCGATGTATGACACTCTTTCTATTAACCCCTGCCATTCTGCTGACATTCTCCCCACTAAAGCAAATAAATCAGACAAACAAGACAATAACAACAATACCCAAAATATTCCAACAATGCATGAGACACCTTCAAAAAAAAAATCTCTAAAAAACTACAAATTTCTATTATAGGGCAAGATAGCTGGTTTCTGTGTACCACTAAATTAGTGAAAACAATCGTCCAGCCACTGGGAAAAAGATCCATATAAAATTGACATGAAATTACCCATAAGTGGAAGGTCGTTTCTCATATTGGCTAGAGCTTCGTTTAATCGTCTCAATACATATAATTGTGTTCCATCTCTCTTTAGCGACTGAAGGAAGCAGACCAGAGCTCTTGGGCTGCCATTTCTCTGTAACTCATCGATGAAACGGTTGGCTCGTGCTTGGGGGCCCACCACATGGTCAATCTCTGCACAGATTTCTCTGTTTAAGATTCGCTGTGTTCTCAGGTACGGGTAATGATGCCTGGGGTTGATCCGTCCATTTTTACAAAGGAAATCTCTCTGATCATCCAGCAACTATCGGGAAAAATGAATAGTTAAGCGGAGAAGTAATTAGCAGCGTATTTAAAAGTTTATGCTAGTTGGATTGGACCAGTTGCACCCCAACTATCATATCATCTCAACTGTATGCCAAACCTTTCTCATGTTTATTTTCTGCTTTTGTTATTGCATTCTCTTTGTTCTTTGTTATTTTGTATTTTTGTATTTTTTATTTTTTTGTTTTGTATCTTTACATTTTGGTGCAGTTGCCCTGGTTTTACTTAATAGTCTTCGAGGACATCAGAGCCATAGCGCTTACAAACATAGTAGTAAGCACGATATAAGTATATATTATTATTATTATTATTATTATTAACTATAGTTGGGGTCAGACCAACTACAGTTGGGCCGATTCTAACTATTCACTATTTGGGCTGATTCTATAGTTGTGGTTGGAACAGCCCGGCATATTGCAAGGCTTTTGGAAATCTGATTCCCAGATTGTCAACAACTGTGGGGCTTAATTGGTTGGGAAAAATTATGTCAGGACTTCTTTCAATGCAAAAAATAATTGTTACCATTGCTGTGTGATTCAGGCTAATATATCAGGAGGTTTAAATAAGCACTTGTAATAAAACAAAAAGCAAATTGTATTACATAAATGAACACATGAGCAAATAAATTAACACATAAATAAATTATTTAATAAATAAATAAATAAATAAATAAATATACATATATAAAACAAATCAATAAATAAGGAAACGATTTCAAAGATTAATCGATGTTAAATGAACAACTTTTCCCAAAATGTCAAAAACAATTGCAACCATGACGAAACTCAAACATGACCAAGTTAAAGAAATATTGTTTTGGGTCGAACAAAGAAACTAGAGCGGGACTTGAACCTAAATAAATTATTTAATAAATAAATAAATAAATAAATAAATAAATATACATAAAACAAATCAATAAATAAGGAAACGATTTCAAAGATTAATCGATGTTAAATGAACAACTTTTCCCAAAATGTCAAAAACAATTGCAACCATGACGAAACTCAAACATGACCAAGTTTAAGAAATATTGTTTTGGGTCGAACAAAGAAACTAGAGCGGGACTTGAACCTGCGACCTCTGGATAAGCTATCTAGCCCTATTTTGTCAATTGTTTGGGGTAGACCCAGTAACTGGGGTGCATACTCTCCCCCCCCCCAAAAAAAAAAAAAAAAAAAAATGACATCTGCAGTTGTAAAACAAAATCAAAAGAGAGTACAGTGCCCAAGTTTCTGGGGCTATGTTCGGGGATATGTTGTTAATATCAATATTTATTTAAGAAAAAATATTTGCCAATAGAAATTATGACTTACTCTGTTGTGAAGAAATGTAAGGTATTCATCATTTTGGAGCACTTCCCGTCCATTTGAAGAACTCATGTTGTCTGGTAAATCGACTGTCAGTTGAATTTAATAAAATTATTAATATAACATTTCTGTTTCAGTTCCTGTTCTTAAATTTACAGCTGACCGAATCACTGTATAAAATCATGCACGTCCCATTCACTGCCAACCCCTGGCCTAGTGTCGTATCACTTCGGTGTGTGTCACTTTGTCAGATTGTCCCGGGCCGAACACCATGCCAATCTCGGATCCTGTTCCAAATAATTGGAACGCTCCACCGGTATACAGAATTACCTTTGAGTGACTAACCAGAAGTAATCAATATATCGCGGTGAAAAAAAAATCGGGAGTTCCCACTAATCAATCTCAACCCGGCCCAACCACACACTTCTGTAAATCACGTTTAAATACAATCAGGAAGTGAAGTCGAGCTTTTCCTACATCCTGCTTTCTTGTTTATCTACAACTTTTTGTACGGCTGTTGTATCACGTAACACTGAATGTATGTGTACATGGAACAGCAGTTGAGGTCATGAAAGTGCCCCATAACTTTTGGTATGGACGGCGAAGTGGGCAATTACATACAGTGTCCGGTGGTTTGGGGTATATTTATTTCTGCAGTGTAAAATGCTGCAGATCTATTTTAAAAAATAAACTAAGCTCCTTTATCGATCTTTTAACTATTTCATTTTATTTTATGTGACTTCAAAAAGGATAACAGTAGTTGAAAATCATTGTTTATTTTGAATAAAATTGTTTTATTGCCAATATACAATGTAAATAATGCAACACAACATATACAAATAAAGCATGTAGCCACAACGTAAATGTGATCCTTTCCAGAGTACACTTTTCAACAAATACCAATTTAAATTTTATTTTTTAATTTGACAGTTTCAGGGCATAATCATTTGACACAATCTGTTGCAACATTTCACAAAGTCACCATGACAAGCATCATGACAAACAAGAATCTTCCAGACATGTGCCTGAAAGGCTGAGGTTCGAGCACCAGGAAGCAGATGTTGAACAAGTGTTTGAAATAAACAAATCTACTCTTTGAACAAGATGGCGCATATTACCGTGAAATTGTTGTGAAGTGTTATGATACATTTGCACCCATACCAGGAAAAATATATTTCAGCTAAATGAGTCTGCCGTTTATTCTTCACAAAAACATACAGGCCTTTATATTACTACCACAATTGGCATCACATTCATGGTTGTACAAATTCTCCAAGTTCCATACCGGTACTATCAATTTATTTCATTTTTATTTATTAACTTTATCAAAATCAAATACAATTTCTCTATTTTCTATGTTGTGATTTTCCTCTTCATCACCATTGGCATAATTTTTTTTAAATCGTCATTATTTGCTTTTCCCATTTTAGTCGTATCACAATCAGGAAGATCATCATAATTGCAAACATCACACAAAAAGAATGGGCACTTAGTATACATTTATAATGAACATAATAATTGAAAAATAAATACATCTGATTTTCAGGTATGTCGTTGAAAATATTTAAAAATTGGATGGTTACGATGTCAATAAAACCAATAAAATCAGAGAACGAAACAAGTTACTTGGCACTTTCAGATATAAAAAAAAGGTAATAAGTGATTTTTTTTTTCAAGTAATAACCCACAAGGGACACTGAAATTTTAACTAAATTTTAGGGTGAACAAAGACAAAATGATGAGAACAGGATTAGAACCTGCGACCTCCGGATTAGCATGTCTGTGCTATACCAACTGAGCCATCTGGCCCTAATATTGGCGGTCTCCCTGTTTTGTCAATATCTTTGTTCGGGGGTGCCGGTCAGAAGCCAATTGATTTTTTTTTCAATGACCAAATGGTAACTTAAAAAAATCATTTAAGAATTAGTTTTAAAATAGTTTCCCTGTTCTGAGACACCCACTGGTCAAAGGTCAAGAGGTCAGGGATTAGTTTCCTTGTAGTCTCCATGCTGAACCTTTGGGTCACTTTATGCAAAAAGTCAAACATGTTGGTGATGTCATCATTGCCAGGGTTCAAACAGTTCCTTTTCTGGAAGTCCGGAAGTGTAATCTGTTTTACAAAATAATTTAAACAAGAATATGATTAGAAGTATAGTAAATAAATATCTTCATTTCACTATTTTTTGTTGCCTTTGTATTCTGCATTTCTAATCCACACATATTTCTATCCTTTGCATTATGTTGGTCTCATTTGATTCATATTTCCCTTCTCAATGTTCTTAAATCAGAGTAAAGTGCTGTTCATTTTTTCAAATTTCTATTTAAATAAAAGCCACATCCCCTTCGCATCCCCAGGTTTTATCGTTAACCTGGGTGTGATCCCTGGCTACACTGCAATCAAAGGTTGTATGGCTTTTGACTGGCACCCCCGAACAAAGATATTGACAAAATAGGGAGACCACCAACTAGGGCTAGATAGCTCAGTTGGTACAGTGCCTGCACATTAATTCGGAGGTCATTTGTTCAAATCCCGCTCTAGTCAATTTTTCTTTGTTCAACCCAAAATTATTATTATTCATTTTTTTTGTCGCAATGGAGAATAATTATATAGAATAAACCATTAGAATGAATGAGTCTGTGAGATGCTACCACAAAAAAAAATAACCAAAAGTAATTAGCTCTTTTAAAATAAAACGGAAACCTGTTTATCCCAACAAAATTACAGATATAATCTTTTATATGTAAGTCCAATGAAATGAACACACCTTAAAAAAACCAATATGTTTATCATAAAAAAAACGATAGGAAAAACAACTTAAAAGCAAAAAAAGCAATTTGGGGTTTTTTTTTCAGTGAGAAAGTTTTTTTCTTTTAAAAAATAATGTCCAAGACATAATGACTGTCAAATTATGATTTTTACAAGTTTTTAATTTATAAGGATTCAGTCTTTTCTAGGTAAGAGCTTCATTTTGAATCTCATAGACATGAGTATTGATCAATTTTTTGAGGTTATTTTACCAATGTCTGGTTACCAACCCCCTAAAACACTCATTACAAAATTCATGAAACTACTGTGAAATAATGTATAAGTCTATTATTGGACACAAGTCTCATTATGATCCTCATAGTCTCATGCATAAGGACTGGGGGGGGGGAATGGCAACAGAGGTCTTCCCAAAATCACCTTCATATCTCTGACAACATTCGGTTTGAGATGCGATGTCAAAGTGGTAGCAATCTCTTTCATCGTGAGCTTGTCACCGACAAGAGAGAAGGTTTTTCCGACGGTGCTTGCACGATTACAGAAGATGAAATACACTGCTTCTCCTAACTGCTTGACACTCATCATGCTGAGGGGCAGATCTCCCATAGGTATACCTGACAATAATACAATTTAAAACTCATAAATTAAACCTCATTGAAAAGCAACACAAAGTTTGTCTTATTTTGGCATAAAAAAAAATTGTGCAATTTTTTTATTTTTTGAGCACCATATCCACCTGTTTTGATGCTCATGCCGCATGAACAAAATTACCCCTGTCACTTGGTCATTTATTTAATTCCCTAAACCACTTCAGCTCACTAGAGAATAATAGCCTGCGCTACCAAGTAGGTAGCAGATCAAGCTAAATAATCACAAGCTTTTCTGCCCTTGCCAAGCAGCCATTTACTCCGGTTATACAAGTAGCATGACCCTGGATTCGAACCCACACCACAGCAATGACTAGGCCACCAGAACTTGAGTCCAGTGCACTAAACTGTTCGGCCATGATACACAATTATGTATTCTGTTGTTACCAGCTGGCTTGCTGGTACCTGTACATCATACAGATGCACTATTTATGAAACCTGCCCTTCAAACAAATATTTACTTTGCAATCATTTCTCTGGAAAGACTAAATTTAATGCTAAAAAAATGTTGAACTCCCAAGTGTTAAAATATAAATATTTGAAAGCCTTTCTCCTTCCTTTTTTTCGAAATGAAGAAATATGCAAATTTTGATTTTAAAACAAAATAAAAAAGGAAGCAAAATATTCACTCTCTTTTCAGAGAGTAGCAGATTACATCCAAACAAAGTACAATGAACAAAATTGCACTGGCTGAGGAGGCCAGATAACTCTCCAGCAACGGACAAAATGCCAGAAACTTACCGATGGTGTACTCATGCTGCTGGTATTTCTCAGGCTTGAATTCCCTGAGGAAGTTCTCGTATGCAAATGGGAGGATAACGCTGGTAAGTGGAAGTTCCCTTTCATTCATGTAGTCATTAATGTAGGCCTTTGCATCGTAGTGTCTGGCTTTCACTCCGATGACCTTGCTGACGTGACTTTGAGCGTTGAAGACAATGTGTTTCACCTTCATGGCCATGCAAACGTCAGCCACACATTCTCCCTAGTAAAAAATGTATATACAAATAAAATTTGTTACAGCTAGTGTCTATGTGAAGGCTCACTGGATTTAGGTGCCGAGCTCTCCTATAAAATGACACTCTTGATCTTCCTTAAGGCAAGACCATTTTCCCTGAGCACTCTCCGATCTGTATACGAGGACAGTTTAAGGGGCACCAAGGCCAAGACTTGGGTAACGAAGATAATAGTCTCCATGTAACTCCAGCCCTGAGCCTGTAATGTGGTTAAATAGATTTTTAAAATGATTGATTGCCTTACATTTGAAACCTGTATGGAATGTTCTCAATTAATACGAAAAAGATGTGTGTAATAATCTTATTAATGTGTCTTTAGAGATATTAATGAAAGCATTTCAACTATGAGGAACTTAAGTGCATTTAAGTTGGCTGTATAGCGGTAGTAGATAGTGGTTTCTTCTCTGCCTTTACCCGTCCCCGTTCGAATCCCACTTCATACCAGAGCCTTGTATGTAAATTGGGTTTTCAGTCCCTACCTAATTGTTTGGGTTTTCCCCATTTGGGGTTTTCCTCCCACATCTAAAACAAAATTACTTCAGGTATCTTCCGGCCTATGGGTTACCGTAACTTACAGTAGTATAGTAACTTTTGAGGATCCCTTGATTTCATTACAGAAAGATAACAAGAATAATAACAACTGCCACCCTTTATTTCATAAAGTGAACTACCTGCTGGTATTCAAGTTCCTGGCACATCGGGTCTGAGAACGGTACACTAGTTGCTACAAAGCACCCATCTGCTCCTTTGAGTGCAGGAACAAGACTTTCGCGATCATTCATATCCGCTTTGATGACGATTGCTCCCTTGTCTGCCAAGGCCAATGCCTCAGGATTGTTTGGATTGCGTGTCACAGCGCGCACTTGAAAGTGCGATGAATCTCGCAACAATGCACGTGCCGACAGGGTTTCCCAGAGTGCCTGTGGCCCCGAACACTGCAATTACCATGACCATCTTGAAAGATTATTCCGAAACTTAACTGCAAAGTAAACATACATGATGATAACAAATGAAACTTTTTGACATCACAAAAAAACTGTATAAAACTGACCATTTATAAAATTATCAGACATATTTTAATCACACAGACTTTTTGCACACAAAAAAATCATCAGGAAGGATAGTTTACTTTAATGTAGCCCCACTAGTGTGGCCAAGTGTTGGCCACGCTAGAGTGGATCTAAGCTAGTTGCACTTGCATGGTAAAAATTAATTTAACACAGCCAGTGCACTGCCCTGCTTGCTCTCTACTGCATCTCATCTCAGATCTGTGTTTAAATATATGTCGATCCCCGGTTTTAAAACAAGAATTAAAACACTGATAAAATACATCAAATTTAAAACCTTTTAAACAATTTCCTTGCTTTTGCATAAAATGATTTTGTTTTAGATCCAACGGATGCCCTAAAAATGAAATTTGTTGTCTTTACTTACATATCTGCATGTACGACAGGTGTACCGTTGCTACAGACGCCGCAATCAATTAACGAGTAATGAATCAACAAGCAAACGAACGCTAATCCAATAAGTTTTAAACTTGTACTTGGCATTTCTTTAGTTTTGCCTTTAAAAATACATGTGAAATATTTGTACGAAACAATTTGTGAAAAATATTTGTGTTTTATGTTACACTTTGCTTTATTTCTAATTTTGTTCATTGATGATAACTAAAAGGATGCCTTAATATTGACACGTACTACGTGATATAAAATATTAAACTTTCCTGAACTTTAGACAGTATGGAACGCCGCACACACAAAATTCAGCAAGCCTGCGCCTGATTGTAACCACTTTTCTGGCGCATAACAGTAATTCGCGTCAATCTAATTTTTCTTGATCCCAATTTAATCACTAAGAAATTATTCATTTACCTACAAAATTACAAAACTTTCAAAAATATCTAAGGTTGACTAAACAAATATTGGAAATTTCTGCTACTCAGGGCTCAATTTTACAGAGCTACTTAAAGGGCCTGTACACTATTGGTAAGATCGAAAAACACAGAATGTTCACAGATTTACACATAACTTACATGATTTAAAGTAAGTAATGGTAGAAAGGGTTCCTTAAAATATTTCTGCCTAAAATGCTATCGTTTCTAGAAACAGTAAAACAATAGTAATTATCGCGCGCGATAATTTGAAAAAACAGAAAACACATAAGATCTCTTTTCACTATTTTCTCGTGACCTCGATGACCAATTGAGCTCAAACTTTCACAGGTTTGTTTGTTCATGCATATGTTTAATCATACAAAATGTGGACACTGATTTTGAGCTGTTACCAAAAGTGTACAATACCTTTAAGCACAAAAGGTAGCTAGGCACAACCAAATTGTGATTACCAGAATAAGGCTACTAGAAAAAACACCATGGCCCAATTTCATAAAGCCTGTAAGCACAAAATCTTGCTCAGCTGAAACAGATTACCTGCCAAAATTTCCTATAGCTGACATTGTTGCCAGAGGTGCCCAACTCATTTATTGCTCAGCAAAGAAATTTGCTAAGCAGTATATCTGCTTAACAGCTTTATGAAACTGGTCACTTGTATCATCTGTGACTGGTATCCTGCTTACTTTTGCTTAGCAGAAAATTGTTAAAGGCACATTACAGAATTGGTAATTGTAAAATATACTTTTGATCACAGATTTACATAAAACTTACATGGTCTAATGATGATAGTAGAAAACATCCCTTGAAGTATTTCTGTCTGAAATGCCATATTTGATGAGAAATAAATCAAACTAATTTCCGATTGGAGTTTGTCGCTCATGAGCGTTTTATTCATGCATTGTATAACACATAGCAAATTTGTAATCGGTTTTGCACTATTTTCTCGTGACCCAGATGGCCGATCGATCTCAAACTTCTACAGGTTTGTCAGTTTATGTATATGGTGGATTACATAAAGTGCTTACACTGCCAGCAACTGTTTCGTTAGCAAAAACCAATTCTGTAATGTTCCTTTAAGCAATATTCTCTGTTAAAGCAGCTCTATGAAAATTGGGCCCTGGTATTTGAGAATTGTTAAAGTGTAATTGTTACGGCCCTTCAGGATATGTCATTTCCTTTATGATGGTAGCAACAGAATGATAAAGAAACACAACATGTTGGTCCTCAGCATTGATTCAAATTTATTCAACACAGTCAACTTTACTCACAGAATACGTGTATATACATTATGTACAGGCAATTTAAAAAATACAAGCTGGAGGCACTGTTATTTACAACTTATTTCTACAATGGAAATAAAAATAATTTGGACGGAACTATTAAAAGAAATAAAGGACAACTAAGGCATACAAATATCAAAATATAGTACAAATCATAATTAAAATGTTATTAATTAATAATTAATCATTTCAATAAAAAAAACAAAGCTACAAATAGAAATAAGTAGAATTTATTTGTAACATAATAGTTCAACACGATGAAATATTTGTACATTAAAGTTTTTTAAAAGCTGACCCCAATTCAAAAGGTGAGGGCAATGGTTAAGTCATTACAACCAACAGGTGGGTTCCAGATCCGGGCCCAATTTCACAAAGCTAGCTGTTTATTGGTAGCTATAATTTGTGAGCTTATTGTAGCAGAAAATGTGTGTAAGCAAAAGTGTATTTCATAAGCGATTATGACGATTTGACAGTGCGTGTTTGTATTCCAATGGATTTGCATTGCCGCATCACTCATCTGCTATACAGGAACCGCTAGCAAGTTAATGTGCATTTTGCTTTGCTTATAGCTTACTCAATTTCTGGTGGCTAAGTCATCAGGGAGCGGGTTCCAATCCCAGTCAAAACACTAGTGTCCTTGAGCAAGACACTCTCTTCACCCAGGGGTAAATGGGTACCTGTAAGGGCAGAGATGGTTTCTGTGATTGATTTAGCTTGGTGCTCTACTTACTTGACAACGGTGTATACTCCAGTAGCTGAGATGGTTTACATGGAATATAACTTAAAACAATAAAACTAACCTGTGAAAATATCATTTCAAAAGGTGGTACCGGTAGCATTTTTGAGATATCAACGAAAATCCCGAGCGGTTATGTCCATGCAGGAAGAATAATCCACAATTGGAATACACAATCTGAGAAACGTTTCTGCTTCTCAGATTCAATTTTATTCTGATAAAAACTGATATATTTTTCCATAACCACATTACTCCAAAGTGAAAGGATTCTCAAAATGCTTTATACTATCGAAAGCTGCTGTACTTCTAACAAAGCAAGTTGTTATTGCCATTAATTTTAAAAGTGATTACCAAACGTATGCCTTCCCTTTAGGGAATGAAATAAATGGCCCAGTGTCCAAGGGGTAATAATGTTAGAGCGCCATACGAGAAGACACCATCAATATTATTATTATTATGAAATGGGATCCGAGGGTGAACCTTCCTTGTGTATTAAATACCAGTAATTGTGGCATGAATGTTTTTTTAATATAGGGGAACATGGTAGCATCATGACGGTCCAGAGAAGATATTATTAAGTCAAGTCTTAAAGCACCAGTGATTTTGAAACCTGCCCTCGTACTCTCACTGGACCCAATGGACGGCGGTCCTTAATGGCGAGTTCATTGACCAGAGCTGATGTAGCTGCGCTTGTCCCTCCTCCAAGAAGCTGGTCAGAGTAGAAGAGTGCCTAAAAGGTAAGAGGAAATTAGTAAAAAAGTAAGGATCGATTAAGTGCAAGGTTAAAATGCTATTCTACTGACTTGTTTATTGATACATTAGGAGAGGTTTGCGGTGACACCATGATGTTAAATCTCTTTTAAGTAGTGTTGGTTCTGAAAAGAACCGGTGGTTAACGACTCTCGAGTCCAGTCGTTAACCACCGGTTCTTTTCAGAACCAACACACACTACAGAGATTTAACACTGTGGCACCGCAAACCTCTCCTAGTTATACTTCCACCATGCAAAGCTTTAAATCTTACTTATTGATAAATTTAAATGTTGTGATTTGGATTTTTAATTCATGGATGCTACCTGCACACACTCTATTAGACCAATCCATTAGGCTGTGTCCCTTAATGAACTGAACGGTCAAAACTGTGACTGCCCCCCCCAAAAAAAATTTAAAATCTGACAAGTTAGAATCTGTTTTTGGGGAGACGCCAACATAAGGGCTAGATAGCTCAGTTGGTAGAGCACCGGCATGTTAATTCAAAAGGTCTCCGGTTCAAACCCCGTTCTTGTCATATCTTTTTTGGTTCACCCCAGAATTGAATTAAAAATTTAGTGAGTAAATTTCCCTCGTGGTTCATTACTTGAAGTTAGAATCTGATTACAAAAGGTAAACACACTGCTTCTATTGGATAGCTGCACTGAGCATTTTGTGTGTGGCACGGCGAGTTGCTTCATTGGAGATCCATGTGCTGCTTGTGTTACGCACGTGAGAGTTGCTGGAAAGTTAGACTGTGTCCGAATAAAGCGACTTCGGCTATTGCTATGGCGGCTGGCTGCAGTGACAACATTGAAGAGGATGCCTTTTCAGCAATCCGGCCATAGCCACTGCGAGAGCCATCAATTCGGACATGGCCCTACAATGACGGGTGAGGCAGTCTATTATACTACACTAGAATAAGTGTGTTACACGTTTGTTTAGATTTTTTGTTTGGGAGGAAGGAGTGGGGTCTGGAGATTTCCTACCTGTGGTCCACTTGATGATTGGATCCCAACAGAACGTGTCTTGACTCCATGCAGTCTGTTCAACCGACTCGTCGCTGATAGCTGCCTCATTTTATCAGCTTGGTAGGATGCAGGCTTGGGTCTGGGTACCAGACCAAGGTCTCCTAGTTGGTAGTGCGGCAGTGGTCCATGACCCTTAGCGATGGGTGAGAGGGGTGCCTCGCTTTAGGTAATAAAGAACATGTATACTTGGATTTATTTCCTATGGATGTACACATGATGTAGATACAAACATTATATTGCAGCTTTGGACATTTCCTAAGAAAATTTGCTTTCACACATCAACTTTTCATGTTCAAAAAAATTCTCAGGCACACTTTGGCTTAAAGGCACTGGACACTATTGGTAATTACTCAAAATAATTGTTAGCATAAAAACTTACTTGGTAACAAGCAATGGAGAGCTGTTGGTAGTATAAAACATTGTGAGAAACAGCTCCCTCTGAAGTAACGTAGTTTTTGAGAAAGAAGTAATTTCTCAGTAATTTGAATTGATTTTGAGACCTCACGCGCGAGGTCTCGAAATCAAGCAATCAAGCATCTGAAGGCACACAACTTCGTGTGACAAGGGTTTTTTTTCTTCCATTATTATCTCGCAACTTCGACGACCAATTGAGTTCAAATTTTCACAGGTTTGTTATTTTGTGCATATGTTGAGATACACCAAGTGAGAAAACTGGCTTTGACAATTACCAAAGGTGTCCAGTGTCTTTAAGTTTGTATGAAGCCAGATGATAACAGCTACTTATATTACAATTTAATGTTAAACTTTTGATCACAACACTGTGAAATTTTTTCTGTACCTGAAATTTTTGATCGAAGCTCCGGTCTTCATCATTAAATTGTGTCAAACTACCAGCGCAGATGAATTTTCAGATGATATTCTTATATTGCAATTCAATCTTAAACTTTTGATCACAATACTGGGAAATAATTCCGTACCTGAAATTTTTGGTCCCAGCTCTGGTCTTCATCAATAAATTGTATCAAACTAGCCACACAGATGAATTTTTAAGCTAACTACTTATACTCCTATGACCATGTCAACAGAACATATCTTCTGGTTGTCTAAATATTATGTCCTGAATTTTGCTGATTTTTTAACATATGTAATATTGAGAGTGGGGTAGGCAGGACTCCCTACTGGAGTTTTCACTCACCCTGGTTTGAATCCCTTGCCTGATCCTGGCATATTTGACTGCCGACTCTTCGTCCGATACAAGACGTCATCTTCCCTCAAGAAGCTCGCTGGCGATGGGCCAACTCCGATGGCAGCAGCACTGTTGAGGATGATCAGAAGATTCTCGAGCATGCTGTCACGCTCCTCAATTCCATTATCCTCGTCTGCATCCTCTTCATCACCTTCCTCTGGTCTTGACTAAGGAGTTCACAAAATTTTATTTAGAGTTTCAGGCAAAACAAGCTGCTGCATCTGATACACTCAATCTTCAAATCAAGAAAATTTATTGCTTTAGTGAATTTTACAAAGGTACTACAAGAGTAGTAGATTCTCTCCATGAATCTTAATGAGGCACATATCTGAGCGGATCAATTTCATAGAGCTGCCTAAGCAGAAATTATTGCTCAACCAATTTCTGCTGAGCAAAAGTTAGCAGGAAACCAGTCTCAAATGGTCATTAATGGCACAGCATTTTGGCTGGTAACTTTACCCTATTATTTAATTTCACCACACCAGTGAAAGGGCAAAACCAAATAATGATCTTTATTCCCGGTGAAAATTTAACATCTATTAACTTTACCCTGCTAAGCAAAATTGTTTCAAGCTTAGATAAATTTGTGTGCTTAAGCAGCTCTATGAAATTTGACCATCTGAAAACAGTCTGTAGATTCTACTCAGATACTCAGCAGTACTTACTGTAAGTATCCTATGCATTGAGTATGCCGCTTCGGCTAGTATCCTCTCCAGCCGCTCTTTGTTCTTCAGAATCTCCTTCTTCTCTTTCTCCATCAGCTCCATCCCGTCTTCTAGTTGCTCTATCTCTTTGCCCATGGACTGCATCTCTTCACGGGATGACTCAGTCTGCTGACGGAGGAGGGCCGTCTCCGCTTCTACCTCCAGAAATTCTTTCTCGCGCTCCTCGAGGTCGATGATGAGTGCTTCTTGCTGCTTGGCTTTCTCCGTTAGCATGCGTATGACCTGTGGTAACAACGTAGTGGAAGGAAACAAAATTTAACCTTTGAAGGGTAACTTCTGCAGGCCTGACACTTCGCTCTTGTATAAAGGGCAAGGCACATTTTCCCTTAGTACAGGGCAACTGAATGCAAGAAATGTAACTTTGTACTGGAACACTTCAAAGGGCACCAAGGCAATGACACGGAGGCAATTGCCCATGTTGCCTCCATGTAGTATCAGGCATGCTTCTGCATACATTGTTGAACTTTATTTCATAACCATTTAATAAACCATTTGAAATAAAACAAAATGCTCACAAATTTGTTGTTTAATTCATGTGAAATACTGACAGAAATAGTTTTTATGGCAACATATTTTTTTGCAAAAGTATTTCCTTTCCTAACTTTTTTAGTAAGAGTATGTGGAAAAGAATTTGAACTTTCTCAAAACAGAATTAAAATTTGTCACGATTGTCTGGGGCATATTTGTCACATTTGTCTTGATTCATACTGATGCACTGAACAACATTCTATAGACCTGGTGCCGCCTTCTTGTTTTTCCTTCCACTAGAATCAATGTTAACCAAACTGAGGCTGGATGGGAAAAAACAGTCTGGTACTTTTCTTGTAGAACGAGAATCAGTGTTCAGTGATGCTGTTTCACACGTGGGAGCAAGACCAAAGGTGGCATTATGATAATGGTCCATTAACCCTCTTGCTGTCAATACCATTCAAGTGGCTTTGAATGATAATAAACTATGCCAGCCTGAAATATGATACCATGAGGGAATGCATGTACACAGTTAGTTCTGTGCACAGTTGTGCCACCGTACACAACCTTGGCAGTCAAATGATTTCAAATGGTTGGTCAACTCACTGGAAAATGTTGCCAAGAGTCACTGACAGTAGGAGGGTTAAAAGTGTGCATGTAGGTATCTCATAACTATTTTGACCTTTTGATTGCTGTGATTCTTCTTAGCCAATTCCTTCTCGTTGTTCTCCAGCATGTCCAGCTGCTGCAGCTGCTTCTTCTCCTTCGCTTGCTGCTGCTCATTCTCATCGATCAACTCCATCGTCTTGTCTGACATTTTGGCCAGCTGGGCGTGGATGCTGACATTCTCCCGGATGGTGCGCTTGGTGGTGTCGGCCATCTGTTTGTTGGAGACCTTGCGGAACTCGGCGGCGACTTGATTGACGCGGAGGACCATCTCTCGCTTCAACCTGTTCAAAGAAACATTTCGATCAAAACGCTGGACTCGAGAAGGCGAGAATGGTGGAACAGGATTCCGTGGTGAGGATTATCTTGATGATGTGCGAAGGTGGAAAAATAATGTTTGAAGCTTCGTAGGAAGTCAATATGCTTTTGTTCAAACTGGTAACACTAACTGGCAATATTGTAATGACTTAAAGGAACATTACAGAATTGGTAAGAAAAAAACTTGTAAAATATACTTTTTGATCACAGATTTACATAAAACTTACACAGTCTAATGATGATGATAGTAGAAAACATCCCTTGAAATATTTCTGTCTGAAATGCCATATTTGATGAGAAATGAATAAACCAATTTTCCGATTGGAGTTTATCGCTCAGTGAGCGTTTTATTCATTTTTTTGAATCTATATGATTTTGTGCAAATGTGTAATCGGTTTTTCACTTTTTGCTCATGACCCAGATGGCCGGCCGACCGATCTCAAACTTCTACAGGTTTGTCAGTTTATGTATATGGTGGATTACATAAAGTGCTTACACTGCCAGCAACTGTTTTGTTAGCAAAATCCAATTCTGTAATGTTCCTTTAATCACTGATCAATCACAGACTGTGTACCCACCTGTCTTTGTCGACCACCTGTTTCCTCTCCAACTGGTAGATCTGTTCCTTGTGTTCTGTCTGCTGATTGTCTAGCTCCTGCTCCATCTGTGCAAACTTAGCCATAAGGTCCTCCTTCTGAACTTTGAACTCTTCTAACGATGCAAGCTTTCCACCTTCAAAGCAAGGGAAGTTAGAAATTTGACAAAGTGTACCGCAAAAAACCTTAAAAACGAACCAGTACGATACATAATCCAACGTCTGCTTCTGCTGAGTACAGTAGTTGCTCCATGAATGTTTTAACAATTTTTTTCCCTATAAAAACAAAGTTATTTCTCTGCAACAGACACCTTGTGTATGCCGCAATCACTGAGGAAAATGTTAGAAACACACAATATCAGCTAATGAGATGTCTTCCTCATTGGGCGCAGGGAGTTTTGCATCATATGTAAGCAATCATTGTACAGACATTATTCAATCAAACTTGAGTATGCTTTTGCCTTCTTCTACAAGTACTTCACAAAAGTTCCCTTTACTTGCAAGCCTTGCTTTATTATCACTGTTTGTTTAAATGCATATTTTTAAGGTTGTACCTGGGCTAAATGTAGGTTTAACTATCATGGTAATATTTCTTACTCAGAATCATATTTTCCGATGTGAGCTGATCTTTAGTTTCTTGGAACTCCGTTCTGAGCTGAGCAAGCTGCTGCTCATAAGCATCCTTCTCTGCATCCTTGATCTGCTGAAGACCGACGAGACGATCGTTCAGGTCAGCAATGTCATTCTGTCGCTGCTCTAGCTGCTTCTTCAGGAAGGAGACGATTTCCTTTTTGTCTGTGCCCATCTGATCGTACTGGGCCCGGAATTCTCCATTAGCCACTTCAAGTTCATCGCATTTTCGTTGGTATCTGTGTTTTGAAAGATGATCATTGGCTTTGTTGTTGAATGCATTGTGATAATTTTTACAGGACAACAGGCTCAATTTTTTATATCAAGTTAAAGTCTGGCGTGTCCCACCTACATGTACACATTCTTCAAAATGCTATATTCCTTGTATTTTGGCAAGTTTCTTCAAATTTGATGAAGTCTAGATTCACCTCATAAAGTTGTAATGCAACTGATCATCCACAATAAATATTTGATAGCAGTAAATACAAGTATACTTTACTAAATGAATTTCCAGTGAATTTTTTAAGCAGGACTAGCTGCTGGATAACAGCCAGTATAATCGATGCCCTTGTAACAGGCATATTGCCCTCCAAAATTTGGCTTGCTCAAAGGCCAAAGTGGCCTTGCCCTAGAAATGATGTACCCCGGTAATTCCAGGCCTGCACACCCAAACTTGTGTAACTGTCCTATAATTTGATAGCCCATGGACCTTATGCATTGACCATCTTAGCTAGGTAAAACGATGATTAGAAGTGCAACGCTTTGTTCGCACAGCTCAAAACATGAGTCAATGATCAACCTTCTTCTGGCATCTACCAGAGGGCGCCCTACTCAAATGACATCATGTGCATTATAAGATCTATACCAAGTCGGGAAAGCAAAGACAAAAGTTAAAACAATTACTCACCTAAACAGCCTCTGTTCTAGGTCGCGTATTTGTATAAGGAAGAATTCCTTACTGACCTCGGTCAGGTTGGCCCCAGAGGGCGCTGAGGAAGCTCTTGCAGATTTCTTCCCACTCTTTTTACCACTTTTCTTCCCCTTCTTCTTGCCTCCTTTCTTCTTTGGTGGCATGTTTCTCCCGAAGGTTCAAGTTCACCAAGTAATTGTCACACTTTTTGTAAACTTTTCAATTCAAAACTGAGGGTTCTAGAAGGTCCATCAAAGTACAAGAGTGCTGTTACTTCATCTCGTCCGTAATTGTGCATTCGCGTTCAATCCAAAATGAGTTTAACATGTGTTCTGTAATTGCACAAAAAAATAATAATAATAACGTGAAATTATGGTGAGGAAACTTCAGCTTGATCTACCAGCAGGTCACAAAAAAACCTGCAAGGAAATACCTTCAAGGAAAATCTGGCATGTATTTTGGTACATACTGTCACCAACGGCAAATCATTTAAAGTATAGATATCTAAAGTTTGATATTCTTTCAAAATCTACTCGGATCTCAGACAAACATTCTACCACTACTCCTGGCATTAGCTCTCACGCAATCACTGCATAAAATTACTTGGTGCCCCAGACTGCAGTGCAGTAGCACAGTCAGCACACGGGATGCCCGCGTACGTTAGTGAAAATTGACACATTTTCTAAGAGTAAGATCCAGGTACTGACTGAGCTTGTTCCTTGTAATAATGTTCAATGCAAATACAATCAATTAAGTTCTATTCTTCAATTCAAGCAATCGAGTGCTATACGCCTATAAAAAAATAGTATAAATTTAATGAATACAATGCAAGCTACTCGACTCCTAGAATTATGAGGTTCGATCCGCTATCTCTCTCTGGAGTCTGGAGACGATAACGGATCGAACCTCATAATTCTAGGAGTAAATGGAAGACTTGGCAAGAGCATGCTTTCCAAACATTACGTGTGAGGGTATTTCAGATTGTACAGTTTGTGTCTTCCGAGTAATTCTATCACTCAGTAGAAGGTTCCTTAGCTACATGTTCACTCCCAGCCCCCCCCCCCCCCCCTTTACCTTCCCCTCCCACAGCTCCTGTCCATCCACACAGAGACACAGTGCAGGTGCGCCTGTGCACAAAATCTTGTTTCTAATCCCGATCGTGGTTTTGTTTGTTATTTTAAGGTTATTTTTCATTACAATCGGCGATGGTTCTTGTCAGTACTTAACTATCTAGAAATTCAGAACACAATAACTTTCAAAGAAATAAACAAAGGAACTATCATGGACTACAAATAAACTAGAAAACTGTCAAAAATCTTACCACATCAAATCTACCATAACCATCACAGCACGATGATCGACTGATGCTTCGTCGCTAAGAAGCGCACGTCACATAAACACACAAATCAGTAGCTGGTGCTCGGTACATCAAAGTACTCAAACTCAATGAATTAGTTTTGTGATTACCAGTGAAAGGGTACGTTTGTTTGGTTTTTATTTACTCCTCATTAAGTGTTCGTTTACGAGAAGACCATGCAAAATCTTGAAAAATCGACAAGGTGGGGGGTCGGCGATTTAAACTCAAATCTTGGCTATTTGATCCCCACCAGGGACCATAACACCTGGTGAAGCAGCTCGCTCAAAAACCGCACAATGGCCGAGTACGGGACACCAACTATTTTTAGCGCAAAATGGACATTTCCGGGGAGTTCATTTGTAGTGTTTCTGGTGTATAATTATAGCCCTGTTAATTCCCTTAAACTGTATCAATTTCTGTCAACTTATACATCAAAAGAAAGAGCTCATCGTCCTCTACACGATCAAATAAAAAAGAATTGTGTGAAAATCTTCACCGCAGATATATAGGTTGTTTTCTACTAAGGAAATAAGCCATCCACGCAGTTACCCATAACTTAATTAGTGCAGGGCTGAGAGTCAACAAACTTGGTGGAAATATAGTTCAGATATCCAACTACAATAATAAAAAATAAAAATATTGTCAGCTCTTCTTGTTTTTAATTGCCAAGGGTCAACTAAGATGGAAAAGTTCATAGTAAGTATCAAACCTACATACAGTTCTGAGTAAAATATCTTGCCCTTAATTCACGTCTGGAATAGAATTGTTATAACATTAAAAAAATATGTCAACAAAGATGAAACATAAGTTTTTGCAAGTTTTGTGTATTGAGGTGGATGGGGGAGTTTTTCTGGCAATAATACCGACCGTGATAGTGAAAGTGGAACGTCCAGTAATACCGCCCACCCAGTTAACGCGAAGTACCACAAGAGGGCGCCACACATCGCATCGCACCCCCCCCCGGTCGTGAGCGATGTCAATATGTCAGCCATGGATATCGGATACGGCGGCTGTATCGCTGAAGTGTGATTTTTGTAATTTTGAGCATTGCAAAGCCATTGAGTGTGGTGTATATCCCTCTTATCTGCGCGAGAGCAATACCCTGCACCTTCATCAATGCACAAAAAACATACGGAGCCATTTGCAGAACTAAGTGGAAAGTTGCTGCATATGAAGTGAATGCCGAGTCGAAGTTGATCCTCCTGCGACGTTGATGCTTACACTAGTTACAGTGATAAGACGATATGCCCGGCGCATCGGTACAAGTTAGAGTTGAGTTGGACATCAACAAGGAAATGCTGTCATCCACTCCATACTGCCAGGCCCGTAACCAGGATTTATGTGTGTATTTTTTTTTGGGGGGGGGGGCGAATGTGAAAGGTTTTTTTTGGGGGGGGGGAGCGGACTTTTTTTTTTTTTTTTTTTTAATTTGGGTCCCCCCCCCTGGTTGAGACTGTCAATTCGGGAGCAGCTTCGGCAACCGTGTCCCAGGCAATCCATTCTGGCTGGGCTCACAAGTTTTCCAAGGCAAGGAAGAGGTTTTCGCAGCAAGTGAAGGATTTTTTGCTTGCCAAGTTCATGATTGGCGCCAATACAGGAAAGAAGGAAAACCCAGAAACTGTGTCCCGTCGATTGAAAAGTCAGTTTCACAGAGATGACTGGTTGACTACCCAACAGATAGCCAGCTATTTTTCACGTCTTGATCTCTTACACAAATCTGGGACACTGCCATCAAAGAGCTGGACTGATGTGAACAATAATGCTGAAGAGTTGGTTGAAAGACAGGTTCTCGTGGATGCTATACAGAACCAGTGTGAGCTTTGAGGCATTTAAATGCATGATGCCATCGGACGCTTATCAAGTGTCCGTTTTTTATTAAACAGTCAGTACTCTGCCATTTTTAATTTTTGTTAATCTCAAATTTTGAATTTCCCAAACTACACCTAGCCAATTAGCATTCCAGTTGTCTCGTTACCATCAGGGTTGATTTTCACACCAAAAAAATCCATCAATGACCAGTAATGCTTCCAACTTTGATGCCGTTGGTGTATTATCTATGTTGTAATACTTGTACCACTCTATCTTGACTGTATAGTCAGTGAATACCACACACCGGTAGTGTGAAGGTAAAAACTGAAATATATTGAACCGTTGCACATATGAATATGTCAATAAATAAAACCATTGACACTTATTGTGTTATTATCTAAACTATAATAAACTCTTGGTGTGTTTATTTTGTTTTCTAATCACCTGATTCTGAAGAGGATCTTGCCTTTGCAACTCAGCAAATGCCTGACAAGGACCAAATAACTTGCACTGGTAGCTACTCATGTGATCATACAAATCAGAAAAGGGGGAAAGGCTTGGAGGAGGGGGGTCACAACTAAAATATGAATCAGGATTTGAGTACGACAAACTAAACAAAACGTTTAGATGTTAGGTCATTGACTGAATCCTGAGGAAAGTGGTCATGTTCACCATAATACTTAATAAAAGGATTCAAGGACCAACATAATTGTTTCATGTAGAGTAATGAGAGGTTTGCTTCATGTCCAATGCATCGAAACTACCGTTGAAAACAAGGCAATCACAAATCACAACAGGTACCAGTTTTTAACGATGCAATGCTAAACCGCCATTATTAGGCAAAAACAGGCTCCTGCCATTTCAAAAAAAAAACTGCTGACAAATATTTTATTGATGCTACCTAAGGACCATAATAAGAACTCTCTTTCACCCGAGTGTCATTGCTCACAGACCTGCACTAATGACTCTACAGCGATTCAAAGATGTGACGCAAATTTAGGGGTACCCTTAAATGAAGAGTTACCGTTGCCACGTAAGAGGTTTTTTTCCCACAATTTTAACTTCCTGGTTTAGCTCAGGATACAAACTAAAGACCCTAAAAATTTCATTGCTCTACTGTATTCCACCGTTCAGCAGCAAGCGTTTAAACTTTTGCAGCCCAAAATCATCAAAAACGCCATTTTACCACTAAAAAACACATTTTTGGCTCTTTTTTCTGTTAGGGAGGTCGGATCTGCCAAATATTGTGCACAGCCTCAAGGCTACCCATGACCCACCTACCACCAAAATTTCAGCCAAATCCGTTGACCCCCACCTTATCACGGTCTGCATGGTCCTCTCATGGACACGCTCTTAACAACATGGCTGCGCCCATGGGATGCACAATTTGGACCGATTGCAACTGGATTGAACAGTAAACTTGGTTGTGTGTACGTTAATTCTACCTCCATGGTCATACGTACCAAAGAGAAAGGAAACTTTTATAGTAAAAATAAAGGTTTATCTGGAAGATTGTGCCTTTTTTGTGGTCAATTATTATTTGGGGTTTATTATTTATTTAAAATTAAGCCTATCTATTCTAACTTAACACTTAACAGCTTAAGTATGAATATGATAATAATATTTTAATATTAAATATTAATTAGGGACCGAGGGGGCGACGCAAACTTAACTCACTCACGTAATTAAGTCTCTGCCTTATCAGAGTCTGACCCAGTAACTGTAGTAGTGGTAGTAATCGGGCCCACGACCGATAATGTCAAAATTTTGAAAAAGGAGTACAGCGTCCCAGTTACTGGGTTTATGTATTATTTATATTATACGTTGTCGTAAAGTGTGGTGGTAATTGTTTTCATTGGTCAAAAGCTTCCTTCTAAATTCTATTGCGAAACTTAACCATAACAACAAATATTCAATTAGGTAGACTTAACATGCATACAAATGAGGGACTCGGAGCTTGACAATCTGATCACTGCATGTTATGATGTAGACGATACAAACTAGACTAATAATACTAAAAAGGCCTAGACTAGACCTAGTGTAACTGGGACGCTGTAAAGCCAAATTTCAAAAAGAGGAGTACAGTGCATTACTTGGGCTAAAATAACATTGTCATTCATTTTGTAAATGGCATGCTACGCGTTGGCATCGAATACATCTTTACCGAGATTGTGCTGAATTTGCACAGTGAGTCTTGACAAAGACTGACGAAGCTTTACATATAAGTCTAGCCCCATCTCACATTTGCCAAGTTTGGCATTAAAAGAGGATGGTTGTTTTGAGCATCGGGGAGAAGGTTACAATCGTCACAATTATTTACAGACGTCTTACCAACCGGCAACCACATTGATTCTTGAACTCATTTTAACATTGTCTTATACATGTATGTGCCTTCTGTACTTTGTCAGTCATGTCAGTGGAAGATGGACAATGGAATAGGCAAGACGTGTCGTCCAAAGTGGCAGAAAGTATTGTATAAAGACCAGGGTGTTCCAGATAACTATGTTGATGAATCCTTCCTTGGGGAGTTAAAGAAAAAAGGTACATTTTGAAATATTTGTTAAAGTTTGAAAGAACAGATTTTGTATTGTTTTGAAGAGCACATTTACTTGAAATCTTTTTACAATGTCTTTAAACAAATGATAATTTTTATACAAGTTATTTTTCTGTCCAATTTTATTTGCCTTAAAGACACTGGACACTATTGGTAATTGTCAAAGACCAGTCTTCTCACTTGGTGTATCTCAACATATGGATAAAATAACAAACCTGTAAAAACTTGAGCTCAATTGGTCATCGAAGTTGCGAGATAACTATGAAAGAAGTTCACCCTTGTCACATGAAGTTGTGTGCTTTCAGATGGTTGATTTCGAGACCTCAAAATCTAATTCTGAGGTCTCAAAATCAAATTCGTGGAAAATTACTTCTTTCTCGAAAACTATGTCACTTCAGAGGGAGCCGTTTCTCACAATGTTTTGTACTGTCAACCTCTCCCATTACTCAGTAGCAAGTATGGTTTTATGCTAATAATTATTTTGAGTAATTACCAATAGTGTCCACTGCCTTTAACACTCAAAAGTTTGTTTGTTTTTTATTTGGTTATGCAGAAACTACATATGAATTATGGCATGTGGTTCAGGAATCAGGTGTCGTGACTCAACAAATAAGTAGGTATGCCTATTACTGAGCCAGCTCCAACCCTTCCCTCCAATCCCCTCCCACCACTGATGCTGCTCCTATCACCATCCCCCAAAAAAGACATCAACAACAAATTAAATCAGTAATAGCTTAAAGGAACATTACAGAATTGGTTTTTGCAATAAAACAGTTGCTGGCAGTGTAAGCACTTTATGTAATCCACCATATACATAAACTGACAAACCTGTAGAAGTTTGAGATCGATCGGCCATCTGGGTCACGAGAAAATAGTGAAAAACAGATTACAAATTTGCATGAAATCATATAGATTCAACAAATGAATAAAACGCTCACTGAGCGATAAACTCCGATCGGAAAATTAGTTTATTAAATTCTCATCAAATATGGCATTTCAGACAGAAATATTTCAAGGGATGTTTTCTACATCATCATCATTAGACCGTGTAAGTTTTATGTAAATCTGTGATCAAAAAGCATATTTTACAAGTTTGTTTCTTACCAATTCTGTAATGTTCCTTTAATGTTGGGTGAATAATTACTTATTTACTTTAAATTCAAATTTGTGGCACTTACTAAGTTTTAAAGCTGTCTGTGTTCATATAATCATGATAATATTAATAGCAAATCAAAATGCATTTATTCATGAACTAATCCAGGCCTGATTCCCTGAAAGAATTTATGTTTTTTTAAACCCATATTTGCCTAACAACGGATTTTCCCGTAGTTCACACAAGTGTTGTTAGTGCCTAACTACGGAAAACCTGTAGATGAACAAGGAAATTAGTGTCTCTCTTTATACTCTTGCTACTAGTGGTATGACATTGGAAACATGCCAAAATATATATCACATTAAAGTGAATGAGGTGCTCTTTCAAACAGTATTTAGTTTTGGGGGTATGTTTATACGCAATGCAGTAGATAATGAAAATTTGTTATAATGCAGCAATGAGTGCTACATGGGCTTAGGCGGGAACTGTGTTTATGTACTGTGACCAATCAGGCAGTATGGGTTAACCCTTTTATTCAGAGCTGTATTATCATCATCATACATCCATACACGGTTTTATTGTTGATTTTTTAAACAGTTTTTTTTTCTTTGAAAAGTGTCTGAAAAATACTATATAAGTGACAAAGAAATTTGGTTTTGTTTTTGAAACATCGACACTATGTTAACAACGGGAAGCTTTAGCAAATGTCAATCCAGGTCATCACCTTTACCTTGACCTTTTTGGTTGATTGAAAGTAGGAAAGCTCTTGCAGCCATTTAAGGCCGCAAATGGCTGCAGGATCTGAGTACAAGACATGTATCTAGCTGCTATGGGTTTTATACATATTTTCGGTCTAAGTTATAATTTGTTCTTCTTGGTCATTTGTCTATTTCTGTAGTATCTGCATCTTTGTGGTTTTATTTGTGTACATGGAACGGGACTTGCTCTCTCCAGTCAATCTGTTGTACATCAACGCTGGGTTGTCTGTGATTGGTTATATCCTCTTTGATGTCATTGATGGAGGGCAGGATAGGAAGGAGAGCGGCAGATCTCGTGAGTACCAAGTATGGTTACTGTCAACCTTTAAAAGTGGGCGGTCGTGTTGGCACTACAGTGGTAGATCTTTCCTCCTCTCTCACCTCTAGGATCCCAATTGAATCCCGCATGGGGCACCATGTGGATTGAGTTTTTAGTCCCTACCTGGGTCCAATTTCGTGGCCATGCTTACCGCGGAATTCTGTGCTTACAGCTCCACCTGAAGTACATAGTTCTATGGGCTGTAAGCGCAGAGTTTCATAGTAAGAAGAGCCATGAAAATGGGCCCTGATTCTGTTGGTTATTTCCTGTAATAATTCTCTGGGGTGTTTTCCTCCCACATCTAAAACTTAAACTTCCTTCCTTGTTTTTTCTCCATGGGGTTCTTGGCTAGTATAGTGATTAATTTTTACTTTTCTGAGAATCCTTGGCTTCACTACCAGAGTTAAAAATAAATACCAGACTCTCAGAAAGATTTGGTAATTGGTATTGGAGCATTGCCATTTTGTCGAAAAACAAGTTTTGTCTAATTCTTAAATGTTCCGTTCAAAGGTATAAAGGTACAATTTGTAGTGAACAGATGGATACTATTACTAGTGGAAACTTTCACAGGGTGTTTGTGAAGTGCATTCCTTGATTAAATTTTATTAGTTGCACGTTCTTGACAGTATTACCATCGCCGTACCTTTTCTTGATTCAGAGAGACTGAAAGCAAGCTCCCCAGAAGTCAAAGTTTGGGTCACATTTAGTAATGCTGCGCCTTTTCTTGGGTAGCAGCAGCTTTTCAACCATTACTAAGAACCTCAGTCACAAGAGTGATGCCGATTCACATGAGGGTATGTGGTGTTTTTATTACAGGCTTGGATGATGTTAAAAGTACTGCCATCTTTGTAGCCTTCTCGTATGGTTTGTCACCGATCCTGAAAACTCTGACTGATACCATTAGTACCGACACTATCTATGCAATGACTGTAAGTATGAAGTAACATTTATTATTTTTTGACCCAGGTTGTTCCTTTAACCCTGACAGTATCAGTTTCCTCTAAATTCCCAATCAGGAGAATGACAGACTTCCTAGGATGTGGAACTGCAGGTCTAAATAACAATTGTTTGTCATTGTGACAGGCATACCAATCTTGCAAGCGTCCACAAATGTTGGTGTTCAGTTGCCATAGAGAAGAAGGATTTTGGAGGATATCTAGCCAACTTTACTATTTGGTAAAGTTGGCTAACAGTCCTTACAGTCCCAGTCCTTAAAGTCCCAAATCCTTCTATAACCCATTACCAAAGTGAATGATTCAGAAGGACTGGAGCCAGTAGGCCCAAACAACAAGTGCTTATATCGCAGGGTCAGGCATTCCAATTATTTTATAAGTCCAAACAATTTGGTGTGGAATTACATAAGAGAAGAGGAACTTTGAGGAATGGGAGACTTTTGAGATGATAGCTGGCGTCCCGCTCACTGGTCCTTTTCAATTTTTTTCAACGACGAGAACAATAGAAATAGAACAGTCGAGTGGGACGCCCGCTGTCATCTGAAATGTCTCCCATTTGGCCTCACTCCAACGTAACTATCTAGTCTGTGAGAGTTAAAGAAAGAATTGATATTTCTCTTTTATTTGATCTCAAATCGATTGACATAGATCAAGGGGTCTCAGTACAAACCAGAAGGAAAAATAGTAGTGCATTAATGACTCAAGACCCAATACATAAATAAATAAAAAACCCTTATCCAATAAAAAGCAATCAAAAATTATGAGGTCTGAAAAGGCTGGTTTGTTCTGAAGCTCTTTGATCTATGTCAATGAAGAATTATTGCTACAAAGCAACGAAGAGTTTTGAGGTCTGAAAAAGCCAACCGGAAACTGGGTAGAGACTCAAACTCGAAACTCAAAGTTTGTGAAAAAGGCTTTGTATGGGTCTTGAGTCATTAATGCACTACTATTTTTCCTTCTGGTTCGTTCTGAGGCCTTTTGATCTATGTCAATCGATTTGAGATCGAAGAGAAACATCAATTTTAATGTTGAGGCAGCAAGAATTGAAATTAATAACTGTTTATCGATTTTGAAATTTCATTCGAATTTACCTTTGATTTTTTTCAGGTATTTATGCTTTTAGGAAACCTGCTCTTTCATGATTATGTGACAACAGAAACAAGGTATGATCTGAGCTTAAATATTTACTGTCAAGTGTTTTTTAGTCTTATTAATGGGAACATGCAGCAAGGTTATTTACAGCAATATATGCAGATGCAATTTTGTAACTAACAATTACAGGTTACGACACAATGTTTGCTTTAATTTGTTTTGGGTGGAAATAATACAAAAAATATGGTTACGTATACTTTGTTTTATAAATGCAAAGAGGTCTGCAACACCTGGAAAAAGTGTTCAATGTTTGGCTTTTTATCAAATATCTTGAGTTAAACCATTCATTTGCCCATTAATTTCTTGCAAAATTTCAGGGGAAGGAGACCTGTTTCACTAAGTGCATCTATATTTGCATCTGTTTGTCTGGCATCCAGACTGCCGTCTACTCTCCATGCTTTTGCAACAGTCACTGTTGCTATGCAATTGTTTGCCCTCTGGCCTGAACTCAGACGAAAACTAAAGGTAAACTTAATTAACACAATATATCATAGGCCCTCTTCAAAACCACAGCTTCGACTTAGGCTCCGGCTTTTGCTTTGTGATCATTTTTTAAATGTACATTTGCACATTCGGTACAGGATTTTCAATTGGCAGATGGTGCTTAAGCCAGAGCCAAAGCTCAAGCCATGGTTTTGAAAATGGCAATAAAGGACTTGAGGGAAGCATCAGTCACAAAGGTGCTTTCTGTTCCAAGAAAACATTGACTATTCTGTATTACTATATGCTGCTAAATTTAAGTAAGATTTTAATATTCAGCCACCAGTTTTTCAATTTAAAAAAAAAAGGGAAAATTACAGCGTTCCAGATTAAAATATGTCACTCACAGAATGGCTCTCTAAAGTTAAAGTGGAGTAAAACCCTCTCTGACAGTTCCTTCGGCCCCACTGCTCTCAACCAAGACCGCTGGGAATGGGCCGATGAGGTAGTACAAATTCTTGCTCAGGATGTAGTGATGCATGTTGGGAACTGATTGTACTGCTGATCGGCGCAATGCGCACAATCGCAGCACGTACACCCATGATATGATAATTTAAACAAGTATTTAGCCCTCTTCTTTTTAAACCAAAGTTGCAAGAAGAATGAAAACTGTCCAGGTAAGTTTGTAATTTTGCGATTGAGTCCTAACTGTAGTACAAGGCAAAGAATGATAATAATATTTCCAAACGATTTACACCATAGAGCTACAGTATTATTGATAGAGACTGAATCTTTTGTAAAGTGAAAGAGGTGACCAAGGTTATTAGGTCTGGGGAAAGGGTCCAACGAGCATGCGCATAGACCAAGTTACCTTTGTTTACAGAGTGGTGACCTTGTACATTCTAATGCGTTTCCTGACGGACAAGATACTACATAGGCCATAAGGGAAAATTTACATTTTGTGTCATAATTTTCACATGAAATCAAGACTTACAAAAGCAACAGCTGTACAGCTTTCGAGATGTCCCCCCTTTCTTCATATCAAAAGTTGAGAAAAATCAGACAGTGCAATCTCCATAAAACATAAGATTTGTTGTTTTCTTCCATTGAGCTGTGTACAAGCTGTGCCTGTAGGAAGTCCAGGCTCTGTTGCTCTTTTGTAAACATGTGATGTCACAGGTCACATGGTCTATAAAAATGACAGCCCATCTCAACACCCTTGTTTCAGGTGCTGGGACCGAGCATGCGCGAACTCTGACAGTTGGACATTTCTTAAGGTCATGTGTAAAGGTACACAATTATGAAAAACATGTGTTTATTTCAGACAATGCTGTAATTAACTGCCTTTGTCTTTTTTAGGTTCGCATTCCAAGATCCCAGACTCCGTTAACATTGGCATCAGCCATCTTTGCATTCATTGCCTTGGTAACAGTCAGTCACATAGCTGCCATTATCATCGTCTTGATTGATCTTGCCATTACTTTCCTCGTTCCTGTTTGCCTGATACGTTTACAACTGTTCAAAAAGTGAGTTCCTATGATCTTGTATATTTTTTTTCTTTACTAAAAATTTATTTATTTAAATTTTCGCACACATGTGGCTTGCTACCCTTGTGAACAACAAATTGATAATATTTTAAATTGTTTATATTCTGTTCTTCAGAAATATCCATGGTCCATGGGATGAAGCTGTGATTCAACATTAACTGCTATTTTGGTGAGAAAAACTGGGCCTGGGTCGATGATCGGCCATTATACATACAGGCTTTCTAACAGTCTGAATGTGCTTCAGAAACATGACCAGAAAAAAAGGAAATTTGTAAATGTCAACGGAGTTTCATTGACAAAACAAATTATTCATGGCTAGAAAAAAAAGTTTGGTTTTGACTGAAAATAATCCCTCACGGGTATACAAGTTACCAATAAAATTTCTATCAAAATTTCAAGGGGTGAATATCTTTAGTAACATACTATTATTATTTTATATTCTTCATAAGAATACACACTTTGCAGAAAGTCAATTGTTTAGGCTTTATGTTGATAGCAAAAGCTGCAGGTCATTTGTGTGTCAATACTAACAATGAACTTGGGTTTTTTTCTTGTCTGTTGTTTAGACACTCTTTGTAAGTGTTTTCCACAGGCTATTCAAGTGTCTTTTGCCAAAATACATAGAATTGCCATAAAGTAAAGTTATTTTTCCAGACTGTTAAGTATAAAAAAAATTGAAAGCATCAATACAAAGATTTGCAAAACCTATCGCATGCTGCATTGTATTCTTTGAATTGCTATTTTGTTTTAATTTAACTGCTTTGCTCAGGGACCACTATAACACCATTACACCCCTTGTATGCATGTCACTCGCAGCTACTGGCATGTTGGGAGTCAACTCATAGACGCCATGTCGCCTAACATGCATACTACATTGTGTAACACACGGTGGCTCCCAGAATGGCTCAACCAAGATTATTGCGATGGTGACATAGGGTGAATGGGTCGATACATGTACATTTTTGTTAACTGCAGAGCAAGTGATGCTTAGTTTATATATTTATTTCAATCACCGCCTGAATTTAGTGGTGAATTAGGACAATTTATTCATCTTCATACTTTTGCTGTTTTATATAAATCCAATTTTGTACAGAATTTTTTCAACGAAATAAAGCATTTTATAAATAATTTTACAATGGATGGACTGTCTGGAAAGTTGTTTCTTTAAAGTTGCGTGGCTCGATTTTTGTCAAAAAATTTCCTGGTTTTTTGAATATTTTCTCTGAAGGAATTTTGACAGAAGGTGTTGTTTCAAAATGAAAAACATACAAAATCTTTCGTGTATGCCAGGGACAATGCACAAAATACATGTATTTTGCAACATTGTTTATGGCTGATGAACATGATTTAATGTTGGATCCTGGCAGTAATTAATTTTTAGTTTTACTAATAACTACCACTTATCATTGACAGCACATTTCATGCAATGCCTTAAAGGCCCTGTACACTATTGGTAAGATCGAAAAACACAATGTTCACAGATTCACACATAACTTACATGATTTAAAGTAAGTAATGGTAGAAAGGGTCCCTTAAAATATTTCTGCCTAAAATGCTATCGTTTCTGAGAAATGAGTAAAACAATAGTAATTATCATGCGTGATAATTTGAAAAAAACAGAAAACACATAAGATCTCTTTTCACTATTTTCTCGTGACCTCGATGACCAGTTGAGCTCAAACTTTCACAGGTTTGTTTGTTCATGCATATGTTTAATTACACAAAATGTGGACACTGATTTTGAGCTGTTACCAAAAGTGTACAATACCTTTAAATGAAAGCTTGTAGTTTTCTTGAATATATATTGAAGGGCTATTTTAAATTAAATATAGATTTTCGGGTCAAATTGGCTAATAATTGTTTATGACCCACCATCTTTAACAATCTGTACAGACATCTTTTACAAAGATTCACAACAACTTCAATTTTTTTTTAATACACACTTTATTCAGACTTCGTTGTTAATTCTTGGTCCTTTTTTTCATGAAATGTCACTTAAAACATACATCTTCGTTGCAAAAAACAACAAATACAAACAAAAACAGGGAGCTAGTCGCAACACATCCGGAACCAGTAAGAATCAATTTGTGTGTAGTATGAAATTAGCACAAGTCTATAATGTGTAAACGATATCTAAGGTTGTTAACCAATGAAAAAGTTGCATAAGTTATGCCTGCTTCTGATTGGACAATAGTGCTACGGACAACAGGTGGACAGATGCAGAATCTATTCGCACCGTAAATAATTAAGCGCTCAAATAATATGTCTCTGCTCTCATCAAATTTTAATTTAAATCATTCATTTACCGTTTTATTTACCACAAATAGTTTCCAATTCAAAATCCATGCTGTTTCATCATTGTTGGAGTTCTAATGGAGTGGACTTTGTGAAACAGATGCAAACATAGTGCGCAGAATTGCTGCGCGGAAGACGACTCAGCAACACACAATCGCGCAACATTGTAAGAAAAAGTGTCATGCCACATCTACGAGTATAAAAAAAAAACAGGTACAACCGTAGCTTATTCAACCTTATGATATAACGTTTACGGATGCCCAACGTGTTGGCAACTGTGGGTAAGTTTGTAGGCCCTCAGCCTGCAATTTTTTCTGTACTTTGTTGATAGTTTGGGGTTTTTTGCGACTGCCTCCCGCCGGCGAGTAGATGCTATTAACCAGGGGATCTGTTACCCCCTTACGCGTACCGAGCGGAACATGGATACCGGTCGCTTACTTATCGGCACCCTTTTGCTTGGCGTGCATACATTTCAAAAAAGTATTTGTACGCTAAGCAATCCCAGGTTAGACTCCTCCGTATCAACTCATCGGAGACTGACGTTCTACTAGGATAGTACTAACTAGTGTAATATAATTTTGTTAAAAATCATGAAGAAATGGTTGTAAAGTAATAAGGAAGTATAGCACGGGATTGATTAAAAACGAAGGGAACACAAACATTCACAGCAAGCAAGTTTCCACCCTTCCAAGTGGCCTACATGTATTGTCTAAAGTTTCTAGTAATATTTCAGTTTTATATAATGATGGCAGTGGAAGCTATAATTATTAGTATTCACCATACGGGGTAACTTGACAACAAAAAGAAGCCTTTAGTTTTGGAGTAATCGCGACGTGCCCGTGAATGATGAAAACAATAATGCTTGATGAATCTTGCGCGTGTCAAAACGCCCTCTGTTGAGACTGCTTGCTCTTTAGCAGACTTTAATTTTTCATAAAAATATTATAATGAAATTTCCGTTGTATGTATCCTGATACTGTGGCGTAATTCTTTACTACATGTTATTTTAATGTTGAAACGAAAGTAGAGGTTATGATTTCAGCGCCGTTTCACACTAAATTAAATCAAAAGAAGAAAAAAGGTAAAATGACAAATTGTTTTAATAACATTCCTGTTTGTGTAGAAGATATCATGGCGTATCTTATCGTCTATAACATAATAGGTTTATCATTTGGATCAAGAGCAGCCGAAATTTCCTCTTTGTTTTCCTCAACCCATTCATCGAATGATTTAGCTGACGGCATAAGCTTCCTGCTTCCCTCAATGTCCAGATATTTGGCATACCCAGGATACGCCTCGCCCGCCAGGATGAACTTGTACCAGTTGACCAAAGTCTCTATTCCGGTTTGGTTCTTGTACTTTTCTCGCAGATCGTCCAGCGTGAACTGTCAAAGAAAAACAACCATTAAAAGCATGCTACATAAATAACCGTTTCTTGTGATTTGACGATTGTGCCAAGTGTCCATGAAAGAAAAGGGTGAAGAGTCTTTTCTCGTTGTATATTCGGTTTGCGTAACACCATGTGTATAATTATCTACTTTGCTGTGTAGATTTTGTTCTTTAGAGAACTTGTCTTGCTATTTGTTCTACTACCGCGAAGTAGATTTTCGGAATTCGGGAGACTTCTCAGTTCTGAAAAGAACTGTCCTGCTTATTAACTACTACCTGGGCGGGAGGTAGGAAATCGGCCTGGACTACTACTCAGTAGCTTTGTGGATCGGGAGGACTTCTCACCATCATACATTGCTTCTATGAAAGTTTAGGATCATGGCTTTATATTGTTGTCATTTCCCCTCAAATTCATACCAACCCATCATTTGCAGACATGAACAATTGAACTTCCAAGTTACTCTACAAAATAGCTTACTTGACTGAAAGTATTATTTTCCCAAAATATCCAGTGAAATAGTTTTACCACAGGTGGTATTTCATTTCCGTAAAGAAACATGCAATTGTGTACTATTTTCAAGCGATGGTCATCCAACCATCGTTTGAACGTGTGGGAGTTTTAGTACAGCAAGGTCCGTCTGACATATACAAATTGTAGCTATTTTTACTCTCGTTTTTCTCGGCAGTCACGGACGCACAATGTAAACGGGTCGATGAAACGATATTTAAATATAAAAATATAACAAGAAATACAACAATTACCAATGTTTTAATTAAATTGATGAAGATTTGCATCAACAATAATGAGGCACTTCCAAAGACATTATCATGGATTTTAAAACTGCTTTAAAAAAAAGGGGGGAAAAATTGTTCGTTTTGTTTTTGGTCTTATTAAACTATTATGAATTGAACTATTGTATAATAACAATTATTATTATAGCCACGAGAGAACAACAAGTGAGCCATTACCTGTGCATTTTCTATGGTATTTCCTAATGGTTCGAGATGTTTGTTCATAATTTGAGCCACCTCGCCAACCGTATGTCTGTCCGTGACTAGGGTGATATCTCGGTGTAGGTATTCTTCTCTGTGGCTGAATATGTGGCGGACAGCCTCGCCCAAGAAGCCAATGTGTATCATGCCGTAGGCTTGCCCACCAGTTGGTACCTCTTTGGAAGGAAAAAGAGACAAGAACGTTTTGAATTCAGAGAATCATCACTTGCCGTGATAAATGAGTCAGCAAAGTGCTGATGTCAAGAGCAAAACTTCGCATTACTTTAGGATCTCGTCAATAAAATTATCGTTTACAAACAGAAAATTAAACGTCTTCTAAATAGTCGATTTGCCGGTTCTGTCCATATGGCACCAGAAATGGATATTATTAGCATTCATTTCATAAACAAAGTAATAAACTTTTGATTTTGATAGACTCAACACTAACTGTTTTTATATGGATATATTTTGCTTACAAATTTAACAACAACTTAGAACGCATTATCCGACTCACCTATATTATACACCCCGTCTTTTATTTTCCTTGGTTTAAGAACACACGAATAGTTTTCATAAAAGTCAGACAGGGTCACCGCCGTCAGCGGGAGTTTCTTCTCCTTGAAATAGTTCGTCACTTTCGCTTTACTGTCACTCCACGGCACTGGGCACCCGGTGACTTCCTCACAATGTGGTAATGTCGTGAACACCACGTGGTGGAGACCAACGGCCATGCAGGCGTTTGCAAAGTTCATCCCATATTGGTACTCAATCTTGGCCGCATCCTTGGCAAACTGCTGAGGCGGCACAGTGACGAGGAAACAACAGTCTGCACCTTGGAGTAACGGTATGAGACTCTCTGTCTGCGCGAGCTCGGCCTGGACGAGCTCGCAGCCGGCAGCCTGCAGGGCCTGAGCTTTCGGTGATGTGGGGTTACGAGTCACGGCACGGACGTGGAAGTTGTCGGGCTCCTCAAGGAGAGCTCGCACCACGGAGCCCCCCTGCCGTCCTGTCGCCCCGAAGACGGTGACCACTTTCTTCATCGTTCTGAAAAGCTAAAAGGAAACAACTATTATGCATAGGCCTACAACAGTTTGAATAAATAGATTACCTTAATTATGGCAGAAAGCATCTCTTGCATTTAAAGTAGAGCGCGTATTTTAAACATCCAGACACGTTTTTTTCTGCTAAAATAATAGTAGATTTTCACACCGTCATAAAGCTGCCGCTAAAATGTTTGGAAGGAAATAGTACAAACAGCCTAAAGTCATACCTTTTCCTTGAAACTTAAATGTCTGTGCACGCAAACTATAATGGTAGAAATAATTTTACAACTCGCACAACAACTTCTGTCTGGGTTTGTTGTACATATGCAATTTTATCCGAACTTTAGCCTTTCCTTTATGTTTCCGATTTCAGAGGTACAGATAAGTCTGACCTGATCGAAATGTCATGCAAACAGCGTGGTTCATGCATGTACTTGCATGTACTGTCACAATGCCACTGTCTCATTATGTATACCCTTGTAGGTATTAGGCTCTCGAAACTGGTAATGTTTCGCATGGTGGCATTGCATGGAAAGCTGATCTTATGGGCAATTTTTAACAACATTTTAATTTTGATGAATGGTGTAAAAAGATGTAATTTTAATGGACGTGATTTCTGTACGTTCAATATTTACCATAGACTCTTTGTTTATTCAAGTATCAATTATTTCCCGGTGTAACTTCAAAAGCTGTTTAGAACTCAAGTGTTCCCCGGCAACCTGAGTTTCGTTACCACGTTCCCACGGTGACGCGCACGCAGCAGACGGCTGTTTCAATAGCAATTGATACAACGCTAAAGCAAACATTTTGTCGCGCAGTAGCAGATCTTTGAATTGTGAGTGATTTTAGGGAGACGGGTGTCATTCTCTGGTATGGCGAGGTTGTATTTATTCAAACAAAAATACAATGTTTTTAATTTTGGGGGCAAGGTAGCTGCCCGCCCCTACCCCGCACCTCCGGTCCTCTTTTAGCCCCGGTCAATCCCTGATAAATTACTAATACATCTAGTTGCTTAGTTGCTCAATAAAGAATCTGTGATTAATTGAAATAATCAAAATGATCGAATTTAAAATATTGTTACAAGCTCCTCAAAACTCACTTAGAACCCCCCCGGCCTGGAACTCGCCCTCCCCCCCCCATACACACACAATTTTCCTGGTGTAGGGCCTATACAACATTTTACATTTCTAAATCAAGAAAAAGCTCTTCAATTTTGCTCATTTCCACATATTTTTTTTAGAAAAAAGTGAAGACAAAATACCAAAATTATAACATGCTTGTAGTAGTGAAGTGGTTTTATTTTCGATACGGTAGGCCGGAAAGTATTAATGCTGGCATAGTGATTGAAAGCTGTCCGTATTTGGAGAGCGCCCCCAAGCAGTAGAGTTCTGCCAATGTTTTCATGGTGCTGCAAAATTTACATGTGCTTGCATCAGCAGCAGGTAACTATTTTATACTTTTGTTTTGTATTTATGAATAAGTAAGTCACTGTATTGATGTACATTTCAATTTTGTATCACAATTACCTCCATGACGTGACGAACACTCTGACTGCCGACACAAGAGTGTACAAAGTTGGGGCGGAACTAGCCCTGGTGGTTTTTAGCACTCCATACTCATTAACCCTCTTGCTGTCTGACCATTCAATACCATTCACTGTGGTTTTGAATGCTAGATAAACTATGCCAGCCTGCAATATGATACCATGAGGGAATGCATGTACACAGTACACAGTTAGTTCTGTGCACAGTTGTGCCACCGTACACAACCTTGGCAGTCGAATGGTTTCAAATGGTTGGTCAACTCACTGGAAAATGTTGCCAAGCAAGAGTCACTGAGAGTAGGAGGGTTAAATAAATGCTCTTCCAATATTATTTCTTGCTCCTGCTTGCTGCATGAAATAGGTTTTTATTTTACTTTTTAACATGAACATATTTATTTTGATCATCATAATTTATCATATCATTTATTGTTAAAGTTTCTCTTTTATTGGTTTTTAATTGGTTGTTAAAAAGGAACATTACAGAATTGGTAAGAAAAAAACTTGTAAAATATACTTTTTATCACAGATTTACATAAAACTTACACGGTCTAATGATGATGATAGTAGAAAACATCCCTTGAAATATCTGTCTGAAATGCCATATTTGATGAGAAATGAATAAACTAATTTTCCGATTGGAGTTTATCGCTCAGTAAGCGTTTTATTCATTTGTGGAATCTATATGATTTCATGCAAATGTGTAATCGGTGTTTCACTATTTTCTCGTGACACAGATGGCCGATCGATCTCAAACTTCTACAGGTTTGTCAGTTGATGTATATGGTGGATTACATAAAGTGCTTACACTGCCAGCAACTGTTTTGTTAGCAAAAAACAATTCTGTAATGTTCCTTTAATCAAAGTTTGGTAGGTTAGGGGCCATTCAGAACAGTCAAAATAAAAAAAATGTTGATCTTTTTTCGAAAAAGTACTGTAGGCCTGATGACTGTGTTGGATTTTCAAACCTTGTATTGCTTGTTTTTTTTAACAGGTTCAATTCTAAAATGAAATTCAACTTGCACAACGTCAAAAGTACAGCTGGTCGCCTAGCAACATTATCTGAGCTTGGTCACCATGGTAACATCTCAATGGAATCCCCAGGATGCACTTTGTATACTCGAGGTGGCTCAGCCCCGAGCCTGTCGCTCACTCTACTCAATGGCATGGACGGAGTACCACCGGTGACTCAAATACCACTACCCACAATGTGAGTCTGGTTTTATGCCAGGGATGGCGACAAAGAATCTTGTTTTCTTTGCATTTTCATGTTGATTCACTTCTTCAGAATGAACAGAAAGAATAATGATGGGGGTGGGGGATGTTCTGACAAACTTGGCTCTCAAGGACACAAGTGCCATGACTGGGACTCAAACCCAAACTCTGCCAATCAGAAACACCAGAGCCTGTTCTTAACCGCTCGGCCACGACACACAGTTAATTTTACTGGTAGATTTGTAATCCAATAGTTATAACCAATTTTATACAATATCAAGTGTTAATATCATGACATCGTAAGTTGTGATCATGAAATTAATAGCTATCTCCCAGTACATCGATATGGGATCTGAACTTCCGCCAATTTCATTGTTTTGACTTGAAGTTTTACATACATACATTCACAAGGGAAATTCTGCAGCGTGTCTCGCTCTTGGAATTGCTCAGTGTTCATTTCCAACTTAAACTTGTGATCGTTTTTCCCGTTGTACCTAACATCACCTTGACTATTTTCACCCGTGTAGCGTCGATAGCCAAGAGGTCTTATCTACCCTTGGCCAAGGTGTTGCTTCATTCTCAGGGAGACCTGGCACCATCACATATTCCTGCACTCAGGATCCAGGGCAGCAATCACGTACCGGTTACAATGACAAGAACAGTGTGTCGGTCTGGACCCCTGCTGGGAGAGAAAAGGTGAAAACAAGCTCATACTCCCCAATTTTTTCTACTAAGCTGGAATTTAATTTTGTAAGATGCATACCTCAGTTCCTATGATTGGACTTTTCAAACAACACTCTCGCCTGCTGAGCGATAAACTCCAATCGGAAAATTAGTTTATTCATTTCTCATCAAATATGGCATTTCAGACAGAAATATTTCAAGGGATGTTTTCTACTATCATCATCATTAGACCATGTGAGTTTTATGTAAATCTGTGATCAAAAAGTATATTTTACAAGTTTTGTTTTTACCAATTCTGTAACGTTCCTTAAATGTTTCTTCATTTCACAGCTTACCATTGATAGATTCGTGTCCCTACAAGAAGCCCTTCAAGTGGACTGGATGGAAGCTCTGTCTGACGGAGACACTCCATTGGGATCAGCAAATAAGAGGATAAGGAAATCAGTGGACCGGACTTTGATTTACTTAGACAAGTGTCTCGACGCACAGCAGAACAGGCAGGTAAACTGTCAAGAAGTTTTACCGATTTTTCTTTTTTTTCTTAAAGTTCAACTCCCTCAGCTTTAAAGCTCTTTGACCCTTCATTCATAAATACCTGGGACAGTTTATCCATTCTGATTGGTCGAGAAGAGATCACATGGCCATGTTTAAAAGTGTGATATAGACACGGCTAGAAGTGTTTAAACACATCTGTGGGGCACAAAGTTACGCAGGCACTAATTTACGCGAAAGGCAATCAATACATACTGGTTGTTGTTGTCGTCGTATGCGTTCAGCATGCTCTCTTCGCTAGCCACTCTAAGGCAGCTTCCTCGCAGTTGTGTAGGGCTTTGATTCCTTTGTCTAGTCTTGTAATGGGACAGTCATTCACTATGTGATTCATTGTTTGAATCTCGTACATACTGGTATTCAATCTAAAATCTGTTAGTGTCAGTATGCGCGTGTACGCACAACCGTTGAGCATGGCATGCACATCCTTTGTAAAACAGGGCCCGAGGATGTGACAGGAATTTAAAGTTAACAGAAAAGTTGTCAGATTATCCAACAATATTACGCTTTATAACAAAAGGGCATTTATGAAGGAGAATAAAAGAGTAGTGACTTCGTCTTAACCGGCCGTTTAAAACCTTGCAGGGTCATGGCGGTGCAATAAAGGACACACGGCCACGACCCTGCCGGTTTTTAACAGCCGGTTAAGACCTTGTCGCCTACTCTTTTATTCCCTTAATTAAACCCCCAGGTTGTCGAAAAGTCATGACCTCTGAATTCTCTGAAACCCCTGAAACTCATACAATCAGAATTTAATAAAATTTTATGTAAACTCTTTGATGGTTTATTGCACTTATAAACTCATAATGCCTGGCATGGGGTCATACTTATGGCCATGAGCAGAGTCCAAAGATTTGGGTTTCGATGCATGTACCATACTAATTCGGGGAAGGCTTATAAATAAGCTGAGGGAGTGAGGCTTAAAGGTAGGGTCAAATCGTTTGGGTTTTGCCAATGTAATGCCGATTTATAGGCAACATTTTCAAGAAAGATACAACAAAAGTCACCTGTGAAAGTTTCAGTTGTATACAGTGCCTACTGTGTACTTTATTTTCATAAAGAACGTCAAATCCATCCACGTTTATTGAGGTGACAGTGGATCCCAACCGCATCTCTGGTTGTATGGAGAGCAGCATTTATAAACGGACACCACTGACATTTCCAAAAGTCGCCTGCAGGCAAACTTAGGAGATTCAAATATGTTGACATACTTTTATTGATTTCTAATCAACAGGGGCACGTCAGACAAAATAATTTTGCAGGATGCTTTACTGCAATTACCATCTTAATGATAAGTAGGCTTTCAGATAAAAAATTACGCTATTTCTTTTTGGGGTCATTACCAAAGTACGACCCTACCTTTAAGAAACAATAAATACAACAAGTTGTTCACTAGTTGAGTTGGTCGTTGTATCACTCATTAGCTATAGTGAACATGTTTTGTATATAATAATAATAATAATAATAATAATAGGTATTTATAAACCACTTGTACAGATCAAAGTGCTTAACAAGAATAGAAAAATAACTATGGTGTAGTGAATAGATAGTTCCCAGTAGACGCCATCTTTACGGGCAAATTGCATTTTGGCTTGCAGGTGCGTCAAGCGCTCAACTTATTAACGCAGCCGCGTTGTTCACTGACCAATCCTGCAACGAGTTTCGAGAAATGCGCGCGTGTTGCACGCCGTTCTCACACGAAACGCACGACTGTTTGTTCTAAACTGCCCGTAAAGATGGCCGATTTACGTCATACTGCAACCTATCTATAAGAAGTGTTTAAGACGTTTAGGGAGCGCCGTTCCAAAGTTTGGGGCCAGCTAGTGAGAAAGACCTACCGCTGAGGGATTTGGAACTTAAAGGAATGTTAAGAAGAAGTTTGTCTGTAGACAATCCGAGTCCCGCCCTGCCCGGTTGATATAAAGTCACAACAGTGTGGTTGCCCTAGTGAGGACTTTATGTTGTTGACAACTTGATGATAATCTTTTTTTCTTGGAGCAGAAGCTTAAGGACACCACTATTCTCGGTGTGATTGAGGGAGGAGATTCGCCGGAAGAAAGAAACAGATCAGTCAGGGAGACGGTGAAACGGCCTGTCGGCGGCTTCGTCTTAGATGGATTCCATCAGGGAGCCATGGAGGACAAGACGAGATGGAGCATTATGGAGACGGTCCTGGTAAGATGTTGTATTGTCTGTTATCAAGTCTAGAGGGGAAGGTTTCAACATTGGTAATGACAGGATTTCAAAAATGATTAAATTTGTGCACGAAATCTTTTCTGAAGGTTACCAATAATGAAGAATCCAAATGAATATGGCTGCTTGTTATGTCATTAGCAAAAGTCCGATTGCGATTGTAACTTTGAGCTGGTAATTAATTTGGTACCTCTTGAGTTGGTCAAATTGAAGACTTATCGTGGCTTGAAATACCCAGTGGATCACTGGCCATTGTCCAGTAATTTTACCATCAGACCATTTACCTTGCATGTCCTGCAGTCTAGTGTTTTCAAAACATGTACTTTTTAAAGATTTTCTTATGTAGCAACATGTAGTCACAACATCCTCATAAGTAAAAGTCCGGCAAATATAGAAAGACAAATATATAAAAAATTAAAAATTATCTCTGGTCCCCGTTAACAAATTTGGAGTTAAAAGATCTAGTGGAGTTTTTCGTGAATTTAAACCCTGTTTTTAAGTTATATTTTATTTATAAATCAGAAAGAAATCCCAGAGGACAAGCCGAGGTTTCTGCCAAGGGTTGGTCGGCCCGATGAGGTGATCCAGGCAGTGGAACTTGGTGTGGATATTTTTGATTCAGCGTATCCTTTTAAAGATCTTTGCAATTTTGTATTATTTTTTAAAATGAGATATTGCCTAACTCACAAGGCCAAACGGCCACTTCAAGGTGAGGGCTACACTGATTTGGGCTGTTGACCCAAATCAACTGACACCAGGGGCGCGTTGCCACCTACTCCTGGGGCTGAAACAGGGTTTACCCCCTTCACAGTCCGTAAGGATGTATGCATGGGTATCATCCACTAGGAGCCTGGCTGGTAGAGCAGATGGCACTATCTTCCCAACTTTTTACGAAGCAATTATGGTTATGCGCCTTGCTCATGGGCACAAGCGTCATGACCGGGATTCGAACCCACACTCTGCTGCTGACAACACCAGAGCTTGGGTACGGTGAACTAAGACCACTCGACCACGACACGCCACAAAAAGAGAGTGAAGACGACAAAATCAGTACCATAACTATGTATCAGCTGTAGTCTTGTCAAAGCATGTATTCTTGTTGTCGTGTGGAGATGACTTTCATAAACCTAACTAGGAAGGTAAATATCCAGCATCCTGAGAAATTATCCATTCACTTTTTGTGAATGAAAATGGTTTATTTCAAAAACAAAATGAATGCCGTTTGTAGATTTAGCTTTCCTATCAACACAAAACGCAGCTTCCCATTTGAAGTAACAGAGAGAGGTTGTGCCTTGGCGTTCTCATTCAACCTTGACCCTCCTCCATCTTCATCTGTTAACGATGAGGAGGCGAGACACTCTCAGTCTTCCTCCTCCCATGTGACGGATAAAGATGGTAGAAATGACGGGACTACACAGTTTGGTGGAAATGGAGAAGACGGCGACCGGACGATCTATGAAATAAAACTCTCTGACCAAAGGTATTCCATTAAATCAAACCTGCTCTTGATGTGTACTGTCAGGACTAAAATTTTACACTGGACTTCAGGCCCCGAGGCCAGAGATTTTATTTCTAGGATAGAAAAGTTATGACAGGAAGGCCAAGTCTGGCGGTCTTGTGTTTTTCGGTTGAATAACAATGCATGTACTTCACTGTGTAATACCTTGAACAGAAACAAATCGTGTTCAAATGTTGACTTTGAGTCTGAAAAATCCCTTTTAATTCTATTGAGTAATGAAGTATAAATCTTCTCTTACATGTCTTAATGCAATTATTGTTCAAATGAAAACATTTAAATGCATGTCGTCAGGAACGGGGAGGTTTTTAAAAAATGTTGATTCTGGTCTGGTACACAAATTTCTGGTCCTGTAAACATTTTGAGCTACAAGCTCTACGGTCTTGCTGATTTTTCCTACCCATTCGAGGCTTGATTAATGAGCCTTTAATATGAGAAATGTACTGGTGGTGATTTGACAGTTGAGTCAGTAACTAGGACCGAAACCTACACCTGTTTTGTGTCGTTTGTGACGACAGGTATGTTGAAGATTTTTCTGCCCTGGTTGACGGATGTCAGTGTTACTGCTGTGTGAATCACACAAAAGCCTACATCAACCATCTCCTCAATGCCAAAGAGCTTCTTGCCGGTGTGCTGCTCATGATGTAAGCAAACTTTTCACTACATCCCGCTTCTCTTGTTTGTAAAATGACATCCCCCTAAAATGGATCTATTTTAACCCTCTTGCTGTCTGACCATTCAATACCATTCACTGTGGTTTTGAATGATAGATAAACTATGCCAGCCTGCAATATGATACCATGAGGGAATGCATGTACACAGTACACAGTTAGTTCTGTGCACAGTTGTGCCACCGTACACAACCTTGGCAGTCAAATGGTTTCAAATGTTGGTCAACTCACTGGAAAATGTTGCCAAGAGTCACTGACAGTAGGAGGGTTAAAGAGGGGTTTCTTTGTCAATATCAAATTTTTTTCAATAGATAGAATCTTCATGAAAGTAGGGAAAAAAGTCACACTAATCTGTAAGATCTAACCTCACTTTAAAACAATGTAAAATGCCATTTTATCTGATACTCTTTCATAGCAAAATTTGAAACGTGAGGTCACAGAACATCAAAAACAAATGGGTCTGTACAATACAAAGAGGATTTGTTTTTGCCAGTCAAAAGGTCACAACCAATGCTATTTAGATTGAATATCATCAAAACTCAGGATGGAACTAAAAGTTCCCCGTACAAAATCGTACGGACCATATATATGAAATGCGAAGCCATTGAATTTTTTTGGGGGGGGATTTCGACACTTGAAGGGTATCAAACACAGTGGCATTTTACTTCACTTAACATGAGGTTGGAGACTTCTAAATTTTCCCCCATCTTCATAAAGACACTGTCTATAGATGGATTGCAAGACGCTTCATTGACTGCCATCTTTGATGTAAAACAATGGAAAAGTGCATGCATGTACGCGCTACGTAGACTCTCAGCCAATGATAGCTCTTAAGGCGTGCATAATTCATCAAAGATGGTGGTCAATTATGCGTATTGCAATCCATCGATTGGAAAATGAGTGGATCACAAAACTGATTTGACCTTGGAGCCCCTCTTTAACAAATTCTTGGAATCTGTTTTAGTCTGGTGTTTCCTTTTTCAAAGTTTTAAAGTTCTTTTTTAATTGTCTTATAATGGTAAATCTGAATGACAGAGTCATTATTCAGATTGTGTTTTAGCTTAGTTCAGGGTTCCAGCTATGCCTCAAATGATGATAATTGTCATTGTATTTTAAGGCCAGAAATCCATGTGTCTGTCATGCGTAGTGCGCAATGCACACAAATGAAAAAAAACACGCCAAGCAACGCACATAATTCCATGTATCCGTATTATGTACTGCAATATCTGTAAACACTTAGTGCATTTTTTGCTTTGCATGTATTTTCATTTTAAAGGATTGCGTATTTCGCACAACGCATGACAGACACATGGACGTGCGGCCTAAAAAATCTCTTTCTAAAACTATCTAATGTGTCTCGTTCCTGTTGCTCCATTCATTTTCCATTATCAAGAAAATTTTGAGCTTTTATTATATTTCCCCGCAGACACAACTTCCATCATCACTTCCAATTCTTTCAAAGCATCCGACAAGCTCTCCAAGAGGGCAGAATGCAACAGCTAAAAGAAGAAATCCGCAAAACCAGGTGACACCAATCTAGGTGGAATGGACAAGAAATTGGAAATAAAACTCTGAAACATTTTAGAACTCCCTTTATTCTTGGCCCTCAAAAAGCTAAAAGTTTGAGTGAAGTTGACTACAGTCACAGTGAAGATAAATTTGTTGATTATAATGCGATTTTTGAGCGATTTTTGGTCTTAAGAAGAGCCACTGCACTTGCGTCAATGTAGTGTTTGTCGTTGGGAAACTGCAATGAGAGGAAATGATGTATTAATGGGCGACGTCATCTTCTACCTCCCGCCCAGGTAGTAGTTAATAAGCAGGACAGTTCTTTTCAGAACTGAGAAGTCTCCCGAATTCCGAAAATCTACTCCACGGTAGTAGAATAAATAGCAAGACAAGTTCTCTAAAGAACAAATCTACACAGCAAGTAGATATTTTTTACACATGGTGTTACCGCAAACCGAATATATATCTTCTACATTGATACCCAAAGTAATTGCTAAAAACGGCATTACTTATGGTGAACTTCAACAAAAATCAGAATGTTGAAGGCGGTGATGCAAGATTTGATGTTCTTTGCTGAACATTTTATTGGAAGTTTATTTAAATTTTTTGAACATTTATAACACAATGTATCAAGGTGTACATCTTTAAATAAATAAAACTTCAACTGAAAACAAAACAGAACCAATTATTTTAAATATGAACTCCCATGCATAATTTTTTATCTACACATTTCATATATAATCAAGCATATTAAATGGCCATTAGGATATTCATGTGTACATTTTGCAACTTTGGTTGAGCTCCTAAAATCGATCTGTTTTTTCTTTGAGTCTTTTGTTTTGAATGGGAAATAAGTGACACAAGACAAGCAGTGCATGTTTTGTATAATAAAAACTATGCTAGCTTTCTTTACATTTCTTCAGATATGTCTAGTGATCGGAGGCTGTTGTGTTTGTGAAGTCTCTTCTGTCGTTCCTTAATAGAAAATGCTGAGAGAAACCACCCCAAAAGCACTGCGATCAGATTATGGTTCTTGTATTTTACAAACTTCCTCTTGGTTTTGGAGAAAGCGTCCAAGATCAGTGCAATAAAGACGTTCATTACAACCGCAACGAGTAGGAAGTTTCCGGCAGCAAACAGGAAATACGCCTGGACCCCAAACTCTTCGATCACCTCCAGCATCTTGTCATACTTGCGCAAGATGAGGATGAAGACGCTCCCGATGGAATGAGGAAGCCCGAGAAATCCTGGAAGTGGCTCCCGAAGGCGATGTGGCCGAAGAACGCAAATGCCATTATGGCAAGGAGTAGTAAGAACACAACAGATGCAATCTTGCCAGAGAGAGTGCCGATGGTGTTCTGGACAGGAAGATACTATTGTTGTAATGAAGGATCTTGAGACACTTGAGGATGCTGCAGAAGGCGATGCCACCCAGACAGAGAATGAGAATATAGTCCAGGAGGACGATATCAGCGAAACTCACGTACATCTTGCGGTTAGATTTATGGAGCTTCATTCTCTCTGCTGCTAGTACATACTCCCATATATAAGCTGCTGTTGCTGTAGAATGAATTAAAAGTATGAAGTGTTAACTAGAATAACCTTAAAGGAACATTACAGAATTGGTCAGAAAAAAACTTGTGAAATATACTTTTTGATCACAGATTTACATCAAAACTTCCACGGTCTAATGATGATGATAGTAGAAAACATCCCTTGAAATATTTTGTCTGAAATGCCATATTTGATGAGAAATGAATATACTAATTTTCGATTGGAGTTTATCGCTCAGTGAGCGTTTTATTCATTTGTTGATCTATATGATTTCATGCAAATGTGTAATCGGTTTTTCACTATTTTCTCGTGACCCAGATGGCCGATCGATCTCAAACTTCTACAGGTTTGTCAGTTGATGTATATGGTGGATTACATAAAGTGCTTACACTGCCAGCAACTGTTTTGTTAGCAAAAACCAATTCTGTAATGTTCCTTTAATCACTTATTACAATGGCAACTGTGACCTTCTACAAAATTCAGAATAGATCATTTTTTTCCAAATTGAAAGAGCCACAATTATTAAAAAGCTTTTGAATAATAATCACCACATTGGTAGTATTTATCAATGAAACATGCTTTTGAGGATGTTTTGATTTATTTTGAGTAATCACAAAATCTGTATAACTATTGTTGAACTTCTTTGGCTCTATGAAGTTGTATCTCTTTAGGGCTATGTCTTTGCAGAGTCTTTTGGCAGGTACAGAGTCAATACTAGATACAGAGTAAATAAGCATCTTACCTACAGCGGACAGCAATAGAATTACTACTGTCAAGTAGTTCCAGAACACCCAGTAGTCCTCGCGTTTACTTCTCCACTTCTTGATCTCCATGAAAACAATTAGAACTACGACCAAGATGTAAACCACCTCAAGAGTCAATACAAACTTGTCAAACTTGTTTGTGTACCGGTAAATCCTAAGTATGACAAAGTCCTGCGCTGTCACAACCTTAGTCGTTCCCTCCGCACGGAAGATGAGTGTATTTATGCTGAACAGATTCACGTTGGCGTTGTACATCACCCACTCTACAATTACAGCCTGCGTGTATTGATCAATCCATAATGCATCTTGTAGTATCGTCAGTACATTCTCCGCAGCGTCCCTCTCCATCCCGAGGTCGGCAGTGAAGCCACCGCGGTGGTACCGGCCCGGATCGGTCAAGAAGAAATTCCCCCTAGCTTGTTGCTGTGTTTGGTAGACCCAAGGGCTCGATGACTGAGAAGTGGTTGTTGCTGAGAGTAGCTGTGCCCAGGATGTGCTGTAGGACCCCTGATCTAACGTCCCACCGGGGATAGCGTGGCACTCTGGTCTAAATCCAAAGTAAGCCTCTGGATTGACACAGCGATCTGATTAAACCAGAATATCGAAACTTTGTAGCGTTAAGAGTCAGTAATGTGGTACATCTATGTTCACTGACAATTAGGCTGTGTCCGAAGTGGCGGCTACGGCTAGGGCTAGGGCTGGCTCACCACCTCATCATGCACTGAAGTATAGGACGGCCACAGTTCTAGCCATAGCCATACCTGCTAATTGGGATACGGCCACAGTCATAGCCATAGCCATACCTGCTAATTCGGATACGGCCACAGTTATAGCCGTAGCCATACCTGCTAATTCGGACACGGCCACAGTCATAGCCGTAGCCATAGGTGCTAATTCGGATACGGCCTTAGGCTCATTAGGGAAGTTGTTTTGAAAAATAGGATTTGTTTTACACAAAAATCCATGAACAAACCTTGTTTGACTCTGAGCTGACGAAGTCGTGGGCTTCCCACAAAAAAAGAATCCACGAGTGTTGCTGGATCATCCCCATACAAAGCTGGTATAAATTCCAGCTTCATCCACCCATACACGTCAGCCATGGTTATTACCTAGAGAGTAAAAATACTATACGGGTAAGTATTTATTTTATGTTTCACAGAAAAAGTGTTGAGTAATTCCTTGCTTGCTTTCAGGGTACCTCTTGGCCTTTTGTCAAGGCCTTCTTGGCTTAGAGAAAGCTGTGTAGCTGCAAAGTGTCTTGAAGGGGAAACCACACGCGCGCGTGTGAGTGGCGAAGCCGTGCGGCCTTTTCCACTTTGATTTTGCATTTTGTTGTTGAATTCATTCATAAAGTTTCCAATAATTTTTTATGCGTGTAAGTAAAAGCGCTGAAAAGTTAACCCATCACAATGCAGGTTAATTTGTGCTGACCCCAAAGGTTGTGATTTGTTTGGAACTTTGGTCCTTGAGAGGGTAGCAGAAATCAAGAAATGATGATAAGATGATAATTCCTGACAAGTTTGACAAGGCCTATTGACTTCACCCCTCGGGCGCGTTGTCTCTGGTTCCAGTCGCTTCGCAACTACACAGCTGTCTGAGCCATAAAGGCCTCCTCGAGGAAAGGCTAGGCAATATGATGGAAACAATCGTCTCTTGCATGTTGTTTCTCTCAATCAGGTTTTGAATGTATTGTGAAATTATTACTTATTTTATGACAACATCGGCTTTTCAGACGATGTATTTTTACAAACAAGATTGTGATTACCTTAAAGGAACATTACAGAATTGGTTCTTGCTAACAAAACGATTGCTGGCAGTGTAAGCACTTTATGTAATCCACCATATACATAAACTTGACAAACCTGTAGAAGTTTGAGATCGATCGGCCATCTAGGTCACGAGAAAATAGTGAAAAATCGATTACACATTTGCATGAAATCATATAGGTTCAACAAATGAATAAACAATCACTGAGCGATAAACTCCAATCGGAAAATTAGTTCATTCATTTCTCATCAAATATGGCATTTCAGACAGAAATATTTCAAGGGATGTTTTCTACTGTCATCATCATTAGACCGTGTAAGTTTTATGTAAATCTGTGATCAAAAAGTAAATTTTACAAGTTTTTTTCTTACCAATTCTGTAATGTTCCTTTGACTAAGCTGTTATTGTCATCGATTTGGCTATTTTTAATTTTACCTTGTTCAGCTGAGATGAAAAGCTGTTGGTCAAAGCCTGGTGCAGGTAAATACTGTTGGGGTCACGCTGACCATTACTGACTTGTACCACCAACCAGATGAAGAGCAATTGTGCAAGGAAAGACCTGATGACGAAGTACACCTTACTGTCGATTAATTTCTTCCTTCTGGCCAGCTCCACGGCACTTTCAGTGGGTGGGCAGTAGAAATGAGTGTCCCGCTGTCGGATGGTCTGGAAACTTCTGGTGTCGGCGGTAGTCGTACTTGCTTGATGACCTGGAGGTAAGTTAAAGGAACATTACAGAATTGGTTTTTGCTAACAAAACAGTTGCTGGCAGTGTAAGCACTTTATGTATCCACCATATACATAAACTGACAAACCTGTAGAAGTTGGAGATCGATCGGCCATCTGGGTCACGAGAAAATAGTGAAAAACCGATTATACATTTGCATGAAATCATATAGATTCAACAAATGAATAAAACGCTCACTGAGCGATCAACTCCAATCGGAAAATTAGTTTATTCATTTCTCATCAAATATGGCATTTCAGACATAAATATTTCAAGGGATGTTTTCTACTATCATCATTAGAACGTGTAAGTTTTATGTAAATCTGTGATCAAAAAGTATTTTTTACAAAAAAAATTCTTACCGATTTTGTAATGTTCCTTTAAAGCACATGTACAAAATTTTTAATTGTCAAAGACCAGTATCTGCACTGTATGCGACCCAACATATACATGAAATAACACAAACATGTGAAAGTTTAAGCTCAATCGTTCATCGCAGTTACGAGAAAATTGTGAAAAACCCTCTTTTTATGTTTTCACTGTTTTCCAACGTCGGATTTTATTGTTTTACTTATTTCCTAAAAAATATTTCAAGGGAAGTTTTCCACCATGGCCATCTTTATACATGTAAGTTATGTGCAAATCTGTGAACATTTATATTTTAACCTTACCAATATTGTACACACCCTTAAAGGGTTAATTAACATCAATGATGGCTGCTAAAATAATTGTAATGGGGGAATTATGCTGCCGTTGGAGAGGATGTGAAAGTAATTTGAAAGGAAAGAACAATGGCAGACTGGAGAGCTAGGTGGCTATAGGTGGCAGCAGACTAACAGCTAACGACCCATTGTTTACATAGTTCTGAGCATGCAAAAATTCCAAGATAAATAGTCTTCGTTTTCGTTTTACCTGTGTAACTCTTCAGCTGCCTGAAGAACTGGACCCCAATGTCATCAAAGGCGTACCCCTTGACAACGATAGCAAAGAAAGCTGCTATAGCAATTACATTCAGTGGTTGGATCACAAGGATGCTCTGAAACAGTGAGATGAACATGGCAATCAACCATTCAATGGACTTCTCCTTCCAAAGGTCAGGCCGTAGAGAATGATCAGGTAAGCTGCGAAGAGATTTGTAGACGCGACTAGAAACCATCCTATGTACATGCACCACCATGGGAGACACCCCTTCATGACAAACAGCTTCTGTACTTCATCCTTGGGTTCCTCCTCGGGTGAACTTGAATCGTCCCTGTCTTCCTCCCACCCGTGGAGAGCTAAGACCAGTTTGAATTTCCTCAACGCCCTCCTGCGGTCGTCTTCACTTTTGAATAGATTTGGATGGGGATTATGCAACTGTTCATACAGCTTGCTTAAACGAGTGCTTAGGTACTCCTGGTAGTTTGTGTAGGTGGCGGACTCATTGGAACTAGGTAATGAGACTGAAATACTGATGCTGCTAGTGTTAACGATACTCGGGTTGGACGGAGAGGATCGCTGTCCTGTGCTTGATGCATTGCTGGATGCACTTGAGTTTCTGTTTGTATTCTGGTTTCTGGACAGCTCTGGAGTTGGTTCTCTTATGTAGTGTGACAGAATGCCTTGATCACACTCTGGCAACAGCTCAAGTTTGAAATGCTGCTGATGCTCCTGCTTTGAAATGCCCCCTTCGCAGGAACTTGAATCTTCCTTGTAATCTGTTTGCTTTGGGGTGGGTGAACGATGCAGGATGATGTTTGAGAAGACTCATGACTTGTGTTTTTGAAGTTGTTCCAACTAGTGCATGTACTGCGAAGATAGACAAACTCTGCGTGCATATCAATGTACTCTTCATATGCTTCATCAGCGCTGAAGAGTTCCCTCTCAGGAAGAGTGCCCTGACTCATGACTGAACTGTTGCGACCCCATTGAGGATTTAAGGATGTAGTCAACACAGAAGGAGACTCGGAGCTGATGAAATGCCAATACTCAAGTTTTGGGAATTCGTGCTTGATATAATTGAGGGAGCGCCGGGCATATTCAAGGGAGCAGCTTGGAGCTGGGAATTCTCTTGAGCCTCGTCCACCTTGGGATTACCATGCATCTCGTCCTCCCCATTCATTGCCACAACTTCAACCTCTTCCTTCCTCGGCCTGGTCGCCCTGAAGATTTGCACAATTACCAAGTTGATCGGAAAGGCCAACAAGCTGCTCTCAACTGCAATCACAACTGTGTTCAGTGAGACGCTCATCACCCCAAAATTGTAGGTTTCGTCGGCTTTGCCTTCTCCGGCCTTGTAGAACATGATGTTCATCAGCATTGTGGTCATTAGGAGGGACCAGCAACAGGCGAGACGCTGCAGCCGGGTGAAGGAGCTCCGCGGTGGTCTGGACAGCACAGAGAGCCACAGGTGGTTGTCCTTCATGTCGCGGATGCTCTTGGTGAAGAAGAGATGGTGGAAGCCCTTCAGGGCTTCAGGGGGAGCCACGGGGAAGGTCTTGTCGATTTCACCATCAGCTAGATCAACGGCGACCCAGGTGTGGCAGAGGAAGTACCACCAGCGGTCTTTCTCTAAGTCATGGACCAAGATGCGGCTGAGATACCTGCGACAAAGAGCCAAATGCCAAGTTTAAATGTGTCTTTAAAAAAACTGTGTCAAAATTCTTTTTCTGTAATTATTGTGCTGCTCATTGATGGTGTACAGGAACATCTGACACTGTTTACACAGATGTTGATAAAAAGGAACATTTCAAAGTGGTTTTCCTTGTTATTAGTTGTTGTTGGTCAGCATTTTCGCACCAATCACCCTTGTTTTTGTGTATCACTTTGTCTCCTCTAGGAAATTAATTCTGCTAATTTTTTTTAATTTAAAGGAACATTACAGAATTGGTAAGAAAAAAACTTGTAAAATATACTTTTTGATCACAGATTTACATGAAACTTACACGGTCTAATGATGATGATAGTAGAAAACATCCCTTGAAATATTTCTGACTAAAATGCCATATTTGATGAGAAATGAATAAACTGCTTTTCCGAATGGAGTTTATCGCTCAGTGAGTGTTTTATTCATTTGTTGAATCTGTATGATTTCATGCAAATGTGTAATCAGTTTTTCACTTTTTTCTCGTGACCCAGATGGCCGATTGATCTCAAACTTCTACAGGTTTGTCAGTTTATGTATATGGTGGATTACATAAAGTGCTTACACTGCCAGCAACTGTTTTGTTAGCAAAAACCAATTCTGTATTGTTCCTTTAAGAAACACTTCCCTTGGGAACTAAATTTGTCATTATATTTGTTTATCTTACCACTCAGGACTACTGCCAGCATTATTATGCCACACCCTGACTGACCGCAGTATCCCAAGTGACTCTTTGGTCATCAGCAGGAAGGAATCGATACCGCTGCTCTGCAGCACCGGGTGCTTTTTGTCCTCTGTGGCCAGTACGTGGGGCTCGCTTTCATCCACAATGCCCTGTAGGGTGAGGGTAACCGCAGCCGTAGTGCCCGCCCCCCGACGCACTCCGGTGAAGACCGTGATGTGATATCGGTAAGTTGCCTGTGGGTCATTGTCTTCAAGGACTATAAGACGAGCCTGTTTTTCAAGAAGAACATTTGGTGTGTATTTTTTTTAAAGGAAAATAGCAATTTTTTACTCCTCAAATTGGTCTGGCCGATTAGTGTATTAAATGATGGTTCTCCATCAAAGTACCCAAACAGCTTGACAATATTTCTCTTTATAACACACCTCTTGCTAGTTCTGTATTCTGGTTGGCTGAAACACGGTCACGTGGGATGAACTATTATAGGCTAGTGCATGAGATTTGCACAACCATGAACTACACATCGCATGTGCGTAGTTTGCGGGAAATAGTTCCCGAAGCGGGCAATAGTCTTTCAATTTTTGACTGGTTACAGCGCCCTCAAGAGGTTGCCAGGCTCATCTTAATAAGAAAAAAGGCGGCGTCTGGATCGGATCACGGTAGTTTCTTTTCTTATTTCATATTTTGGACCGAGTTGTGTTATAAAACGTGCTCTAGTGACCTCATTGCCAGTCTATATGTGTATACTATTTCATTCAATAGTGTATGGTTCTTAAATTTTTTCACTACAAAATTAATTGTGCAGCTGTGACGGAATTGTTTGTATAAACTTGAGCAAAGAAAAAATTTACAAGAGCGGGATTTGAACCTGCGACTTCCGGATTAATGTGCCGGCGCTCTACCAACTGAGCCATCTAGCCCTAATATTGGCGGTCTCCCTATCTTGTCAATATCTGTGTTTGGGGGTGCCAGTCGGAAGCCATTCAACCTGTAACTTCCGTATGGCCAGGGATCACACCCAAGTTTACGATACAAACTCAGAGATGGCAGCAGAGGGATCCCCTTAGGGGGATGCAAGTTGTTTGTACACAAAATAATATCTCCAATGCTCTTTCGTTCAAAGTCTGGTAACTTCCTCATTTTGTGTTGTAATTACAAGATGTTTGATACTGAAATATACTTTGCTGTGTACTCTTTCTTGATTGTGTTGACTTTGAGCCACTGGCAGCAGCTGTGTGGTTTACTGAGCCGCTGTGAGCGGCACGCCATAGTGAAAGAGTTACAGATGAAAAATTATGCTTTTTTAAACCAAAAGACATGAAAAAGCAGCAAACCTTTAAAGACACTGGACACCTTTGGTAATTGTCAAAGACCAGTCTTCTCACTTGGTGTATCTCAACATATGCACAAAATAACAAACCTGTGAAAATTTGAACTCAATTGGTCTTCGAAGTTGCGAGATAGTAATGGAAGAAAAAACACCCTTGTCACACAAAGTTGTGTGCTTTCAGATGCTTGATTTTCGAGACCTCACGCGTGAGGTCTCAAAATCAATTCAAATATTTTACTGAGAAATTACTTCTTTCTCAAAAACTACGTTACTTCAGAGGGAGCCGTTTCTCACAATGTTTTATACTGTCAACAGCTCTCCAAATTGCTCGTTACCAAGTAAGTTTTTGTGCTAACAATTATTTTGAGTAATTACCAATAGTGTCCAGTGCCTTTAACACTGTTAGTTCATTTCATTTTATACTTTTTTGTGAAGATGGCAATTTTTATCCTACGAACACAACAATCCAAACCTTCTCTTTTTCCAAACGATCCCTCCTATGTGCCCACACGGCGCAGAGTCCAAATAGAACGAATACCACGGCAACAGTTATGACAGTAACTGGATTTTCAGCAACATTTGCAAAGAGAGTGAAGTCTGTCAGATCAACAGCATTGGGCATGACTAAGAAACTTGACGCAAAGGATGTGAGATGACTGCAAAGACAATGAGTCTTGGCTGTAGTTGTTAATGGTCCAACCTGGCAGGCAATGGGAAATATTTCGTGAGACAATACACAGACTTGAAGAAAATTTAAAACGCTAGTTTTTAAGTGCTTAATCGAATCAAATTTATATGAATTATTCTTTAGCAGTATTCAGAAGGTTTCATCGTGATTCAAAATGATTTATGTTTTTTTTTTTAAAAGCAGCATGAGAGATCTAATAGTCGCATCAGGCGTTGAAGAATTTTATTACTATTTTTTACTCTTCACCAATGTGTGATAAGAATTGTATTACTCGGTGCTTTCCTGAGTCCGTTCTAAAAATAAATCCACCAATTCAAACCCCAATAATATGCGGTGGTTTTCATTCTCTTGAAGTTTTAATCAATCAAATTAACCCTTCTCATGGAACTATGCTAAATACATTCACGCCACCATCAGCCCTGTACAAAAAGGCGCAATGTTCCCTCATTTTGTCGACCAAGAGTGCAAGTGCACACTCGCAATGTGCAATTTACATATTTCCTGGGAAGGGTCTATTATCATCCGTAGGATGAGGCATGCCATCTTTTACTTTTGACACTCTGCATGAGTTCTCAGATCATAAGCAGACAAATTTCCCTCCAAAAGTATCAACTGACCTGCTTTCATTGGCTGACCCATATAACTTTAGGACCAATCAAACCATTTTCACCACTACGCCTATGCTGATTGGTTGTTGGCCTGATCATCCGGATTCCGCCAAACCAGTATAAATAGCTTCACGCATCACAATTGCCAGAATGGGCCAGCACGTCCAACCGTCAAAGCAATGACAGTACCTGCACGTAAGCCTGATCCATCACGCATGCGCGGCAACTGCCGACCCAAGCATGGAACGCACAGACTAGGAGAAGTGTGATGTGGTATGCCGAGTATAAAACATTTGATCATAAAATTGATAAAATGAAATATCATGCAAATGTCAATGTTTTGCCTTCTCTTCCTTTTACTCTGATAACTAGTTCATTTTCCTATAGTATAAGATACGTCTTTCATTATAAATTTAAAACAAATTAATTGTCACCTTACAACCGTCTCCGAGCCATTCCTCTGTAGCCTCATCCCAGTACAAACATTGGGAACCAAACGCATACACTAGGAGATGTAGATTCCTTACATCGACACCTTCCCCTCCGTCCACTGTTACAAAATACGCCCCAGTTTCAGAGGTCTTCCCACTTGGTATGACCCAAATATAAGGGTCAAAGGTCATATTTGTTGTATTCCATTTCATTTGGTTTTCCATTGGGTTTGAAGGCAAAGTTGTTGAGGCATTGCATGGTGTGTTTGTGTTGTTCGGTGGAGAATCATAGTACAGACTTAAGTTTAAAGCCGGTGCTTCCATCGAGTCTGATGATTGGTTGAATCCGACTGTGATGATGACAGACGATTCTTCGTCGGTCACATTTAAAGAGTAAAGGACCTGATTGGTTAGCTGGTTGAATGATGCACGGAGAAGCACAGGTTTTATGTTGTCACCGTTGATCACCATCATTTCAACAGCTTGAGGTAGGGTCCGAACGGTGATGTCTGATTGGTCGATGCTATGTCCAAGCTTGAGGCTGGTCACATGACTTGTCACTCTGCTGCTGCTCTCGGACCACGAGAAAGGGTTGTGTTGAAAATGATGGATCTATACAGTATGAAAAGTTTTATCAGTGATAGACTTAAGATTTGATTGTCCAAACGTATGCTACACATATTAGGTAATCACAGGTTGAACCCCTAACTATCAGTGCACTCTCCTGGGCCCAATTTCATAGAGCTGCTAAGCACAACAATTTGCTGAGCATGAAATTTCTTCAAACAGTGTTACAAACCAAATTTCCATGTGTTGCATATTGCTTGTTACTGGTATTCAGCTGTTGTTTGCTTATCCTGAAAATCACGTGGAAGTTTGGTTGGTAATCCTGTTTTTATCAATGAAGACATTTCATGCTAAGCAAATTGTTGTGCTTAGCAGCTCTATGAAATTGGGCCCTGGCCAACTGGCTCTTTCCAGGAAAATACAACAGGAGACTGTGGAGACCACAGTACATTAACTATGGGGCTTCCACATCATACCAGCTGTTTAAACAGAAGAAATCCATGTACCCAATGCTAGCCTAGAAGGTATGGTACTTTGTGGCAGTCTGTGGTACCTGTATGTAGGAGGGTCAGTGATTGCTCTCATCTAAAACAAATGCTGTACCACTCTGTGTTTTAAAAAAACAAAGAAGGTTGGGGTAATATTTACCTGCGTATTAATGACTTCATCATACGATGATCCCCCGTGCTGATCAATTGCTGTACTCAATCCCGCAGGCAACCTGAACATCACGTCAGAGTTTTCAGTCTGTAGCATCAAACCGTCCAAATCGTGCTTCTCCTGTCGTTGCAGGATGATGGAGAGGGAATCTGTCTGGAGAACGGTTGGCTGCTCCCCTGGTACCTTGTTCAAGAAAATGGCCGCCTGGACGTCGTTAAGAGCATGGAGAGATGCCAAGGTGATGTTACGAGCCTATACACAAATAAAACACAGAGAATGTAAAATGTTTAACAATACTGCTACTCAATCTTATTACTCTGATGTTTGTACTTAGAGTAAATATACAATGATGATACACACCTCAAGTCACAGAGTAAACTTGTTTTGGTGTACCCATGTCATTTAAAGGCACTGGACACCTTTGGTAATTGCCAAAAACCAGTATTCTCACTTGGTGTATCCCATCATATGCATAAAATAACAAATCTGTGAAAATTTGGACTCAATTGGTCATCGCAAGTTGCAAGAAAATAATGAAGGAAAAAACACCCTCGTTGCACAAATTTGTGTGCTTTCAGGTGCATAATAAAAGGCTTCAGCTGAAGTCTTTTATCATTTGAGTGAGAAATTACCTCTTTCTCAAAAACTACATTACTTCAGAGGGAGCCGTTTCTCACAATGTTTTGTACTATCAACAGCTCTCCATTGCTTGTTACTAGGTAAGTTTTTATGCTAACAATTGTTTTGAATAATTACAAATAGCGTCCAGTGCCTTTAATAACGTGCGGAAGAATATAATTTGTGTGTTTGCATTTGCTTAACTTGTATTCAACATCAAATCTGTTGTGAGGGGGGGGGGGTAGACTTTGAGGTCAAAATAGTTATCTCTAGGAGTATAACATCAATAATACAGAGTTGGCTTTTTAAGTTACATTCATGATGTCATAATTGTTGAATGTATCAGATTACCTGGTGTTTAGTTTCCAAATCTTGTTCCATAACTGGGAACTTTCTGAAGTGTTCTGACCCTGGTTAATGGCTGTAGAACTCATGATGTTTGACAATCCAGACACGATAAACCTGATGAGAGATGACCGAATTAGAATTGTTAAAAAGAGCTCACTTTACAATAAAATGTCTTAAAGCATCAAGAATCCACAAAGTAAGTGTGTTTCAGGTTTACATCAGAAATTGAAGGCAGTGGATACTTTTGGTAATTACTCAAGAAATACATTACCACAAAAACTTACTTGGTAAGGAGCACCTGAGAGCTGCTGATAGTATAACACATTGTGAGAAACGACTCCCTCTGAAGTAATGTAGTTTATGAGAAAGAAGTAATTCTCACTAAAATGTTTGAGCACACAATTCTAGGCAACAAGGGTGTTTTTTCTTTCACTATATTCTTGCAACTTCGATGACCAGTTGAGCCAAAATTTTTCATAGGTTTTGTTATTTTGTGCATATGTTGGGATGCACCAAGTGAGGATACTAGTCTTTGACAATATTAAAATGTTTATCCTGCCTTTAAGTGGTTGAAGATTTTTTCTCAATTTACTGTAGGTTACAGAGCTTACTTAGCTGCCCCTTCAACCGCCTCTCCGCCGACTCCCTTATCGGAATACTGCTTTAAGGCGGAGCTCATGCTCTGGATTGCCTTGGTGGTTGACACCTGGAGATTCAAATGGTACAAACAATGGAATGAAACAATTTCTGAGTACAACAGGTTATCTTGAGCAAGTTGAACTTCAGTTGCAGCAATTATTTTCACTGAGTCCAATGGTGTGTCGTGGCCGAGCGGATAAGAGCAGCGGACTCGAGCTCTGGTGTTTCTGTTCAGCAGAGTGTGGGTTCGAGTCCTGGTCGTGACACTTGTGTCCTTAAGCGAGACACTTAACCATTATTGCTGCGTCCTTCGATGGGATGAAAGCCGTTGGTCCCTGTGTGTTGTGTAATGCACGTAAAAGAACCCAGTGCACTATCGAAAAGAGAAGGGGTTCGCCCCGGTGTTCCTGGTTTGATTGGCTGCATATTGGCCACAGCACCTTGTCAAAACCATTACATGGTACTATGTAAAGGAATAGGTCTAATACTTCAAAACATAGCTCCACAATACCTTGCAGGAAAATACTGAATGTTGCAGCGCCTTGAACATCACTGAGTGACGGATATGAGCACTATATAAGAAGCCACTATTATTATTATTACTATTAAGTTGAATGAATTGGACTATGGTGACATGTTAAGACCACCTTAAAGGGCTCTTTTTAATAGTCAACTATTTTTGTGTCTCATTGCATACCTGAGCTTGTGGGGATATCTCTTCTACCTCGCTAGTAATCTGAGAAATGGCTGATGATGTCGATTGTATGGATTCCAGACTATTGACTTCAACCTGGCTTAGCATGTTGAGCAGAGACTCTCTTGCCTACAAATAACCGATTGAGAAATGGAAAGTAAATCTAAAACCTGCTAGCTTGGTCCAAATTTATGTCCGAGGAAAATTCCTTTTCTAATGAAGTATTGGATTTTTATTTTTGTTACTATTTATTTTAAGAACAGTGATTAACTGTTACATTTTAATGTTTTAATGTTTAAAAAGTTACGTGCTGACGTAATTATTTGTTGAGCTTTCTATTTATTTATTATGTTTCCCCCCCAAATTGGGTCGAAATTTTTTCTCAGGGTTATTTGTATAAGTACCTATGTTAATTCACATAACTATATCAACTTATGAATTTACATATATCCAATACTTTTCAATTTGATTAGTATAGATAGGTTGCAGTATGACGTAAATCGGCCATCTTTACGGGCAATTTAGAACAAACAGTCGTGCGTTTCGTGTGAGAACGGCGTGCAACACGCGCGCATTTCACGAAACTCATTGCAGGATTGGTCAGTGAACAACGCGGCTGCGTTAATAAGTTGAGCGTTTGACGCACCTGCAAGCCAAAATGCAATTTTGCAATTTGCCCGTAAAGATGGCGTCTACTGGGAACTATCTATTGAAATATTCCTATCAGACCAACCTCCACCCGCTGTTGTTTCTTCTCCTCCAGGTCCCCCTCATCCGCCTCTTGATAACCGCCCTTCTCTGCCTCCACATTCAGCATGGAGCTAACAGTGTTGATGACTTGTGTAGCTGACTGGTAGTTGCCCTCGTCCAGTAGTTGATTCAACTGGGAATCCTCATCCGAGGTCAGTTGCAGAGCGAGCTCCTCAATGTCCACTTCCTGCTCGGGTTCCCTGACCTAATTGTATACACAATAGGACCCTCTTCTGGTCACCCACACAGGGTTATAGATGGATTGCAATACGCGTCATTGACCGCCATCTTTGATGTAAAACGATGGAAAAGTGCACGCGTGTACGCACTACGCACGGCTCTCGGCCAATGATAGCTCTTCATGCATGCACAATTCATCAAAGATGGTGGTCAATGATGCGTATTGCAATCCATCCATAGGCGTGCACTAGTGACCAAATTAGGCCAGTCTGTGTTTGTAACACACCTCAATCCAAAATATGAAGATAAAAAATACTAGATAATTTAATTAAAATAGCACTTTCAGTTTCTTTAGATTCGGGTTTTGCTTGCTGTTCACTGTTCATATCACGAGAGGGCGCTGTAACCAGTCAAAAAGTTTTTGAGTAATTTTTCCCGGTTCGGAAACTATATCCCAGAAATTATGCAAGCGCGAAAACTTGCTATAAAACAAAATGTATCCATAGCTTAAAAAACACAGTGTTCCAGGCAAGTTTAAATGTAGTGCTTGCATTGGAGATAAAGAAAATAATGATTGGTAGTCTACTGTACACCCAATGCCTTTTTCTAGTTGGAAAAAAAATATAACAAAACAATTTTGACGCATGACCTTTTTTTGTGTGTGTACATGCTTCCATAGTTTTGTGACTTTTGAGAAATATGCATTGGGATTGAATTGTATTTGGTTGAAAGTTTTGGTGAATATTATGAGAAGCAAGCAGAGGTCAATTTCACGGCCAACTTCTGCTCTTAAAGACACTGGACACTTTGGTAATTGTCAAAGACCAGTCTTCTCACTTGGTGTATCTCAACATGTGCACAATTGGTTGTCGAAGTTGCGAGATAATAATGGAAGAAAAACACCCTTGTCACCGCGAAGTTGTGTGCTTTCAGATGCTCGATTTCGAGACCTCACGCGTGAGGTCTCAAAATCAATTCAAATAAATTACTTCTTTCTCAAAAACTACGTTACTTCAGAGGGAGCCGTTTCTCACAATGTTTTATACTATCAACAGCTCTCCATTGCTCATTACCAAGTAAGTTTTTATGCTGACAATTATTTTGAGTAATTACCAATAGTGTCCAATGCTTTAAGGCGTCCTGTAAAGAACATTATTCTATAAACCACAAGCGCAGAATTCTGCGGTAAGCAGAGCCATGAAATAATGGCCCAGATGTGTGAAAAAAATGCACTCACCACAGCAAAGAGCGACGTCTCCACACTAGAACCCAGTGAATCAGTGACTTGAATTTTGATCTCTACTCTGAAGTCACGACTGGACAAACCAAGTGGAAGGAATGTTGCAGGGATATTGGGATCTACTCCATAGAAAAGAAAGCTACCTGCAAGAAATCAAAATTTAAGGAAGAACAATTTTTTTTACTTCAAAAGTAATCCTTTTGTACAAAATTAGATGATTTACGTTTTGCACTCTGCTGAAAAAGCAAAGTCTCTTGCCAGAAATTTTCTGTTGCTAATTTAGATCGATAGTTTATTTTTTTAAAATATAGTAAAGCCTGTGTCTAAAAATTATGTACTTGTCTTAAGAATCATTCTTTCTTTATTGTTAGACCAACCTTGTTGAGATGATTCACTGAGTGAGCTAACTCCGGCTGACCTCTCTGCCCCTGTGACAGCGTTTGCCGTATATGTCAGTGGTGTATGGATGTCCTCAAAGCCAGAACACCCTATGGAGAACTCGGTAAGCAGGACAACCCCTTCAGGCGGAGTGATAGAGCAGTGGCCAAGGGTCGGCGGGGAGTTTGTCATGAAGGTATACTCGGCAAAGTTTGTGGAACCACTCTTGCTTGAGACTAAAGAACGGTATGTCAACATATTCATTTCTTGCACCTTGGCTCGATTTTCACAAAAGGCTGAGATTGATGTTAAATGCGATATCAATTTTACTTGCTAAGCAAAGTGTGATGTCACAATACAAATCACTATGGTGATACTAACAACTCATCTTAAGAAGAATCTTAGTGCTTTGTGAAATCAAGCCCATCAGGTAGTTTAAAATTATTTGAAGAATTTGTTCATCAATGGTTGAGTGGTTTTGCATATAATTTAGATCCTAGGGTTAGAGGCACACCCAATGAAATGCTCAGCGTTTTTCATGCAGAATTTTGTGAAAAGTTACAGGGTGGGTTTTTCCGTCAGACATACAAATTAATCCCTTACTTTGTAGACGTAATATGTAGGTCTCGTCATGAGATCCAGCAAATACTCCAGCTTGGATGGCAAGGTATGAGTTGTATCGCCCTGTGGTTGTGTCCTTAGACCAATCCAGAGTCGTCTTGTATTCGCCCCATTTCCTGGCAATAGCGTCCACTCAAAGCTGGGCTGTGTTGAGGCCGTGCAGTCAGTGCATTTCCCTGTCAGGACCAGGCGGGCTGATGGGTTAAGTTGTGATCCGCAGTTCATCAGACACCTAGGACAGGGAAATTCAAACTCTTTGCATCAGAGATAGTTTTTGTTTCAAATATATTTTCTTAAAATTCGTTATCACTTGATCATGTTGATGTTAACTCTACTCTGTTCAGTTGATATTCATTTTTCTGTCATTTTTACACTTTTGAAATACTGTAGTAATTATACAATTTTGAAATCCAGTAATTGAGGAGAAAACTTAATAAATGCCATAAAAGTTGACAATTACCTTAGAACAAGAGTTGGCGGCATGCCGGTAGAATAGTAATTGTCTGCTCTGCGTATATGCTTTTTCGATCAGCCTTTGACAATTTCAAGAGAAAGACGTAGCTTTGGTTCCCTGCGAGAGTCTTGGCTGAGATGGTTATTGACCTGACGCTATCATCAGACAGCAGGAAGCCTGTCCCAAAACAGCCGCCTGAAATTCAACATGTTTGAAGGCTTGTTGCTAGAATTCTTTTAGTTAGTTTTAAAACTCGTATCTTCAACGTCATCCCAAGAAAAATATTTAAAATAAACTCTAAAAGACTACTTTATATTTGTACACACTTTGGGAGGAAAATGGAACAAAACAAATTTATATCATTTTTGTAAAGTCGTTATGATCAGTAAAAGTGACTGGCCTGGCAAACAAGAGTGGATTCTAACAATCCCATGAAAGTTACTGTATTTCACTAAAATAGTAAAAAGATTTTTCAGAATGATTTGTTCCAGTACCAACTTTATGCCTTAGTAAGTTTTCAGATTTTAAATCATCAATGTGTTTTTCTTCTGATATTAATTAGTAATACAATTTGAATTCCATGTCTTTCAAAGGGGGATTGTCGTGTGATCAAAGCAGGCCTGCGCTGTACATTGAATTACACACGCTAACTCAGTTATTGTGCGCACACTGGCTGTCACATCACAATACAATAATGACGGCGCCCTTTGTGATGTGATGCATGCTTGAAGTAACTGGTTAATAATAAATAATAATAACTGCATTTATAAAGCGCATTTTTGCCAAAGGATACAAGGCGCTGATATATATATTTTTTTACCTGCCATGTATGTTGAGCTATGTTTTTGAAGTATGAGGCCTATTCATTTATAGCACCATGTAACGGTTTACATGGTGCTGTGGCGCAATATGCTGCCGATCAAACCAGGAACACCGGGGCGAACCCCTTCTCTTAACGATAAGTGTACTGGGTTCTTTTACGTGCATTACACAACACACGGGACCTACGGCTTTACATCCCATCCGAAGGACGCAGCAATAATGGTTAAGTGTCTTGCTGAAGGACACAAGTGTCAGACCGGGACTCGAACCCACACTCTGCTGATCAGAAACACCAGAGCTTGGTCCGGTGCTCTTATCCGCTCGGCCACGACACGCCACGGTTAGAGTTCATAACTCCAGTACAGCCACAGGCCTGCTGTGACAGAAAACATTTTTATTCCCCTTTCATATAAAGAGTTTCTAGGCGCCAGTTTTTATGCAAGATTGAGGATGTTGGCTGTTCCTGATTGAGAGCTTACCTGTTGTTTGTAGATTAGGGGTTAACGGTCATGTTAGCAGGGAAGGATGCGTTGTCATGGCGACAGTACCAGGTATATAACAGATCGTCATGTGAATCTCCAGGTATCGCATCAGGATCATAGGAGTCAGAGGCATCAAGGGTAATATTAGAATACCAACCTGTCAATCAAATAGTGGAAGGCTCATTATAAGATAACTCCCCTCGTGTAAGAAATATTTTCCTGTCTGATAAAGATGGGGAAGGTTGATAACGGAACTCACCAATTGCTAACGATGACCCTCCTCTGATTCTAGCCACGAGGTCAGATGGGATGACCTCTATGTAACTATGAGCATTACTCTCAAGACTAGCATCTCCTTCATCCTTCATCACCACGGTAACAGTCAAGCGGAAGATATACATGCCATTACCAAGTGTATACTGTGAGATGTAAAGATCTGCTGCATCTGTACTGGTGCCGGGCGGTAGAGTGACCCGATTAGACTGACTAGGAACAGTGAATAAACTCTCTATCTTATAGATTGACCATTTGAAGCTGGTCCTCTTGGCTCGCCAGCAATCAACATGAACTGATGTGCCAAAGATCAATGCTTGGCTAGGGCTGTACTTCTTGGCCTGATAGTAGTCACTTCCGCCATCTTGAATGTGAATGGCTGGTATCTTACACGGTTGGATGTTACTTTCAATATGGACGTAGGTTATGGAGACCCACTCCATGGCCGTGTTGGAGCCTGTGAGTCTTGGTGCATAAACTCCTTCTGCGTTATAGGTATGGTTCAGGATGGTAACGTAAGACTTCAGTGGGTCAGACGGTAAGGCTAGGTTACCAGGGATGAATCTCATCACGGTGTTGTCTCGCTGAGGTTCAGCTACATCCTCGGAGAGCCCATCCCCATAGTCAATGCTGAATGATGGATTCAAGCCGAGTTTCTGTACAAGCACCACAAAGGTCATCACCTCCCCTTCAACTCCAGGACTGTTACTGATCAGGTATTGACCGACGATAGCACTGACAGCAGTTACAGTCTCCTCTTGTGTTATGTATTGAGAGTAAGCATTGCTGGCCGATGCGGAAATTGTGAACGTCCCGTTGGTTGGAAACTGATAATATAGAACTTCACCCGTGGTGTTGTGTTGGTACCTGTCACCGTTGTGTGCCATAGTCCAGATTACATACTGTGGGGTACCAGTGCCTCTCAACTCCAATGCGTATTCATTTTCGACCACAACTGGATAAATAAGTGGTGGTTCCTGCCAAAACCAGTCGTTGTCAATGCTTGGAAAGTAGAGACCACCTAAAATAATAACAAACAAAAAGTAGGTGTATATGACATTGAAAACTGTTGTATTCTAAAGTATTCATGAAGTATTTAAATTATTGTTAAAGAGGTTGGGCCATGGTGATTGAAGTTGACGTTATTTTTTAGTTTTTTGCTTTCTATAATTTGTTGCATCTTTTGTAACATTACATTAACAAAAGAAGTCATATTTGCCCTGGAGTTTTTTACTCCATTCACTAGCCCACCGCCTAAATTTATCAAAATCCCGTCAATGAGGGCAGCAAACAAAACATGACGTCTAAATACGTACTGAATCCCCAGATGGTCTGTACTGAGCAATGCTTCAATGAGTAACAAAAAACAGCCATTTGACAGAGGGGTACGTACTGTGACGCTACTATTCTTTAGAACTTTTGGAGACAGCTTTCTGGCACCGACTACTGTTGTTCCGATTTTGCCTGAAGGCGGGGGTGAAAAGAGGCCTGGAAACTGCGTTGTAAACAACAACCATTCATTCTATAACTCTGTCACAGTGTTTTCTTGGTAGATATAGGTGTATTTAGGGATGTAAAACTTTTTTTTTAAAGTGACCTCTAGCGTGGCCCAACCTTAAAGTGGCAAGACACAATCAGTCTGAGGAAAAGGGAAGGTTCAAGATCTCTGCACAATGTCTCATACAAGTTTTTGACATTAGCGGTTTAGATAAAAGAAGGTCTCTGTGAACAACACACTATTTCAATCAGCACAAAACTTGAGAGATATTTCATGTTCAAAACTTGTCAAATTTATTCACACAAAATTAAAGCAAGCTCCTGCCATGAGACCTACAAACTGTGTCTTGAAACCTCAAAATATGGATCAGACCTACGGGCAGTACTTTGTATAGTTTCCCCGAGGCAGAGGTAAAGGTTTTCAGTTCTGTCCTTTAGGAACATTGTCCCGTGTTAAAACTTACTGTGATGACTCAGACGGATTGTCAGATAGGATATAGGCTCCAACACAGCCACGGCTGTTTCATTCATGACGGAGCTGAGTTCATTGTAGATGGTTATCTTAGCGTTGTAGACGTCTGGTGTAGTGTAGACGTGGGAGGTTGTTATCAGTTTGCCATACTGATGACTCCTGTTCCATATGCCAGAATACCAAAGACCCCTGTTCGGCACACTGGAATTTTCTGGGGAGAGAGTTTGCCACATTTTTGTAAAGCCGTACTCCAATCAATAGGAATGCCATTTAATCCTGAAGTGTTCTGGCTTAAATTCAGAGTTAAGTTTTGAAAGTAGGCCTAAGTCGTGAAATCGTATCTTCCAATAAAATGGACTTCCCTAACGTTAACAATAATTGTTTCACACATACAGAAATTCTTGTATAAAAATCACTTTGTCTGTTGAAGCTCTAACTGCTAAAAGCACTCACCATGAGTACCGTCTCCGAACTCCAGGAAGTATTTCAGACATTTTGGAAGAGGAGAATCCAATATCTGCGCTGAGAACCGAATGGTATTTTCTGCCTCAAAGTTGACTGGACTATTTGAAGTCAGTATAACTGAGGTGACAGGGTACTGGGACTTTATCGTGATGGTGTCCTCCTCTGATGATAGATTGTTGTAGATCCGAGCTGTGACTTGATAATTGCCAACTGTGTATAAAACAAATCCGAGAGGGTACTGTACAACATTTGTGAAGTTTTATGCCCAGTTCAGGCACATCCTGCCTGACTTCAGCAGTTAAGTTTGCCCAAGGAGTGTGTCAAGTGTTAGGTGAAAGTTAGGTAGGGCAGGAGAGCATCGGTTTTCTTAGAGAAATCAGAACGAATTCACATTATTCACTAAAAGAACATGGGATGCCTCTCTCTTGATTGCCATCCCTAGGAAGTTGATGGAGAAGTTTCCAACCATAATAAATCTTTGTAAAGTACTTAATAAGCATAATGATATTAGTAAGAAAAAACCAAATTTACAATGTACACTTTTCCAGAAAGCTAAGGCTCCTACACAAGATGAAACAAAATTATAGGGCAAATAAGCTTACCATCTGGCATGAACACTGTTATCAGGTCAACATCCAATGCTGTTCTTCCACTGCGTTCTTTCACCGAATTCCACCCAAATGATTCGTCGTCTTTTTTCTTCATTGTCCATTCAATCATTGCAGGGTAGCCTGACTCGGCTGTTACTTTAAGCACGACTTCATCGGAGGGAGCACGGCACTTTGACTTGCAGACAAGCTGACCCCTGAAACTACAGTCATCAAAGTAACCAAGTTGTCGCAACGTACGTCAACGCGGTCATTCGTCACTTGCAGCGTTACATTGTGACGGCCGGCTTCAATCTCGTCTGACTGATCAGTTACGATCAGACTATCTTCCACAAGAATTGTCGCTGGATTTGGAATTACTGCGTTAGCTTCGTAAACCTTCACGCCATCGATGAGTAGAGCATACCGAAGATCTGTTGTGTACTCGTGTTGGTAGTGCATAACGATGTCCGTACCCTGTTGATAGAACTCTCTCTCGGTTGCACTCGTGTCTGTGATCACACATTGGAGTGAGTCTATAATGCGAATGACATCCACTTGAGTGCGTTGGTGGATGAAGCCACGTGATGTCTGACATGTTGTCAAAACCTGAATAAGAACAACAGATTATTGTAAGTAGGATTTAAAGCTTTGCATGGTGGAAGTATAACTAGGAGAGGTTTGCGGTGACACCATGTTAAATCTCTTTTGAGTAGTGTTGGTTCTGAAAAAAACCTGAGGTTAACGACTCAACGTTTTCGATCAGTATGCTCTGATCGTCTTCAGGTTAATGCTGGACTCTGTTGCTGGATGCTGCTTATGTACTGCCTTGTAACATTATTGTACTTCAGCCAGACATTCTATTTCAGGCCTTAAACTTCGTCCTTAAAGGGGCACAACAATTTTCTTTTGGTAAGGGGCATTTTTATGATGAAAAACAAATTATGTTTGAACTTTGATAAGCACAGGGCACCACAGCAATTGCTGTGGGTGCCTGCTATTTTCCATGGACTCCAAACTACATATCTAGAGGGCAAAATATTATCTCATAATGCTAAAAAGTAAAAGAGATCACACTCCACACCTGAGAAAATTTCAATAGAAGATTGATTCTCTTACTTTTGTGTAGGGCCTACTGTTCAAGACTTTTTTGGTAAAATATCAAAAGGGTTCAACAAATTTTGTTAATCATGGCGTTTTGGGGTTTCAAACTTCAAAGGTGAGTCTTCAAAGGTACGATTGTTCTAATTGAATTGGCTAAGTATTCCAATCAGTTGGACTGCCAGAACATTCCAGAAAAGTTTGTTCCCGTAGTTCAGCACAGTGTCCTGCTGGCCCAGCAGAACGTTCTAAGCAGTCACTGGATTGTGGGCGTATGCCTGACGGGAACATTCCTTTGCACCTAGAATGCTCCCATATCAAGCAAAAGAACAACTTCTGAGATTGGTTTTGTTTGTTGTTTTGCAAAAATAAACAATTCTTGTTCCAATAATTCGTTCACCGCTTTATTTTTTGTTTAAATTTTTATTATTTTTTTCTTGTAAACAAAAGGCCCAATTTCACAAAAAGAAGCTACGCACAAAAAGAAGCTAAGCACAACAAAATTTTGCTTACCAGAATAAGGCTACCAGCCAAAATACTATTCCACATTTATCATTTGTGACTGGTATCCTGCTAATTTTTGCTTAGCAGAAAAATATTTAGCACTATTTTCTGCTTTAGCAGCTCTATGAAATAGGGCCCTGGACTGTTTGAAAAAAGGGATGCATTTTAATTTAAAATTATTTGATTTTATTTGGGAGATGATTAACTCTCTCTCAAGATTATTATTTATGTGTGGAGTACAGTATACTTACTGAATAATGCCCAGGGTAATCGAATAGGTGTGACACCCCCTGTTTTAAATCTCCTCCAGTTGTAAACAGATGATTTCCATCATCAAAGTCCCAGAAGCACACTATGTGGGTCTCTCTTGTAAAATCAGTCAAGAATTCAAATATTACAGGATTTGGGTAGTTGACTTCAGGTGGGGCGGACACCCCAAAAACATCTAATAGAAAAAATAAAGAAAGAAAATAAAATTAAAATTATATTTAAAAAGGTGGGCCTAGCCTAGGAGGGCACATCTTTTTTCTTTTCTTTTTTCTTGGGGGGGGGGGTAAAGAAAAGAAAAAACACCACCTGCAAACAATGCAAGAACTCACTCTAATTTATAAAAGAAAGAAAAAATCTGTTCAAAAACAATTATTATGATATGAATTTACTTCTGATGAATTCTTGTATTGTTTGTTAGTGGTGGGTTTTTGTTTTGTTTTTGTTTTTGTGTTTGAATAGTTTTAGTTTTAATTTTGGTTTTTAAGTATTAAACTATTGTTGACTGAGTTAACTGAACACACTGTGTATGCAAACTGGATTCCAGCTTAATGGCCAGAAAGGGTCTAAAAGGAAAATTGTAACAAATACTTTCCTTGCAGGAATGCTGTCCTATAATAGGAAGACCGCCAACATAGGGCTAGATAGCTCAGTTGGTAGAGCGCCGGTACGTTAATCCGGAGGTCGTTGGTTCAAATCCCGCTCTAGTCAATTTTTCTTTGTTCAACCCAAAACCATTTGAAATTTACCCAGTCAGTTTCCCTTGTGGTTCATTACTTGACATCTATGTTTTCCACAGGAGATTGTGCAATTTCTGTTGTTTTTTTATTTCAAGGCAAAACTTGGAAGGCACCGAATCCAAGTTAATAAAATGTTCTGTTTAAAAACAAACCATTAGCCTACTATTTTTAGTAAAATACCTGGGCTCAATTTCATAGAGCTGCTTTAAGCAGAAAATATTGCATAACAATATTCTGCTAAGCAACAATTTGTAGGATACTGGTCACAGGTAGTGCATGTGAAATGGTGATTTGGTTGGTAAGTTGGTAAGCATGATTTTGTTGTGCTTGTCTTATATATAGACATGGTTTATGCTTTGAAGCAGCTCTATGACATGTAAGTTTTATCACAATTGATTTTAGTGTTTTAATATACAAAATACGTTATAGCTCTTTGAGTTATAAGATTGTAATGTTAGGCATTGTGTTAGAGTTATTTTGTTTACACCTACATACACTTCATCATGTGTACACATTGTACTGTATCACTAAAACACTAACAACTGGTGATAATTAACTAAATAAAAACATACAATCTGTACCTATCTCCGGACCCTGTTTTGCATAAATTTACGAATTAAATTCTGAACAAATTTGTGTAACCAAAAGTGCTTACAAACGGGCGCAGATAAACCTACCGTGTGTTGTTGTCCCAGTCACTAATCTGCCCATAGAGATAAAGCTGATCCAAACGGCATGAAAAATTAACCCACGTTGGAATTGGATAACTTTTGTCTTACTTAGACTTTTCACCATTGTAAGTATGGACAGAAGTGAAAAAAATGACAAATAAATTTGATCGATCTGTAAACACAAACCAACTACTTAGACTTTTCAAGAGTTGCAACTTTCAGTTTCACAGTCGACTTTGTCTTTGGAAAATAAATATTTATCAAAGTCGTGCACATAATTATGTCAGATGATGATGATGCTTTAAAAGAAATACGTACCGTTTCAGTGTGTTAAATAAAAGTAAAAGCGTATGCTTTCTGCACGAGTGCGTCCGCGTTCCGCTCTCACCACGCGCTGAAAGTTGACGCACACGCGTCGTTGGTCGGATAGATGGGTCCTTGATGTGGGATGATGACGCAGCAGACGTCAGCCCGCCGAGAGGCAAGGCCGCGCCAAACTACACAGCATGGGCGTCGCCCTCTTTTCGGCCACGAACCAGTAAAGAGATGGCTCAAATCCAGGAGCAGTTTCCTCAGTGAAACTGAACTTAAACTCCCACCCCGGTGCCACAAACCGTGGATCACTAAGTGTACTTAGATGTGATGCTGGAGACAAGATGCTAAATTCAACAAAAGTCAATGTAAAAGAATGTTTGTTGAGTTAGTTCTGGCTGAGTGTGAAATCCAACATCTAGCGTGAAGAAGTTGGTCGTCTGATGACAAGACGATTTTTCAAACGGAACATATTGCAATTAGAATAATACGATTCTTAAAAAATCTTTCACGGGATGAAAATGATAAATTGCGCGTATTTTCATTCATTATGCCACCAGATCACAAGTATTCAGCAGACGACGGTCTTTTTTGTAAAAGCGCCACCAAGTGTTTACAGAATTAAGTGGTACCCGGTATTGTTTGAAACACAATGGACTATCGATCGTTAGACAGCGTAAAAGTGCCGGGCGCCTAGCAACTAAAAATGGCGACCTGCATGTATGACTTAAATTTACAAAGTTAAAGCAAGGTCCTTCTACTTCGAGGATCGACTACACCAAGAAAAACAACAGCTTAATAGAGATTTAAAGGTAACATTTTCCACATTTAATATTGAAGGGTATACGTCTTTGAAACAATTATATTGATGTGCGAAAGTAACTTTTTACCTGTGTTTTGGGAACTTAGCTGCACATACGTGCGTCGTCAATTATGAAGTGTCAACATTATTAGACTTTGGTTTAGATAGAGTCATCCGTCATGACAATCCAGCACCGCGAAATGTATGCAGTGGGGCCGGGACAGTGTCGTGAGTAAAAAGGCGGTCAGCAGAGAATTTTGTTTTTCTTGATTAAAAATACAAACTTTTCAACAGATTGAAGGTGATTTGAATATTTATTAATTATGACTATTAAATTAGTGTAAGTTGTTTTTTTAGTGAATTTAAAACTTGTTGTCGTCAGGCCTCATCGTAATGTTGTAGCCAAGGTTAGACTCCTCCGTTGCATACAGCAACGGATACTGACGTCCTACCAGGGCTACATAATGTTGGCTTTTAAAGTTTTAGTGCGACCCGTAAAAAGTAAAGTGAAATTAACTCATCCATGATTACTGATTGTGTATGTTTTTGTTTGATTTGAAATGGTTTAATTAAAACCATGTTCGATAAAAGACAGCTATATGTGTGTAGAATAAGAGTCTACCTTTTTCAGTCTTAAATCTTGTGGATATTCGTTTTGTTTTTATGTTGCCTGTTTGAATTCATATTCTTTTATTGGGTTGTTTCGGTCGTACTAAAAGCCGATTGCTGACAACTGCAGACAACAAACTTGTTTTAAATGCAATAATTGTGGGATTTGAACCAACGACCTACCTAGCGTCCCAAATTTTTCAGAGCATGTTACCGAAATACAAACAATTATTTCTATTAGGCCTTATTGGCCTTTAGTGCGACCCCGTTGTTTTGTAACTGATGTAAGTTCATTCAATGTTTATTGGGAAAAGCCAACTTTGTTGATTTTTTTGGTCCTAAAAACCTTGTACATCAAAGAGGAATAATGTAAGTATTAGTCATCACACTGGATTTGATACTTTTAATGGGAAGCAGAATGAAAATTTACTTGAAAGTGAGCTGTATGCTCACACAACTTTGCCATGATGGCCGGTGGTAGTCTAGTTGCAATAATCGTAACCCTCGAACCTCCCAACCCGTAAGATCAAGGGTTACGATTATCACAACTAGTTGTAGTTATACAGTTTGTACTACAAAATAACCCCAACTTACAAAATAACTTTGTGAAGAATTAAAGTGAATGCAAACAGATTGATAAAATATGGCACTCAGCTGCTTGGAACTTAATTTCATCGTTTTACTGAAAACACAATCAAGTCTTACCATGGTGAATAACAAATGCTTCATCATATTTCTAACGGCAATTGCTTCTTATATTTTACTTCAGGCTTATATCCCCTTGGTAATGTAAGTTGTAGTACTACTAGTTACTAGTAGCAATGACTTGAGCATCAGTGCACAATGGCTGATGAACAACAAGACGTATCAGAGCAATGTAATCAGCAAGCTGATGATGCTGCACCTGTCAACGAAGAAAGCACACTGAACAACGAAGAGGTTGCACCAGTTGTTGACAATCCAACAGAAGGGACTGAAGATGATGGTAGCACCCAGGCAGGCAGGGGAATAGATCTACAGGACGATCAGCTTGGTGAACTAGCCATTAAACAAGATCAAACCGGTAAGTTGTGAACATCTGAAGAAAAGGGTGTCGCAAAAGATAGCATTTTTTTCTTGATTATTTCAACAAGGTATTTAACTATTCTTTCTTTGAAAGTATGAGACTTGAAGCTTTAGCTAGATGGAATTGACAAAAAAAAATTGTTGTAATTTATTGATGATTAACTGTTGAATCTGTGAAAGAAATTGTGGTGTAGTGGTATAGAAGTGAAACCTCAACCTCCTGTTCATTGTGCTCTGGGTGTCTTCCTGAATATTTGTTTTCCTCCTGTATAAGCCTTAGTATAAACTTTTTCATTTATTCTGAACCATTCTTTTAAAGGAACATTACAGAATTGTTTTTTGCTAACAAAACAGTTGCTGGCAGTGTAAGCACTTTATGTAATCCACCATATACATAAACTGACAAACCTGTAGTTTGAGATCGATCGGCCATCTGGGTCAAGAGAAAATAGTGAAAAACCGATTACACATTTGCATGAAATCATATAGATTCATCAAATGAATAAAACGCTCACTGAGCGATAAACTCCAATCGGATGATTAGTTTATTCATTTCTCATGGCATTTCAGACAGAAATATTTCAAGGGATGTTTTCTACTATCATCATCATTAGACTGTGTAAGTTTTATGTAAATCTGTGATCAAAAGTACATTTTTTCTTACCAATTCTGTAATGTTCCTTTAACTGTTGAATCTGTGAAAGAAATTGTGGTGTAGTGGTATAGAAGTGAAACCTCAACCTCCTGTTCATTGTGCTCTGGGTGTCTTCCTGAATATTTTTGTCTTCTCCTGTATAGCCTTAGTATGAACTTTTTCATTTATTCTGTAACCATTCTTTTAAGCTTGGAACCAACTTAAACTTCAATAGTAGCTGCTGCTGCTTTTGAACCAACTTAAACTTTAATAGTAGCTGCTGCTGCTTTTCTAAGTAATTGGTCACCTGAGGTGCATGCATATAATATAGAGTATTTTAGTCTTTCACAATGTTTTTTAAACATTATTTTACACAGATGAGTTGACAGGATCAGATCCAGATGGTGACATCATGGACCCTGATGTCGACCAAGTTAAACACAGCCAAGAGCAAACTGACTGTTCGGATAACCAAGCTCCAAACGGTCATGACCTACCTGATCAGGATGCAGTAAATGACTCATCGAATGAGAACAAAAGTCTGCCAGACCAGGATTCGAACCATGATCAACCAAACCAGGATATTCCTTCAAGCCAGGATTTGACTGATGGCTCTCCCGCTGTCGGCCCCCCGTCATAGACTCAAAGGGAAGTCAAACCGACCTTATACGAAAATCCTAGCGAGAGAGATGAGGCTGGAGAGAGTGAAGAGACTGATAAAGGTCAGCTTGAGGATTTAGAGGCTGATGCAGCACTTCTCCAACCGGAACCAGGTCAACCTGGCGAAAATATTCATGATGCAACTGAGGGTATAATAATACCTGATGAGGAGATCTTAACAAATGAACAGAATCCAAGTGTAGACAATGAGGAACCCACTGATGACACAGATCAAAGTAACGATAACCATTCTAATGTGGATCCTGAGCAAACAGAAGAAGCTGCCCTACCATCAGATGCCCCTGAGAATGGGGAATCCACCCACCAACCTACCGTCCTTGAATCAACGTCTTCCAACCATGATGACCAAGCTGTAACAGTCGGTACCCCCAGTTCACTGCCGCATATCAACAACGAAATAAACCGGGTCCCACATCGGAATCCGTTAACGTGAACTCTTCATCCTCTCCAGAGTCTCCATCCCAAAGATCCCCGTCTCCCGTCGAGGAGGAACCATCCAGAGCAGAGAGCACTCCTGGCTCCCTGCAACAGAACAATAACAACGAACTGCACCGAGGTGATGAATTTGATCAGCTCGGATCGGTGCGTATACCCACGGCTGGCGTTGGTGATGTGGACGAGGTGAATGAAGAAAGTGGGTCGCAATATGATTTAAGAGACCCAGCAATGTACAAGATGAGATCTCGCTGCCTGTTGATGCATATGGGGGTATGTATACTTCACTTTCAATAAACAGTTTAAACTTATTTGCGCAATTGGTTGACCAACAATTTCCAGATTGAAAAAAAATGAAGAGTGCCAGATTTTCTTAGTTAAATTCTTTCCTTAACTGGATTTTTATTGTGTTTTGTAGTCAAATTTGAAAAAACTAGTGTCACTACAGTGCCCTGGTCAAAATAATTTAACAGCATTAATTAATTCCACTACCAGACAACTTTCAATAAGTGGGAATCAATCTTAACTGCTAAGCAATGTGTGATGTCACTATACAAATCACCATGGTAATACTGACAATTCATCTAAAAGATGAATCTTAGTGCCTTGTGAATTCCAGCCGCGGCCCCAACTTCATAGAGCCTTGAAGCACAACAGGGTCCAATTTCATAGAGCTGCTTAAGCAGAAAATATTGCTTAACAATTTTCTGCTAAGCGGAAATCGGCAGGACACCAGTCACAAATTGAACATGTGACATGGTAGTTTGGCCGGTAACCTTATTCTGGTAAGCATAATTTTGTTGTGCTTAGCTACTTTTTGTGCTTAAGCAGCTCTATGAAATTGGGCCCAGTTTGCTATGCACACAAAATCTTGCTTAGCAGAAACAGGTTACCAACCAAAACTCCATAAAGCTCACATTGTTGCGTCTGATGCCCCACTCTAGAGGCCCCGGGCTGGATTTTACAAAGCACTAAGATTCATCTTCTGGATGAATTGTCAGTATTACCATGGTGCTGAGCAAAGAAATTGCTAAGCAGTATTTTCTGGTAAACACCTTTATAAAAATTGGGTTCTGTCATCCCTCAGAAATAGATTGTCTTGAGAAGTCCACATCTTTCTTTCATGATGTCGACATCCTAAGATGAACAGGACATCTTACCTTAGGTTAGGATGTTGTCATCCCAAGATAAATCATCTCTCGGGATGACATCTTTCTTGAGGATGTTGTCATCCCGAGGAAAACTACCTCGGGATGTCATCATCTTACGTTTATGATGTCTTTCTTTCATGATGTCGACATCCTAAGATGAACAGGACATCTTACCTTAGGTTAGGATGTTGTCATCCCAAGATAAATCATCTCTCGGGATGACATCTTTCTTGAGGATGTCGTCATCCCGAGGAAAACTACCTCGGGATGTCATCATCTTACGTTTATGATGTCTTTCTTTCATGATGTCGACATCCTAAGATGAACAGGACATCTTACCTTAGGTTAGGATGTTGTCATCCCAAGATAAATCATCTCTCGGGATGACATCTTTCTTGAGGATGTCGTCATCCCGAGGAAAACTACCTCGGGATGTCATCATCTTACGTTTATGATGTCTTTCTTTCATGATGTCGACATCCTAAGATGAACAGGACATCTTACCTTAGGTTAGGATGTTGTCATCCCAAGATAAATCATCTCTCGGGATGACATCTTTCTTGAGGATGTCGTCATCCCGAGGAAAACTACCTCGGGATGTCATCATCTTACGTTTATGATGTCATCCTCCTGCTGTAAACCATCTCAGGATATCAACGTGTCGGATGGCACTTCAAGAGCTCCGTAGAAAATGACACGTCCTTTGATTAATGATAATTAAGGGACAATGTCTTTTCATATCTGGGCCCGATTTAATAGAGCTGATTAAAGACACTGGACACCTTATGGTAATTGTCAAAGACCAGTCTTCTCACTTGGTGTATCTCAATTGGTCGTCGAAGTTGAGAGATAATAATGGAAGAAAAAACACCCTTGTCACACAAAGTTGTGTGCTTTCAGATGCTTGATTTTGAGACATCACGAGTGAGGTCTCAAAATCAATTCAAATATTTTACTTCTTTCTCAAAAACTACTTTACTTCAGAGGGAGCCGTTTCTCACAATGTTTTATACTATCAACAGCTCTCCATTGCTCGTTACCAAGTAAGTTTTTGTGCTAACAATTATTTTGAGTAATTACCAATAGTGTCCAGTGCCTTTAAGCAGCTGTATGAAATTGGGCCCAGGTGTTTATAGTTAGAATGTAACCTCAAATGGATTTTTCATGCGTTGTGACAGATACGAGAAGTCATCATTTGCCAGCAATTCATCCTGATCCTCATCTGTCCCGTTCCTTCCCTCCATCCACGGATCCGGAGGGTGACTACCCCAGAAGTCTATCCCTGGGTGAAGGGAAACAATCACGCACCCACATACCACGTATCCCATCGGCCAGCGGCTCCAGCAAGACAGGTACAAGGGACAGGGACGTCAGGAGGGCGTTAAATTCAGCTAAGCTGCCCCCGTCGGTGATGAAGATGTCAACAGTTATGGTGTCAGCAAGGCAAGTACTAAGTGGCTGATTCTTTGGTCCTAATTGTGGGTAGTGCAGCAGGGTTCTGCCCAGGATTTCTTGAGTGGCGGAAAAATGTTTCTCTTGAAACCATTGTGAGGTGGATCAGTTACTTGGTAGATCATAAAAATAGTACTCAAAATTTATGACTTTGGATATCTTTTTTTTTGGCTACTGGGAATTAAATGCAATTTTACATTTCGTTGAAAACCTTTGAAAGGAAATTGCAAGTTGGACTTAACATTTTGGAAAAGGGGGGGGGGTGGTCGGAAACAGAGAAAATTCTGCCAGTGGTGGTTGGGGAATCCTGAGTGCCGGGCAGGTTTTCCGGCACCGACCACTGTGGGCAGAACACTGTTGCAGGAAATAAATCATACTTCCATCACTGAGCCGCCTCCCCCCCCCAAAAAAAGTGTTTCCCTCACCTTGAAGTGGCTGTTCGGCCTTGTAAGTAAGGCGATATCTCATTAAACAAAAAAAACAGCTGACCTGAATCATTCATGATAATTGTTTAAAGGAACATTACATAATTGGTTTTTGCTAACAAAACAGTTGCTGGCAGTGTAAGCACTTTATGTAATCCACCATATACATAAACTGACAAACCTGTAGAAGTTTGAGATCGATCGGCCATCTGGGCCACGAAAAAATAGTGGAAAACCGATTACACATTTGCATGAAATTATATAGATTAAAAAAATTAATGAAATGCTCACTGAGCGATAAACTCCAATCCGAAAATTAGTTTATTCATTTCTCATCAAATATGGCATTTCAGACAGAAATATTTCAAGGGATGTTTTCTACTATCATCATCATTAGACCGTGTAAGTTTTATGTAAATCTGTGATCAAAAAGTATATTTTACAAGTTTTTTTCTTACCAATTCTGTAATATGTTCCTTTAAATTCTCTCTAACAATGGCCGTCTCTTTGTGGTCCATGTAATTTGGTTCTCTTTATTTCCAACAGGAAGAGGGCCGTACTGAATAGACACAGCAGTGTATTTTATGAAGAAAGACATCAAACCAAAGTCATTAGTAAGTACAATACAGGCCTGAGTGATAAACTGCCGTTGTATCAGGGCAAGGGTTAACACCTGTACTGAAACATTTCAAAGGGCAATTTGACTATAAGGGCATGGAGGAAAAATCCCTCTGTGAAGATTTAGGCCTGACGCAATATGACTGAACAGCTACGTATAGCTGGTCTACAGAATGTCAAATTTTGAGCTTAAAATGTTTGTCCTCACTCCTTTCAATTTATTGAAACAGTCCTCTCCCCCCCCCCCCCAAAAAAATATATATATATATATAAAATTTGTAGGGTAGATGGCCTTAGCTTTCGATCCAAACCGGACCTTCGTCAGAGGCATAAACAAGCACAAACGAAAAACATATCCATTTATAGCAAAAAAGAGAGGCAAACAACAATGGGATGGTATCCAGAAAAAGGAGGGAAAATTACAGCCAATCAAAGTTACAGTGGGCTGGCTAACAACCAATCAGAGTTATGTAAATGGGAAATATGTGACCCGCTCTGTGAAAATGAGTCTGATGTTGACAATTTAAAGAATTGGATTATATACATGGCTGGAAAGAACATACCAACAGCAGTAATTTGGTATATCTCTAAGCTCTGGGGTGTATTGCGTTGCTGAGTTACTCCCGTTTGAAATTAGCCAATATATCATTTTTTGTTGAAAAACGAATTACAAGTAATTTGATGTTTAAAATTACCATTTCGCTCTACATATAAGCAAAAGGATACAAATTAGACTAAAGTATGATCACAAAATTGTTGTTTTCATAGCTTTATTGACTTAAATTGAGTGTTCTGAAAGCTTACCATGCAAATATAGATCTTAAACAAGAAAAAAAAAAAGAAAAAAAAATTATTATTATTTTTGTGTGTGGATACTTTCCACATTGAAACGTCCATTAAACAATAATGCATTGGGCAACATCTGACTCATTTTCACAGAGCGGGTCACATATATGTATGAAAAAATTAGTATACCAACGAAAGGTTCTTGAAATCTAAGGCTTCGTTATGATTCAAGGTCATTGTCAACACAAGGGAAAAAGTGATCTTCCTTTTGTGTGCTGTGATATCATGAAATAATTAGAAAAAAAATAAAGAAATAAAATAAAACAAATAATCAAACATTAAAAAAAGATTTCAGACCTTGCACTTAGCTTTTTGCAAAATAGCCCACCGGGCTAGTAAACTGCGTTTTACATGACCCCAGGTTATAGCTGGCCAGATTTTAAACATGTATTGTCATTAATCTATCTTTCTGATGTAATAATAGTAGCAATATAAACCAGTTTAATGTCTAAATTAAAATTGAAGTTACATTTACACACTCAAAAATAACTTTAAACTTTTTAAAATTTATTATTTACATCATAAAAGGAAGAAATACATGTATGAGCATTTTAAACAAGTAGGTCGAAAAGTTTTTAGCTGCCCTCAGGGCAGGTTGAGAAGTGGTGCTTACTAGCCGTAGCAGTTTTGGCTAGACAATGTATGCCATGCTAGTGTTCAGGGTGTGCCCATGGGAACTTGCAACACCCCCATTACCTGTGTTAAATTTGTTGTGTGTATATTTATTACATCAGAAAAATTGGCCTTGCTCGTAGAAATAACTTATTTTACCAAATGTATGTCTACATTGTGTGGTATTCATAAAAATTTAAAAAACAAAACAAAAAAAGTGATATAATAGCGGCAGAATAATACTGTTATGATTGATGCGTATAACAAGGAGAAAGTTATGATAACGGAAAACTGTGTTTGTATTGTCAGGTTTGGATGAAGCAATCAATAGCCGACCTCCGATGCCCTTTGACCTTGATAATCCTGGGCCATGGAGTTATTCTCCGAGAAACAAACCCTTGAATGAAACTAACGCTCCCGAATTCACGTTTGGCCACAGGCTACAGGAAAAGGGTGAGTTGAAATATTGAATGCAAACCAGCTGGTTCCTCCTATAGGGCAGGGCTCGAGTTTGACACTGGACCGCAGGCCTGAGGCCAGTGATTTTAGCATTGGGCCAGTAAACTCATGACCGGACAAGTCTGTCGGTCTTGTGTTTTCAGTTCAATAACAATTCATGTGCCTCACTCTATAATATCTTGAACAGAAACAAATTATGTTCAAATGTTGACTTTGAGTAATGATTTGAAAATACTTAATACCCTAAAAGACAAATGAGGTAAATCTTTTTTTATATATATGTCTTAGTACTTGTTCAATTAAATGCAAGTTAAACTGTGCAAGGAAGTCTTTTCTCAGTTTGAATCTGGTCTTGTAAAATTATTTCTGGTCCAGTAAACATTTTGAGATACAAGTCCTGTGGTCTTGTGGATTTCCCCCCAAATTCGAGCCCTGTAAGGATGTCCTCTCAACCACACACTCTTGCTTTGCTGAGATGTAGAACAAGGAGCCATTCAAACAACTTTATTCCACATACAGCAGTACCTCTTTGGAACTCCTTGCCTGGTGCATGTTCCCCCCCTCCATCGTACAATCTAGACTGTTTTAAGAGGAATATCAATTCCGACCTTCTTCTTGTAGCCCCTTACCAAGAGTGGCTTTTAGCCATGCTCGAGGCGAACTTGCATAACAAATATTTTTAATACGCAACTCCCGGTCATGTCACTTGTTGTACCCATCCCTGCTCGTTCCCCAGTACTCCTAAAAGATTCTGGGACACCCTTTTCAAGAAATTCCGATCCTAAATTACCCCCTATTTTTGTGAAAGCGTAAATCTTTTCCTTGAAAAGTACATCCTTTTTTCAAAGCATAACATCCAGGTTTGCTAGTGCTGGCAAGGAAAACATACTTGCACATATAGAGAAGCTAGCCAAACTCCCGCTGAAATCTGCAGCTTTATATTCAGTATCAAAATATTATTTTGGTTTTGCCCTTACACCAAATTAAGCACTGTATACACAGTACTTTCCCGAGTCCTGTAAAAAAAACCCATTCACAGTCATATCACTCGGGTGGGATTTGAGCCCACAAACTTTTATTTTACAATTTTTAGGGGGAACTCTTGAACAAGTATCCCTGTTCTTGCATTTTGTGATCCCTGGCGACTGTAAAAATTACTCCTTTTCTCCTTATGTTGGGAAAGGAGCAGGCAATGCCGATGTTACTTATAAGTGCTATGGCCGGAACACAGCTCAGAATTAGTGGATACAGCTACGGCTAGGGCTAGTTTTCCACGTCATCGTGTGTTGAAGTGTAGGAGGTCCTTAGCAACACCCTTAGCAACAGTCGTAGCCGTAGCTGTAGCCGCCAATTCTGATACAGCCTTAGTCAGAAAACCCATTGAAATGGCTGATCCATTGCATTCCTGCCCTTATGTATTGATCAATCACACTAGTGCAGTTGTGCATCATCATCATCATCATCATCATGTCGGTTTTAAGGCCGTTGTCCAGTCTGTTCTGGGTTGGCCTGCTTTCTCCCTATGGCTCTCCTCCACTTGGCCCTGTCCGTCGCGTCCCTTGCATTGACTCCAAGCAGTTCCATGTCATTTAAGACTGAGCTCTGCCACGTCTTGCGCGGTCGGCCAACAGGTGTGGGCCCATCCACAATTACGTTGGCACACCTCTTGACCCAGTCGACATCCTCCTTTCTCTCCACATGACCAAACCACCTTAGCCTGTGCCTCCTCAATACGGTGCCGATCCCCTCCACTCCGACTCTCCTCCTCAGCTCCTCTGCATCCAAACTAAAATCCCATTACCTTAGCAAGCTGCCCATCATAGACGATGTGACCTGTGACATCACATGGTTTACAAAAGAGCCACAGAGCCTGGACTTCCGGCGGGCACATTTGTACACAGCTCAATGGAATACAATGGAATTTGTTGGAATACAACAAATCTTATGTTTTATGGAGATCGCACTGTCTGATTTTCCTCAACTTTTGATATGAAGAAAGGGGGGACATCTCAAAAGCTGTACAGCTGTTGCTTTTGTAAATTTTGAATTTAAGTGAAAATTATGACACAAAGTATAAATTTTTCCCATTGAGCCTGTGTAGCATCTTGCCCGTCAGGAATAGCATTATAATGTATGAGGTCACCACTCTGTAAACAAATGTAACATGGTCTATAGGCTAGTTGTGTTTTGCATTTTTGTTTGTGCCCCAGCTGGATGATGAAGGGGGTGAAGACAAATTTGAGTACCGTTGATTAGCAATAACTGCCATGGCCAGAGCGTATTAGATGGGTCTTATGTGTAGAACATATTTCGCTGTTTCAAATGTTGATCTGTGTTCGTCATGTTTTCACTGACATTTTAACTCTTTTTTTTCTTCAGGAGGTGGGGGTCGGACAGCCAATGCTAAGACATGGTTCAACAGCAAAGATGGATTCACCACAAAAGTCCACTGGGATAAACGAGTAAGTAATACATCCATAAAGTTGTCAAAGTTCACAAAGTTGAACCTTTATAATTCTTGGATGTCACTTTTACTAAGGTTAGAAGAATAGCTAATTCAGTTACATTTTTAACGCCTTTAAAAGTTTAGTCATACTTTTGGTAATGACATCGAAAAAAGTGAGATTTTTTCTCAGAAAGCCTTCTATAAAGATGGTAACGGTAGTAAGCATCCTGCAAAGTTATTTGGTCTCAAGTGCCCCTATCAATCTATGACCCTACCTTGAACAGAAGATACAGTATTTGCAATGTTATCAAGAAACCTCATTTAGCTTGCAAAGCTGAACTGCAGTTGCATTGGAGGACAGCGGAAACCCCAAGGGAGGGGATGCAAACCTCTCCTCTAAGTTTTCATCGGCTTTCATTGCTGGGAAATAAATATGATGCTTCTTTTTTGTTATTATTTCAGTGGCCGTCACCAGCTCACTATAACAGCACCCGTCCACTTCTTGGCCGGCGCAAACCAACGATGCTTGACTATCCAAACTTCTCCATCGGCGCCAAGACCCCATTCAGCATTAACAAAAGAGGTAAAGACTTTGTGAGCCCTTGGCATATTTCTGTTTTGTTTTAAATTTGGAAATGTTTCTTATTTAATTGATCAAACATATTTTGTCTTCATAAAATGAGTTCTACAAGAAGATTACCGGTAATATTAGAAGGCAAAGTGTATCTTATTTTACCAAGCATAAACTTGTCAATAAATTTAGTTTCCTTTACAACTATAGTCCCAGTTTAGACTGACAAGCATTCCATCAACTTGTTTTTGTTTTCTTTCTTTTTTTAAACATTTTTACTTACTGCTTGGATTAATTTGTCCAGGCTCAGAAAATGAACCAGCACCCAACGAGTACAATCGCTCCAAGTCAGACTCTATCATTTTGCGGAAAGCACCAAGCTATAGCATCAGCCAGAGGCACCAAGGCACGCAACTGTGGGGTGGCAAAGGTAAATGTGTGTACTTTGACAAGCTATTCAAGATCAGACCATAGAGGGCCGTGTTTTGAGGATAGAACTGTTATTTAGATTGTGGTCAAGTTTATAGGAAAAACTATAGTTAGTAAACGTGCGGGTACAACCATGTATAAACCTTCCCTTGGGAGAAGGGTTGGCTGGATGAACTGGGCCAAATTTCATGGCTCTGCTAACCGCCGAATTTTTGCGCTTACGATCACCATTCTCCGTGCAAGCACCGAATTTCTGTGCTAGCTGTCTAAGCGTAGAATGCCTAGTAACGTGGAGTACGCACGCACACAAGCCGAAATTCCCCGTTAACCTGTGAAATACGCTTGACGTAAGCGCAGAATTCCCTGCTTCCGCAAGCGCCGATTCTTTGCTTACGGTAAGCAGAGCCATGAAATTGCGCCCTTGTGTGGTCTCGACGAGCAGAGTATACTGTTTGAAACCTCAAGACCACACCGGTTCTTCTCAGAGCCAACCCTTTCAACCGAAAGAGTTTTACACATGGTTTTACCCGCAAGTTTAGAAACTATAGTTTTTCATACAAATCCGCACCATGCAAGGCTTCAAACATTGCTGGTGGTCAAGTTTACTGCCAGTGGTTTTGGCGGGTATCCTATAATGCATCAACTTGGTTTAGGAGCGATGTCAAAGGTCATGTCTCTCTATAAGGATATCATTGGTCTTTGTTGGTTCAATTATTTGCCAAGTGCCGCCTACTGCCAGGCAGCTAGTGCATCCTACTGTGATTTGCTGAGGACTAACATCAAAAGGGACATTGAGTTCCGTGGCAGATTTAGGGGTGGGCGCAGCTTATTTCTGCCCATAACCCGACCCCCAAAGAAAATAAAATAAATAATAAAAAACCAACGTCAAATAAATCAAATTTTAAATTCAAAATGGCTGAAAAAATAACTTGTAGAATCTTCTGAAATGTCCTAGATTGCACCAGACGGCATCTAATGTTTAGTGGACCCCACACCGGGATTAACTTATCTTAAAACAACAGCAGAATTACTGAAAATTGTCAACTTGTGGAAATTTGCCTTAAAGCTTGCACCGGCCTTTTTGAAAATCCTGGATCCTCCCCTGGAACTCAACCATAAATCTCTGCACCGAGTAGACTGCATCACGGTCCAAATCAACTAAAAAAAACCAGTTGAAACTTATTAGCAGATAAACAATTTGGGTATTTTCATTCATTTTTTTTCTCTCCAGAAACGACCCCAGGTCCTGGTACTTACACACCCCGTTGGGGTTTCAATTCTGGCATGATCCATCACCCATCATTCACCATCCAGGGAGTACGGCGGACGAAAAATCACCAACTTGGACCGCACTCAACTTTCTGAATCTGGTAAGTTTTTTACAATCTGTTTTGTTTGAAACTACTGTATTTTGATATCCTGGGGCCCAATTTCATAGAGTGTTTTAGCACAAAAAGTAGCTAAGCACAGCAAAATAATGCTCAGCAGAATAATAAGGTCACTGGCCAAAATACCATTACACATGTACCACCTGTGACTGGTATTCTGCTTATTTGTGCTTAGCAGGAATTTGTTAAGCAATGCAGCTCAGTGAAATTGGGCCCTGGTGTTTATCATAAACCACCATGTTCTCATGTGACTCAACCACCAGAACTTAAAGAGGTTGGGCCATGGTGATTGAAGTTGAGGTTCCTTTTTAGTTTTCGGCTTTCTATAATTTGTTGCATCTTTTGTAACATTACATTAACAAAAGAAGTGATATTTGCAGGGAGTTTTTACTCCGTTCACTAGCCCGCCGCCTAAATTATTATATCAAAATCCGTAAATGAGGGCAGCAAACAAACATGACGTCACTTTACGTATTTAATGCCCGGATGGTCTGTACTGAGCAATGCTCAATGAGTAACAACAAACAGCCGTTTGACAGAGGGGTACGTACTGTGACGTCACTATTCTTTTGAATTTTTGGAGACAGCTTGCTGGCACCGACTGCTGTTGTTCCGATTTTGCCTGAAGGCGGGGGTGAAGAGAGGCTTAGAAACTGCGTTGTAAACGAATACCCATTCATTCTATAACTCTGTCACAGTGTTTTCTTGGTAGATATAGGTGTATTTAGGGATGTAAAAAAATTTTTTAAGAGTGACCTCTAGCGTGGCCCAACCTCTTTTACCGCTTGGCCATGACACTCATTGCTCAAAATACGATTTTTTTTCACAAATTTTTGTGATGTCAGTATTTAGAAGGCATTCACTGATACCTTTCTTTCTGCCATGTATCGAATCTTGAAACATCTCGGTTGCTTAGTTACAGTGATGTCATTGATGAGCCAAAATTTGTTGAAATATAATTTTACTAAAGTGACGAATTGTAGCCTTGTCCATGTGTTTCTGCATGTGACTCAACGTGGTTTTGCATGTTTTTGAGTTTTCACGAAGTGACTGAATGAATCACAGAGCATTTATATGTGTGTGCCATAAAGTGACTCAATTCCCTACAATTCCCCGTCACTTCATGAAAACTCCCCAAAACTTTGAAAAAACACATGACCGCCGGACTTGTCCGGTCATGAGTTTACTGGCCCAACACTAAAACTACTGGCCTTGGGCCTGTGGTCCCGTGTAAAATTTGAGCCCTGTGTCTATGTGGTGGGTAGGAATGGGGGTATGGGGGAGCCAATGGCCAAGTCTACCCTGTTCAATTGATTCATGATCTATTTCTTTTTTTTTCTTACAGGGTGGTTTAAGGCAAGCATTCATCTTTTGGAAAGACAGAGGAGCCATCATGGAATCAGAAAATTTTGGCTGGTGGGAAGATTTGTGTGTGAAGTAATCATGGTCTTATGTAATTATTTCTTCTTCGTCGGTAATCAGTGTAGATAGTTGGTTTATGTCAGGGCTCGATTTCACAAAGAGTTCAGACTGATCGTAACTGCAAATCCATCGCAGTTGCTTAGCAAAGAGTGATGTCACAATACAAATCACTATGGTAATACTGATAACTCATCTTAAGATGAATCTTACTGCTTTGTGAAATCGACCCCAGGTATGTTCTTATGCTGTAGATTAAGAACTCGAGTCTATTTTCATATTTATTACAGGGCGACAACCCAGTGTTGAAACACGATGTCGATTTGAAATGAAAAAACCATTGATGCAAAAAAACATGCAGACTTCAGAGAACAGTTTTTATATAATATGTATGCTGCAGGTATCTTTGATCTTGAATAAGAGACATCAATCATGTGTGTGCCTTGAGTTAACGACAAATTTATGCAAAGGTTTTTATAAATGCTATTTCGGTGCTCCACCCAGCTTTATGTATCATTGTAAACTTCAAAATACCGTAATCCGTTACACTCACTGGGTACTACTTGTATTGACAGTGGTCTTTGCTATTTGGCTTCAGTAAACTTATCAAATATCAATATAGAAAATGCCCCTTCCAATTGTTAGATAACTTTTCCATTTAAAGGAAAGAAAGTGTGCCTCAAATTTTGTGTCCTTTACAATCACATCATATTGATTTTATTCAGAAATATGTGAATAATTTATTTTTAAAAAATAGATTTTTCAATATAACTTTTGTAAACAATGATTTATTCATCAAGAGAGAATGTTTTACAATGTAGTACTGAACCGTCATAAGTCTGTAAAATTTCTTTTGTGTTATCCAAGTAAAAGATTTCTGCAATTGTTGGAACACCAAAATTTGATAAAAAATAATTGCAATTACATGTATATAATTAAGTAAAAATGATAATTAAAACAACTGTGACTATATAAAATGTTTGTGATTTTGCAATTTTTGTCCCAAATTTAATAAAAATGTTGGACTTATCCCTTGTGATTTTGTTTTCAATTTTAGACCAAACTTATTAAAAATGCTGGACTTACCCCTTGTGATTTTTTTAATTTTTGCCTCAAATTTGATAAAAATGCTGGACTTACCCCTTGAGATTTTTTTAATTTTTGCCCCAAATTTGATAAAAAATGCTGGACTTACCCCTTGTGATTTTTAAAATTTTTGCCCCAAATTTGATAAAAACGCTGGACTTACCCCTTGAGATTTTTTTAATTTTTGCCCCAAATTTGATAAAAATGCTGGACTTACCCCTTGAGGTTTTTTTAATTTTTGCCCCAATCTTGATAAAAAATGCTAGACTTACCCCTTGAGATTTTTTAAATTTTTGCCCCAAATTTGATAAAAATGCTGGACTTACCCCTTGTGATTTTTTAAATTTTTGCCCCAAATTTGATAAAAAATGCTAGACTTACCCCTTGAGATTTTTTAAATTTTTGCCCCAAATTTGATAAAAATGCTAGACTTACCCCTTGAGATTTTTGTATTTTTGGCCCCAAATTTGATAAAAATGCTGGACTTACCCCTTGAGATTTTTTAAATTTTTGCCCCAAATTTGATAAAAATGCTAGACTTACCCCTTGAGATTTTTGTATTTTTTGCCCCAAATTTGATAAAAAATGCTAGACTTACCCCTTGAGATTTTTTTAATTTTTGCCCCAAATTTGATAAAAAATGCTAGACTTACCCCTTGTGATTGGTTGTATCTAAATAATGGTTATATCTAAATAATGGTTATATCTAAATAATGGTTACATATAAATAATGGTTATATCTAAATAATGGTTACATATAAATAATGGTTATATCTAAATAATGGTTATATCTAAATAATGGTTATATCTAAATAATGGTTACATATAAATAATGGTTATATCTAAATAATGGTTACATATAAATAATGGTTATATCTAAATAATGGTTTTATCTAAATAATGGCTATATCTAAATAATGGTTATATCAAATGGTTATATCTATATAGTCATTTTAGTGTATTTTAATGTATCGGCGGCCATCTTGGACGCCATCTTGGATTTTTAGGTTACCTGATTACTCAATGACATTTTTACTGGTCTTATTTGGATTCTTGACCCCCCCAAAACATCGGTGTAGACACAAAAATGATGACTATAGGGTAAATAATAAATGACTTATTGCCATTTGATTGTAATGGCGGCCATCTTGGACGCCATCTTGAAAATAACAACTTTTCTATGCTCTGAATTTCTTAGATGTTATTCTCGATGGTCAATACTACCATAATCCGTTAAAAAACCTTTTGTTACAACTTTTTGGGGGTTGGGGTGTATTTTTTCATAAATTGACCCCACCACCAGTTGTTCTGGCGTTTTGTTTTTTCAAAGTCAATTTTTGACCCAAAATTTGATTAGAATCAAGGCACAAGGGCCGTTTACCGTCATGTAGTTTTTCTTGAGACGATTTTAAATGACCCTTTCTATCACTGTTTTTGTTGTATTCATCGTAATAAAACAAAATCCACAACTTAAATTTATAAAAAACGTCATTCTTTCATTTAGCAAAACCATGCAGGTAGAGAATCCCTCCTTGACGCAACTCGCTCCATGTCTGCAGGCATTCGCCATTATACAGCCCGCCCTCCCATCTTTCCCAACTCAGACCGCTAATTATCTAATTTGACAACAACTAACGTGAATCAACATCACGGTTCATTTGCTATTCAATTAACATTTTCTTTAATAAACATCAATAATGTACAAAGTTTGTTTAAATGTCGAGATGATGATGACGGCAAGTAAAATTATACTTGTTGTCATCAAGTAAAAAACGGGTAAACATAACTTACAACCATAATGATTGACATTTGGCTTTCAAGGTTTTTCTCATTTGAAGTCCTCCAAATTATATGGATATAAGGAAACCTTGTATTACATCTCCTTTCCTCGAAAAATGTACACCCCAAAACATGCAGTGCTGTGCTTTCCTTTGAAGAAGTCATTACACTTCTGCAATGTCTTTAAAACTTTTGTAAATAAATAATTATTAAATTCAAAATTCCCAATAGGCTTAAACCTATAGGAAAAACTATAAATAAATAATAGTAAACTTGCGGGTACAACCATGTGCTTAAACCTATTCATAATGTACCATGTGCCTCATGCACAAAGATAATGCCCATGGCATTATTATTTTTCACAACAAACAATCACATGGCGCAATCTAAGTTACTAAGCAATTAACCCTAGCTGTGTCCAGGGCCAATCAAATCGCCCCATTTTAGGACGATATACTATTTATATTGCATTTGTATTGGTTACATCCCACCACATGACCTTAAAATGACCTTTGTAAAAGTTCACGGTGTGACTAAATTATAGTTATTGAAAGTCAGCTTTGAACTTCTGTATGCCCAGACTACAGCAGTTTTTCTTCAAAACGTAATAAGTTACAGCCTAAAATGTATTGCTTGATAGACAGGGCACTGCTAGATAATGCTCTCTTTCTTGGGATGCATGTTTTTGTTTTGAACACTTTCCTTTTAAAACGACCTCATTGACCCTTCAGCTATTTACAACAATTTTATATTCGTAATAATGGAAAGGGCATCAGGTGGGAAATGCAAACAAATTTGACAAAATAAATCAAAATTCACAAATATATGTTTTTCTTTGAAACTGAATGTTTCTTTTGGAAGAGCTCCAAAATATGCAAAAGCAATTTTACAAAATTTATACAAACTGCACCAACGACCTTAAAGGCCCTGTACACTATTGGTAAGATCGAAAAAAAACAATGTTCACAGATTCACACATAACTTACATGATTTAAAAGTAAGTAATGGTAGAAAGGGTTCCTTAAAATATTTCTGCCTAAAATGCTATCGTTTCTGAGAAACGAGTAAAACAATAGTAATTATCGCGCGCGATAATTTGAAAAAACAGAAAACACATAAGATCTCTTTTCACTATTTTCTCGTAACCTCGATGACCAATTGAGCTCAAACTTTCACAGGTTTGTTTGTTCATGCATATGTTTAATCACACAAAATGTAGACACTGATTTTGAGCTGTTACCAAAAGTGTACACTACCTTTAAAGTTCTCAGCCGACAAAAATATCTCTTATTTACACTTATCTTAAAAAAAAAAATACAGAGAGATATCTTTGATAAAAAATTTGACCAACAATCTAACAACTATCAAGTAAATTTTATTTCCGAAATGCCATATTTGATGAGAAATGAATTAACTAATTTTCCGATTGGAGTTTATTGCTCAGTGAGCGTTTTATTCATTTGTTGAATCTATATGATTTCATGCAAAATGTGTAACCGGTTTTTCACTATTTTCTCGTGACCCAGATGGCCGATCGATCTCAAACTTCTACAGGTTTGTCAGTTTATGTATATGGTGGATTACATAAAGTGCTTACACTGCCAGCGACTGTTTTGTTAGCAAAAACCAATTCTGTAATGTTCCTTAAAGATGAACTGATGTACATTACCATTTCAAACACTTGTTGCTTTTGTTGGCTAACTAGATTGTTCTGTTAAATTACAAAAATACTGTACACCAGGATTAGTTACCAAAAATATTCATATAAATTAAAAACTTACTGTTATGTCCTTGTGTTAGTATGTACAATTTAAATAAAATAATAAAAACACAAACGATAGAGTTTTATATATTATTTGTGATGAGTAACGCTAAGTTCTATCAGAGAGCAAGTGCTCTGTAGTTCTACACATCTTTGACTCAGACTTTTTACAAGCTGGTTTTTGAAAAAATGTTTAAATAATTGTGCTTTTATTTGCCAACTCCCCCTAGGAAAAAAAAATATTTGAAAGGAGCCTGTTACAGAAATAAATTATAATTGTTACAGAAATAAATTATAATTGTTGTCACAAACTCACTGAGAAAGAATTGCTGCTTTTCGTAACGCTTCCACGGCCAGCTGGACCTTCTCATTTAGCTTAGAGGGGTGATCCAACAGATGCTGTAGATGGGTAACTTCCATTTCTAAAAGCATACCTAGTGGTGAAAATATAATGTTCCTGCTATTAGCAACTGCACGGTATTGGTTCTCTTAAAGTATTGTTCAAACTGCAAAGCTAAACACAACCCAAATTCCTATGAGTACAATCCCATGAGCGAAAAAAAAACTACGGAGTTCTGGAATTGCCATCTGACATGTCGAGATCCAGAGATAATCTACGGCAGAATGACGACACCCTGAGATGATTCGTCTTGGTAAGATGACATCCTAAAGCAAGATGTCATCTTCCCCGATATATTTTATCTTAGGATGATAACATCCTGAACATGTTGAGAACCCAAGATAAATTATCTTGTCAAGTAATGAACCACAAGGTCATTACTTGACATTTAAATTTAAAAAGTCGCATCCCCTCAAGGTGATCCCGTGGCTGCTGCTCCCAGGTTGTATCGTAAACTTGGGTGTGATCCCTGGCTACACGGCAGTTACAGGTTGCATGGCTTCTGACTGGCACCCCCGAACAAGGATATTGACAAAACAGGGAGACCACCAACATAGGGCTAGATAGCTCAGTTGGTAGAGCGCCGGTACGTTATTCCGGAGGTCGTTGGTTCAAATCCTGCTTAGTCAATTTTTCTTTGTTCAACCCCATACGTCGTCCCAAGATGACATTCTACTTTCAAGGTATTGTCATCTTGAGATAAACCATCTCTGAATGTCATCATCTTATATTTATGATGTCATCATCCTGCAGTAAATTATCTCCGAATCTCAACAAGTTCGATGGCACTTCCAGTGCTCTGTAACAAAAAAACAGCTACAAAAGTGTCTCTTTGATCATGTGTCCTTAATTCCATCAACCCTACTTCAACCATTGCCTTGGGATAGGTCACCGAATACCCCCATGCCTACAAGATGCTTTATTGTTCTTACAAGACCTAATAACAATTGTCTTGATTTACCTGTGATCTTGGAGGCAAGTTCTGGATGTGTGTCTTCTATCTTGGAGTATAACTCCTCCCCTAACTCCTGCTTCTCTTCATCAATCTGAACCTGGTAGCTGCAAAATAAAATTGCAAATTGTTTCCAAATGCAATGTCTAAACCAATGGCAAGTTGATTGAAATAATAATAATAATAATAATAATAATAATAATGACTAGTTTTTATATAGCGCATTATACAATAATGTTTCAATGCGCTTTACATTAGCGCCCTGGTCATTGGGCCAATAGCATTCCTGTAATCTTTCTCAGCTCCCTGGGGAGTATACAGCCCTGTGCTGCCGTGGCGCTCCAAAGGCTTTTTCATACACAATATCAACCTCTACCCTCGCAGGTACCCATTTTTACCCCTGGGTGGAGAGGAGCAATTATAGTAAAGCATCTTGCTCAAGGACACAAGTGTCATGACCGGGTTCGAACCCACACCCCGATGACTCGACAACCAGAACTTGAATCCGATGCTCTAAACCGCTCGGCCATGACACACTACATGTCTAAACTTAAGGATTAATTGGGTTAACTAAAAGGATAAAACATAAGGGTAGCCCATGTAGCACCAGTGGCTGATCCAAGGGTGCAAACAAAAGAGGAAAAAGACGTGGGGCCGATTTCACAAAGAGATAAGACTAGTCTTATCTGAAGTTCGGACCAGTAACTGGTCTTAACTTAAGACTAGTCCTATCTCTTAGCATTGCCTAGGACTAGTCCTAAGTTAGGAAGAGTTTTGTGAAATTGACCCCTGGCAAATGATCCCCAGCCCAGGCCTGGAATGTGGTCTCTGTTGCCCATGATCCCATAGGATTGAAACTGCCTCTAACTACCGGGTCTAATGTTTAAGACATCTGCTCTAAAATGGCAAAGGTCATGGGTTCAAATCCCACCCAAGTAACAGCCGATTTTTGTTCCCGGACTTGGGAAAATACAGATATACAGTGCTTAAAACAACATCCTTGTACAAGTAAAACACAATAGACCTTCCATGAAATATGCAATTGAACATCGCGCGTGCGCACTTCCTACTGTTGGCAAATGAGTGAACATCGCGCCTTTTTGCATGGACTGATGGTGCCGTGACGCCACACGTTGTGCGTCTGCCTTGTGCACAACTCTATGGCGTTTGCCAACCAGCACGTCTGTACGCATGCGTGAATGTAATTTACAAAATATTTCATGGAAGGTCTATTAGTATTCTAACTCAGTTCGTTTTGGTGCACTAGACCAACCCATCACCACTTTCCACTCAAATAGTTGTGAGTTGTGTCAGGCCTGGAATTTCATCATTGAGAGGCAGGAAATTTTCTTAGATGGAAATGGAAATTCCATTAATCTTGCAGCCTGTGGAAACTTTTAAAGGGTCACCGAGGCCACCACTAGAGGAACAGAAGCAAATGGCCTCCGTCGCCGTATAATTTAAGGCGCGTCATGGCCGAGCGAATAAGAGCACCAAACTCAAGCTCTGGTGTTTCTGATCAGCAGAGTGTGGGTTCGAGTCCCGGTTGTGACACTTGTGATGCTATAGAGAAACCCTTATTATTATTATTATTATTTTTATAATTCCAGGCCTGTTGTTAAAGGAACATTACAGAATTGGTAAGAAAAAAACTTTTTGATCACAGATTTACATAAAACTTACACGATCTAATGATAATGTTAGTAGAAAACATCTCTTGAAATATTTTTGTCTGAAATGCTATATTTGATGAGAAATGAATAAACTAATTTTCGGATTGGAGTTTATCGCTCAGTGAGCGTTTTATTCATTTGTTGAACCTGAATGATTTCATGCAAATGTGTAATCGGTTTTTCACTATTTTCTCGTGACCCAGATGGCCGATCGATCTCAAGCTTCTACAGGTTTTTCAGTTTATGTATATGGTGGATTACATAAAGTGCTTACACTGCCAGCAACTGTTTTGTTAGCAAAAACCAATTCTGTAATGTTCCTTTAACTTGGTAGATAAACCACCATGGCCCAATTTCATGGCTCTGCTAACCACAGAATAACGTGCTTACAGCCCATAGAACTATGTGCTTTACAGGGCACCGTAAGCGCAAAATTCCAAGGTAAGCAGAGCCATGAAATCTGAGCTCACTGTTAGTAATAACATGTACATACAAATATTTTTTCACCGTAAATAGAATTGCCTAAGAAACTGGAGCAACTTGAAATTCTGTAACGTTCCTTCTGTAACGTTGGATGTAGTGAACTATCAGATGACATAAGTGATTCATACCCGTCATGTTCGTTGAGCAGCGTTGCTGTTGCTTTCTGCACAGCTTGGTTCAACTCATGAGGTGAGGAGAGCAGATTGCGAATGGAGTCTGGGTCCAGTTCCAGCAGCATCCCTTGTAGGTTAAGATCAAAATGCAAGTAACGCTAACAGTCTGAAGTTCATCAAACTGTTCGTGTATTTTTTGAAATAGAGCTAACAAAAAATGGTTGTACACCTTGATAAGAAACCCCGCAGAGAATTCCCTTTGTATAATGAAGTAATTCCAGAAGTTAACCTTCTTACTCTTGTCAAGTAATGAACCACAAGGGAAACTGACTGGGTAAATTTCAAATAGTATGGGGTTGAACAAAGATTGAACCCCCGAAGAAAGATATTGACAAAAAAGGGAGACAGCCAACATAGGGCTAGATAGCTCAGTTGGTAGAGCGCCGGTATGTTAATCCGGAGGTCGTTGGTTCAAATCCCGCTCTAGTCAATTTTTCTTTGTTCAACCCCATACTTCTTACTCTTGGTAACAATTTCCAGGAACTAGGAGAGGTTTGCGGTGACACCATGTTAAAGGTACACGTTGCCTTGGATCGGTCGCGTTGGTCTATAAAAAGCGTTTGTAACCGTTTGTTATAAGATGCAGATGGTTAGAAAGATGTTTTAAAAGTAGAATACAATGATCTACACAAATATGCCTCGAAATTGCGTGGTTTTCTTTGAACTTTGCGAACAAACACGGTCGGCCATTTTGTGGAGTCAAAAGTTTGACTCCATAAAATGGCCGACTGTGTTAGTTCACGGTGTAAGGAAGGTTAATGATGTAATTCAGCAATCTTTACTTATGAATAATCTTCTTTTTTTTACACAAACAAGCCAAGGAAAGCCATATCTGACATGAAATTAATGTTTTTTGTTTTGTTTTGCTACCTACTCCTGGGGCAGAAACAGGGTTACCCCCTTCACAGTCCATAAGGATGTAGGCACTAGGAGCCTAGCTGGTAGTGGTAGAGCAGAATGCACTACCTTCCCAACTTTTCACAAAGCAATTATGGTTAAACAGAACCTATGGAGTTAATGTCCCATCCAAAGGACAAAGCAATTATGGTATTTAAAGCATCTTGCTCAAGGATACAAGTGCCATGATCGAGACTCCAAACCCACACTCTGCTGATAAGACCCACCAGGGCTTGAGTCTGGTGCCCTTATTACACTCGGCCCTGACACGCCATTTGCCTGAACCCTTATTGGCACAACCTTTTAAGTAGACTTGGTTCCAAGTCTGCGATCGTGGCTTTTAGTCTACCCGATAGCTAATACATTGTTGCCTGAAATAGCGCCCTCTTGTGGATTAACCTCCGTCATTAGCCTACGATCACAGACTTGGGAATCTTGTTCATCGGTTTGTACACACCCTATGGCGAATTAGTCCAAAAGTGGACGGAACACTCTGATTGGTCAGAATAGCAGAAGCCTTAAATAAAATGCATATTCAAATTCAACCGTTTATACCACAGGATTTAGTACAGAAATACAACATTGATGCACAATGTAACTAATCCGCCTCTCTGCTCAGTAACACAAATCGATTCTAGTTTTTAAATTCAAAATAAATAAAAACTTTGGGGAAAAATCACTTGACGATTCTATTCAAACCATAGATCAAAAGTTTTTTGTCTAATAAGAATCAGGTATTATATTATGTTTATTTTTCAACAGTTTAGGATCTTGTACTATTTTAGCTATAAATTATAAATACCATACGTACCAAGCACTGTACAAAATTAAAACCAAGTTGAGACCAATGGGATTTTACAGAAAATGCTGATGTGATTATAACCTACTTGCAATAGACGAGGTCAACATTGGTTTTGTGGCCTCCTGATTGGTCATCTCTCTGGTATCAGTGTTGTTATGTACACTTCAGTTGTAAATAAATGAATATCCCATACACACAAGAGGGTCACGTCTGAGATTGCGAGTTAGGGCGTTTGATAGCTAATCTGTAGGGGCGTTCTGCGTGGCTGACGCAAAGAAATAACCGTGATCTCAGACTTGAAACCAAGTCTACCTTTCAAGGCACTCTAGGACTTCTGAATCCATACTAGCTAAAACATACCTGTGACTTTGGCGCAGTGTTGAGCGTCAAGTTCCTGCACCTTGAAGAAAAGTTTCTCCCCCAAGTTGTCTTTATCGTTCTCATCTAGAGCAGGGAAGTATCCCTCCCTGCAAGCAGGGTTTCTACAAAGAGAATTTGGAACTGAAAATTAAACATACAACTTTAGGCTATTTTGGTGTTTGGACGTGTGCGTGCTGTTGAGCACATGCATGTGTGTTCTGCATGTCTGCGTGATTGAATGTACACTATTGTGTGGCTTCAGGGCTCGATTTCACAAAGAGTTCAGACTGATCGTAACTGCAAATCCATCGCAGTTGCTTAGCAAAGAGTGATGTCACAATACAAATCACTATGGTAATACTGACAACTCATCTTAAGATGAATCTTAGTGCTTTGTGAAATCGACCCCTTTTGGTCATGGGGGTGTCTACCCTTGAAAACCAAGGACTTCAACAAAGGGATCTGGGTGCTTTTGACAGAGCGAGGAGGTCATCCTTGCTTCACTTTCGTATTCAAAGAGAATAGGTGAACAGAGAAAAATTCTTGATTGAAAGGCTTGACAAACGTGTGCGCTGTGTGTGTGTGTGTGGGTAGATATACACATTCAAACCAATGACCTTTAACAAAAGAAGACAATAGGGTCCCAGGTTAGGTAAAGGTCCCCAGCTAAAAAATGTGTACAAAACCAATGGGAGCTGTTGCCAAAAAATTAGTACAAACGAAAGAGGGACAATAGGATGTCCCTAGGTGTTTACATACTAGTAATGTATGTGTGTGTGGACCAGTTTAGGACCAGTGTGCTCTCATTTTCCGTACCTTATGGAGACCAAGGACAAAACAAAAAAGGGAAAACAAAAGGTCTCCACATGGAATTTCTAAAGACCGGGGCGCTCCACAAGGAAATTTGTGTACAAAGTATAATGGGAAACTGTTAAGTGCAGGGACAAAGGAAAGAACAAAAGAGTGCTCCACAAGGATGCATTTTTGAGAATGCGTGTGTTCCCAGGTGTGTGAAGTTATCTAGGTAGGCGTGTGCTAGTTTTTTGCAACCTTGAAAACTACTGAATTTTATATTCTGAGAAAAGATTGCTTTTTGTAACCCGAGGAATGATCACACAAAATTGGTTTTCATTTGGTTGTCTGGCAGTTTGCGCACACACAGGGCTTTCTCAACTTGCAAAATCTGCCCTTCTCACTGATCATCCAGCTTGCGAGTTGGCTTTCAGCCTGTGGGGATTCGGCAGACCGTTCAAACTGCATGTGTCAGTTTCCTTCCACCGTGGTTAGATCAACCCCTATTTTAGGTCCCCATCCGTAACCCCTTGTCTTTCCCCTTGTCTTTCCCCTCTCACCCCAGCACTCACTCGTGAATGACCCTCTCTGCTCCTTTAACCCGCCTCCTCAGCAGCCTATCATCCTGTAGCATCCGCATCACCTCTTGGTGACCAGCTTCAAGCAGGATACCAGTGACGTGTCCGGCATTCTGTGGGCATAGTTCTTCAACCTTGACATACAGATGCTCTCCCAGCAGTTCAGTAGTATTTTGAACATTGTCCAAATCCGAGGGCAGCATTTTTGTTCTGTGAAGGAGAGAAACATAAAACAAGAACATGTTAACTGAAGTTCAGATCTTTCATTTACCGGGGAATAATAGTATTTTCAAAAAGATCAAAGAATTGTTCTTTCATTTGCAAAGTGTTGGGAGGATGATCAGGGCTCAAATTTGACACTGGACCGCTGGCCCGAGGCCAGTGATTTTAGCACCCGGCCAGTAAACTCATGTCTTGTGTTTGTGTTCAAATGTTGACTTTCCCAGTCTGATAAATACAATTCTGTGGATTATCAAAGACTACTTACCTATAATATACAAATGAGATAAATCTTCTCTTAGTGCTTTTTCAAAATCAAACGGTTCAATTATTAACCTGTGTATGCATTTTTTCTTCTCACTTCAACTCTGGATGTCCTCAAAATTCCGGTCCAGTAAATATTTTGAGCTACAAGCCCTGGGGTCTTGTGGGTTTTTCCCAAAAATTCTAGCCCTGATGATTATGATTAATCCAACTATATAACAGTAGTTATGTATTTATATTTCCAACAGCTTACTTTTCTTCAAAATGATATTTACATATTTTTATCTTTTTATCCACATTATGACAAACCTTTGATTACAAATTATACAAATATTTAGGTTTGAACATTTTTAAGTAATTGCAAAATACCCTACAACTTGTTTCCCTCAGAACGGCAGGCCTATTACTTGTGCGGCTAAACCGATCAAGGGTGACACCCAATGCAACAGCCGTAACTGTGGCTTTCAGAGTAACAGGGTATTCTACAAATGAGAGAAACTTTTTTCTTGGGATTATTCAGTTGCAACTTATCGTAGAACTTATAGTATTTTTTTCTAAGTTGGTTTCTAAATTCTACCATAATATGATTAATTTTGTTTCAGATTTTACCTTTTCTTTGGCAGTGTTTGGAGAACTGCAGTACTAAGCAGTTTCCCAGCCACTCCCAAACACAACTAATAATTTGATGATAAAACCAGGCTGCCAGCATAGTGTTAGCCCTCTGGCACCAATGCGCGTGTAAACACGTGTACCATCCTTTTGTGCACGTTTTGACACCCAAAATGGCGAACAGGAGACGCGCGTATAAGTGCAAATGTTCTCTCATTTGTAGAATACCCTGTAACTCTGAAAGCGACAGTTACGGCTGTTGCATTGAGTGTCTGGGTGTCTATTGGACATCCTGTTTTATATTTGGACACCCTGTTTTATCTGTCATTCACTGTACATACATATTGTATGGTGAGCATTTTGGACACCCAGTTTTTAAATTTCCAGCAAATTTAGACACCCTTTTTACAAAATCCTGGCTAAAACCTTGGATGCCAGTGGTAAAACTCACATCCCTTGAGTCTTACTACCTATCTGTTTGTGCAATGCTTGTTGTGTTATGTGGTGGTGCGTCACAGGGGATTTGTCCCCATAGAGATTCCGTCTCCCTTAACCCTCCTACTGTCAGTGACTCTTGGCAACATTTTCCAGTGAGTTGACCAACCATTTGAAACCATTCGACTGCCAAGGTTGTGTACGGTGGCACAACTGTGCACAGAACTAACTGTGTACTGTGTACGTGCATTCCCTCATGGTATCATATTGCAGGCTGGCATAGTTTATCTATCATTCAAAACCACTTGAATGGTATTGAATGGTCAGACAGCAAGAGGGATATACAGCGAATGGTGTAGAACTTATTCGTCTGATAATGACACTGACAGCACTTAACCCTTAACCCTCCTACTGTCAGTGACTCTTGGCAACATTTTCCAGTGAGTTGACCAACCATTTGAAACCATTCGACTGCCAAGGTTGTGTACGGTGGCACAACTGTGCACAGAACTAACTGTGTACTGTGTACGTGCATTCCCTCATGGTATCATATTGCAGGCTGGCATAGTTTATCTATCATTCAAAACCACTTGAATGGTATTGAATGGTCAGACAGCAAGAGGGATATACAGCGAATGGTGTAGAACTTATTCGTCTGATAATGACACTGACAGCACCCTCTTTTGACTCAAACTTCCTTTAGCCCACGTTAATTTGCCGCATCGTCTGAACACACACCGGGGGTCAACATCTCCTATGACACACCAGTGTGACTCAATCTGTCCCCCCAGATATTCTGTTCCCCTTGACCCAGCAGTAACTGGGGCACTGTAAAAAGTTGGGAAGGTAGTGCATTCTGCTCTACCAGCCAGGCTCCCGGTGGGTGATACCCATGCCTACATCCTTACGGACTGTGAAGGGGGTAACCCTGTTTCAGCCCCAGGAGTAGGTGGCAACGTGCCTCTGGTGTCAGTTGATTTGGGTAAACAGCCCAAATCAGTTAAGTGTAGCCCTCACCTTGAGTGGCCGTTCGGCCTTGTGAGTTAGGCGATATCTCATCAAAAAAAATATAAACAAAATTTTAAAAATGTACTCCTTATTTATAGATCTTGACATCAGGGCCCAATTTCATAAAGCTGCTTCAGCAGAAAATATTGCTTAACAATGTTTTGCTTAGCAGAAATGAGCAGGATATCAGTCACAAATTGTACATGTGACATGGTAGTTTGGCTGGTAACCTTATTCTGCTAAGCATAATTTTGTTATGCTTAGCTAGTTTTTGTGCTTAAGCAGCTCTATGAAATTGGGCCCTGCAGTCTAACTAGTGCCCTAAGCAAATTCTGTCGTACATGTAAGACAATTGTGCATCATTGTGTTTCCAACTTTCCGCTATTTATTAAGATTTTTCTAAAACTTAGTCTGCAAAAGAATGCTCCAAAATGATGAAAAAGACCCCCAAAAGCTTGAAAATCGCAGACTAACTTCTCGATAATAATGTCAATGATGCAACATCAGGCATTTAATTGTAATCACGATCATTTTGGGTGTTCTAAATTGATGTTTTTAAGTTCACAAACAAAGAACGATGTCAATGACGAGCCTTATTCAACTCTCAAAATAGAAGGGTGCCAAACCAACCGTCGTTACGGTAGATATATGGTCACGTGTCCGGTTTGCCTTCGATGCATTATTATAAAAGTCAATGGTCTCCATTCCCAGTCAATATTAATGGAGGTCATTGATGCACACCGGTGACTGTGTTATCCGGTAAGACTGCAAATGTCAAAAACAATTTCAAAGAAGACCAGCGCCCCGGTTACTAAAACTGGGCATTTTGGGTCTACTACTAGTTAGTACTGGTACTGTTGTCCCCTAATGTCAAATGGGAAATTAAGAGGGGCTGATTGATAGTGAAGGAGGTTGACTAAAAAAGGGAGCTATTACTTATCAGAAGAATTTTGTACACAGTTCGCTGTATGGGGAACAAAATCTCCGGGGGGGGGGGGGGGCGGGGGAGAAGCTCCTGCCACGCCAGCACTTATTTTGGCAGTGGCACTGGGACTGGTCTGACACTAGATCCCTGGCACTGGCACAGTGCCGCTGGGACTCTCTCTCTCTCTACATTGCATGACTGACTGCACAGGGAATGTTGTGACAGTGGCAGCAGCAGGCAAGTTCGCAAAACATTTCCGATTTCATGAAATGTGCACACCCTTACTTAGCTACCCAAAATTATCACAGTTTCCCCACATATTCACAAAACATCAAACTCAAATATGGAAAATCTTGAAATGGTGAGTTTAAAGTAAAAATGTGTTTTTTTTACCTGTAATTCCAACTACCCCGAAGGATGTTGTTGTTTTCCAGTTTGTCATCTGCAGATGTTAAATAGCGCCCTCTCGTGGTAAGAGCGAAACTTGTGGCAGTATGGTCCCCGCCAACCCCACATTCAACTGTAGAGTGTACACAGCCACGTTAAAACGAATACAGATTTCATCTTCCAGAGTCCAGACTGGTCCTTTTCGTTGCGGTCCGTGAAAAGGTGAGCCCATGTGCAGTTTAACGCCATTAAAATATTCATTTTGTATGTAATTTGACTACATTTCCTATTACATATAGCATTAACAACATTACAATACATACCAAAGAATATTCTTAAATAACTATAACTCTATAAAGAATTTACAGGAAGGGTATTTGTAAACTTTTCTGACAAGATACTTGCAATTTTTTTAACTCGTGTAAATCTTGCCCATTTTCCGGACGCATTTAGTGTGCACATTGTACTTGGGGTGCACCTGACTAAATACTATAGGGAGAAAAATGACGACCTCATGAACAATTTTTTTATTGGCCCTGAAAATATTCTATACTGGACAGATTTTAGAGCCAAATATAATGGGGGAAATGGCTACAGTGTATTTTGCCCAATTGTAACCTGGCTGGGGGATTGGCTTAAATTAATTCCATGTTGACTTGATCAATTGAGCGAGGTATTTTTGATGACCTCTCACCGCGCCGCGTTTAAGTACTTTTGAATTTTTAAAAGTATTTGTTACAAAAGTTTTTTTATTCGTCACTGTGACAATTAGTTAACTTCTTATTTTGTAGTCTCCCATAAAAATACTAAAACTAAAGTCGGTTACTCATGTTGATTAAATGTTGATTTGTTGGGCTTGAAAGGCAAAAATATGAAAACATATTAAGTAAACAAAATTAATAAAAAATCAATTGTAAAATGGTTGATTGATTGAGTGTGCATATACAAATATTATCCCTCTTGCTGTCTGACCTTTCAATACCATTCAAGTGGTTTTGAATGATAGATAAACTATGCCAGCCTGCAATATGATACCATGAGGGAATGCATGTACACAGTACACAGTTGTGCCACCGTACACAACCTTGACAGTCTAATGGTTTCAAATGGTTGGTCAATTCACTGGAAAATGTTGCCAAGAGTCGCTGACAGTAGGAGGGTTAAAGGCCTAATTGTTGAAATAAAATACTGTTTTGTATGCCTATGCAAGACCCAAGGGGCTATTTAACTTTTACGTCATTCTTGAATTTTAAAACTCACTCACAAGATTAAGAACAAGGTCTTCAAATATTGTTTATTTCAGAATCGAGCCAGTAGCCATGAATAACGCATCGCCCAACGTCCAGTGGAGCATTATCCGCAACAACTCCTGCTTCTTGAGGAAGGGACAGGGCCTCACCTTCAGTTGTGTAAGAAATTCTTTCATTTACAACCAACGTCGTAAACATTCTACGTCTCCCGAACAAGTGTCACCTCTACAATAAATAAACATTCATTATTAGTCGAGAGGAGATCAATAGACCGATCCATTAAGCCCCACCCCTTTAGCATATTGACCAATCACAGCATTGGCTGCCTCACCACTGCACACGTGTGCAGCACATGTGCGTCTCTCCAATGCCACACTCGCGACATGAACGTGCGCGCTTTAAGTACGCGAGCACGCATGTTTACTTTTCTAATGGGATTTTAGCGTGTCGGACTTTGTCGGACTTTCGGTGGCGTATAGCCAAGGTTGTGATTGGTCAACACGGAAGGGGCGGAGCTTAATGGATCGGTCTATTGGTTATGGTTTAAGTGTTTAAACAATCATACATGGGGTGCCCAACCTAAATTCAATTAGTATGCTCAATTATTGAGTGTTGCATGCAGTTTGCCCTTTGCAAAACGTAGCCCGAGGACAAGACAGAAATTTAAAATGTACAGAAAAGTTTTACAGATTTTCCAACAATATTACGCTTTTTAACAAAAAGGGCATTTATGAATGGGAAAAAAAAAGAGTAGTGACTCGGTCTTTACTGGCCGTGACCAGCTGGTTGTAAATGGCCGGTTAAGACGTAGTTGTCACTCTTTTATTCTTATTGTAACCTAGTGCCCCCGTGCCATGCTGCATCGTTATCATAAGGGCAATAATTGTACAGTGTTTTTATAATGGGGAAGTAAAGGCTAATCTAGTTGCTGCAGTTGAAAGCTTTTGTGAAGTAAGCAAAAAACTAGCCATCAGAAGTTTTCAGCAAAAACTTTCATGTTAGTTAAATTTTTGAACATTGGCAACAGTACTGAAAACTCAAAAGAATTACTTTGACAACTTTGTGCCGACTTGAGTAGTTTTTTTTTTCTAGCAGAGATTTCCCAAGGGCCGTTATTTTATGTGTTTGTCAATTAATCAATCTTTACAGTATTGATTGGTGTATTGTTTATTTCCATTGATGTGTTTTGATTTTACGTTTGATCTTCAGGAACCCAACAATCTGAAGTGCAAAAACACCTTCAAGTTCAATGGACTCATCCACAACAAGGTTTGTGTTTAATAATAATGGCTTCTGATATCACGTTCAAACTCGTCACTCGGTGATGCTCATGGCATTTGGACGTTATTACCCCTGGTCACTGGGCCATGTATTTCATTCCATAAACCATCTCAGCTCCCTGGGGAGTATACAGGCTGTACCACCGAGTATGTATTGCACCAAACTAAATCAGGCACAAGAATCATGTCCTCACAGGTACTTATTTACCCCTGGGTGAAGAGAAGCAATTAAATCTTGCTCAAGGAAACAAGTGTCATGACAGTACTTCAAACCCACATCCTAATGACTTCACCACCAGAACTTGTGTTAAATGCACTAAACCACTCGACCATTACACGTCATTTCTTTAAACCATTCTGTATAATTAAGGGAAAAACAACAACAGCAGCAGCTAAGAAGACAAACAAAAATAATGAAAATAATTAGATTCTTAATAACATTTGTTGTTTTTAATTGTTTTTCTAAAGACTATTGGCATCGAGGCAACCAAGGATGGCAAGGGTGTCGTCCTCGTCACCAAGAAAATCAGGGGAGGTAAGTCCAAGCGGTGTGTTAACCCACCTCAAGAGTTCATTCACGAACGTCGTGTGTGTGTGATCAATATCAGTCCATTTTCAATTCCAAGATATAACTTGGTGTATCCAACTGTTTAAATCAAGTAAGTCGGTTGCAGTGAGGCTGGTTCAAGAACAGAAGTAGCTTGGATACAAACATGCGATTCTCCGTGTGTACTTAACTAGATGACAATTGGACTACATGCAAGACATACAAATTTGGACAGGATCGAAACCTGAATATGTGAGTAGATGTTTCAACACACATGTATACATGTTGGTCTTCAAATGGTTTTGTTTGATTTTTCTTTTAGCACGCAACAAGCCAATCAAGCAGTACAACCGGGTAGAGCTCAAGAAGGACGCTCGCCGTACCCTCACCTCCATCCGCCATGTCCTCAAGAAGAACAAGTACCGCAGGGACATCAAGAACGTAAGTTAAGCCAAGGAGGGTTGTACATAACACTGTACATGAATGCAACCTCATCCCATCGTAACACTGATGTTGGAAATGATTTCACTGAACGGCTTTGAATCGTCATGGTAAAGCACGCTTAAAATAAGGATGCAAAAAAAAATAGTTTAACATCAAGTACTGATGCCAAACAGTTGCTAAGATAAATATATGTAGCATTTTGGATTTGAATTTTCTTTTTAAATTACTCTGCATATGTGATGGACCATGGAGACAGAAACTGTCATAGGATGAGTAAGGCATTTGATGACCTACAGCAATGGACCCTTTCAATCCCTAATGCAGGGATGACGAGTATTAGACTTTGATCTGAAATCAAATTTTTGCATGTCTGCCTTGTGAACAAAAAATAGCTGTTATTTTTATCAAATAAAGAAGTCGTGCTCTTTGATCTACTTCTCTAGTGCTTTGGATACTGTTCCCAGAAGCTCCTTGATATCTATAACTCAGGGAGTTTACCAAAAGGTGGAAATGCTATGATTTCAACAAGCCTGCTTAAATTTGGATCCTAGTTGTTTCAGACCTTTTTGTCAGCAAGGATTCCAGCCCCAGATAAAGTTAACGCATTTCTTATTCAAACTCTTTATTATTTTGGTCCTTCTAGGCCGCCTTGCGAAGAGCTAGCGCCATCCTCCGCAGCCAGAAGCCAGTGATTCCAATGAGGAAGAAGCGTGCCCCACGCAACAAGCGTCATTAGAGAGAGCCAAACAGATGGCACCCCCATCCTCTGAGTTTTTATCGTAAATCCATATTACATGGAAACTGGGACAATATACAAAAATGCAACAAATGTAAAACTTGTTAAACCACTGGATAATGGAACTTATGTTCCTTGAGGTAAATTTCTGAGGCACATAATAAAAAAAAAGCAGACATTGTATGTAAACAAAAACCTTTGTTTGAAAGTAGTCTTTATTTTGTTCTTCTAATTACTCCACAATATGGATTGGGGTTAGAATCATCGAAATTTGTGTAAAGAATTATTGAAAGGATTTTTCTTTCATTGAATGGTCGAGTTGTCGAATGAATAAATCAGAGCATGCATTTTGCGGACAGGTCTGGGAGATTCAGTGTACTTCGTGTTAGGGCAGGGCAATTTTTTCCTCCGAGAAGGGCACCTCTATTGGGGAGACGCGAATTTGTATTGGAACATTACAAAGGGCACCAAGGCAATGACCAGGGGGCATTGAAGCAATTGCCTCTTTGAAGCATAAGGCATGGAGAACAGTCGTTTCATTGAGTTCAGATTCGAATGGTTCACCAACATGCACTTGAAAGCCATGAATGTACGCTTTTTTTGAATCTGTGCAGAGTGCATGAATCTTAGAATGCTCATGAATATGCGTGAGTGAAGAAAATAATTTCTGTCAAAAGCCTTGGGGGGGGGGGACTCCTATTGACCTAATTCACCGACGTCATAATCACAGTGCAGTGTGCGTTTTATTTTAAATTTTATTATTTTTGCTGTCGCTCTTTGTCAACTGAATATTTTCAGTCTCCGGACTTGTTTGGTATTTTTAATAAAAACCGGAACGAATGGATGACTAAATTTTAAGCGGAGTTGACACGCTTGCCATAAAAAAAGGGTGAGCATGGCAGACAGTAGCTGCATGTGACGGTGGTGTTGGAGGTCAATATTACATGGCATACTGTCAAAGATATGATTCTGCTGCATTGATCATAAATAAATAAGATAAATATCATTGAGCCTAAAACTTGACCTTTAGAATGATGAGAATAATCAACTAGGAGGTATAGGGTCTTTATATTCAGGCAACTTTTCCAGAACCTTTTGAGCGAGTTGTCTGTAAGCCATCGCCTGTGGACTGTTGGGGGCGGAGACTGTAATTGGCCGCCCACTATCTGATGACTCTCTGATGCCGATGTGAAGAGGAATGTCACCTATGTTAAAAGATAGACACCATCTTAAGAAGTTAACAAATGTCCTGACTTGGGAACTTAAAAGGTATTGTACAGGATTGGTAGAGCTGACAAAATAGTCGCAGACAGTGTTCGTGTTTTGTGTGATGAACCCAAACAGTACATGAAATAACAAACCTGTGAAAATTTGTGACTTGTCTGTTGTGTGAGTCGAGAGAAAATAGTGAAAAACATGCACAATTTTTCAGCATGTAAACACATTGTCCTTAACATTGTTTTAAAAGGTTTTCAGATACCGTTTTCTCAAAACATGACGTCATTTCAGAGAAAAATATTCACAGAAAAAACGATCCTAGTATGAACATCATAATCAGTAAGCTAAATGAACTTTCAGACTAAAATTAAACAAAGTTTTTTATCCTTGCCAATCCTGTATTATACCTTTAAAGCGATGGTATAGTGAACTTTGTTTACAATAAGTGTGACCTTGTACATTCTTTGAGTATTCTGGCAGGCAAGATACTACACTGGTCCTATGGGAAAGTTGACATTTTGTGTCATAACTTCCACATAAAACCAAGAGTTATGAAAGTAAAAGCTGGACAAGTTTTGAGATGTGCCCCCTTTCATCATATCAAAAGTTGATAAGAATTAGACAGTGCAATCTCCATAAAATATAAGATTTTGTGCTTTCTTCCATTGAGCTTTGTACAAATCGTGCCTGCAGGAAGTCCAGGCTCTGTGGCTCTTTTGTAAACATGTGATGTCACAGGTCACACCGTCTATACAATTGGTTTTCAAAAAAGTTGTTAAACTGGTTTTTAAAAGAAATATCACAAAGATAACTCTCGAAAATGTTGTTAAAAAAAGGGTATTTACATTTCTGATTCTAAGGAGGATAAGTTTTTTCGACATACTTCACATCTAACACAACTGCCCTGCAGGAGCAATTCAAATACAAACTGATTCAACAAATTTTCTCAAAAGGGACATTTGGGTGGAATTATTTTCCAGAACTTTCAGTTTTAGTACTTGCAAACTATAAAAAACATTTATTTAATTTTTTTTTTTACTGATTTCTAGACGATGATGTGTGCTTGTTATAATACCCATCTTTTAAAATTGAATACATCATAACAAGTTAATTTTTACTTTTTCCAGAGCTTTATTCCTTGCAATAACGCACGAGTAGGAAAGCAGAAAGGAAAATAGTATTTTAATCACTAGTACTCCAAATCAGAGTACATTTTCAGTTGAGTATCTAGTACATGACTTTGAGAACACACTATTTTTCATCCGAGTATCGAGTATGGACTTCCAGCATGAGTACTTTGCTAGCCGAGTTCGAGTTTTGATTATGAGTACCATCAAAAGGGTACTCGAGTATGAGCACTACAGCTTTCAATGATGGAACATAAAGCGAAGAAATTTTCAATAACTCACCTAATATATCCAATCCCATTTCATTGGCAGTAGCTGTGGCTCCGTCATGACCAAATATATGACTCTGATGACCACAGTTTGGACAATGAAACACACTCATGTTTTGCACAATTCCAAGCACCTTAAATATCGGCACAAAAACATCACTAGGCTTTATTTTCAATTTGAAATTAGAACGTAACATTTTAGCTTGACTTTCCTAACTTTTAACTTAACTCTTTCACTCCGTAATAGAATTTTCGAATTTCGCGCGGTTTGTACGGAATTAATTATTGGACGCCGCCATCTAATGTGTCAATAATACCCTTGGCGCGATGGAAAGCCAACGGCAGCGACTCAAAGCCGCTGCAACTAGGGTCAGAGGTCATCCAGATGGCAATACGGCATAAATTATGTAAAAAAGGCACATGTCATGGGGATGCCCCGAGTATCTACAGTGACGTCAACGAGCCGCTGTGAGCAGCTTTCCGTAGGGAACGGGACATTTCTGTGAGCGGCTCGACGTGGCGAAAGAGTTAATATCTGAACCAACTTTTAACAAGAAAACTGATGAGACAAGCGTTCACAGGTAACGCTCCCAACCTCTTTCAAATTACACGTACATTTATAATGCACCATGTCATAAATGACACCCCTGGCGCCAAATTATCAAATCTGGTGGAGGTTATTAAGAATGATTGTTACGAGACGAAGCACCCATAATACAACACCTTGAGAGGGATACAAGTCGAAGTGGCGCACATGGATGCCAGAAACACCAGAGCAAGCCCCCTTCTCTTTACAATAAATGCACTCGGTTCTTTTACGTGCCTTACAAAACACATGAGACTTGCATATTTTCGTTCCATCCGTAGGACGAAGCAAAGTGCTAAAATAAATCGCGCCCTCTTGTGATCCAGCATTAAGCCTTGGGATAAGTGGACTCGGGTCTTATCCAAATTAGCGTCTTTGGCTGCAGCTGTTGCTAAGGGTGTTTCTAAGGGCAGCCAATGCTTCAATGCATGTTACCATGGTGATCAAGCCGCAGCCGCCAATTCCATTATTGCCTTAGCTTTAAACTGACTCACCGGTACTTCAACTTTTTGAAACATCTCAGCTCCCTTTCTGGCATCCAGTAATGCAATATCTTGTGGGGTTGATACAATTACCGCCCCTGAAGAAAAAACAATTTTAAAATATTTCCTCTTTCTCATACGTCAATTTTACAAAATACATACAAAACTTATAGCTTAATATAGCACGCCTTAAAAAGATTATTATTTTCACCCCTACCTGATATTGGAATAAGCTGCGACATTGAGAGTTGGGCATCTCCTGTCCCAGGGGGCATGTCCACTATGAGGTAATCGAGGGGACCCCAAGCAACCTGGAGGGGAAAAGAAATGTGTAAATAAAAAAGTATGCTTATGATTTGGTCTGCTGTGTAACCTAGACCAAATCTGATCATGTTCCGGTTTCTACCGCAATAGTGTACCATCCTCATCAAATGGTAAAATAATGTGTGGTTGTACAAAGTCCTTCCCCAACAAAGTCAGCAGAAAACATCACCCCTTTTTTAATAAAAAAAAAGTTTCAGCAGGTTTTGAAGGCCTGAAGGACCCACTCCCTTCACTGCACGGAAATCATCAACCTCCAACAAGCTCATGACAAATCAGCCCACATTCTACAGAGGAGAGATGTAATGAGTGGTTTATCACCAGTCCCCCTTCCCCCTCTATTAACCCATATTGCTAGCCCTCTTCCCCAATCTATTGACCCATGGTTGTAAGCCCCTTAGCCCTCTATTGACACAGGGTTGATTGCTGGCCCTCCTTCCCCCTCTTTTGACCCATGGTTGCTGGCCCCCCTTCTCTCTCTAGTACCCTACGGTTACTGGCCCCACCTTCCCCTCTCTAGTACCCCACGGTTACTGGCCCCACCTTCCCCTCTCTAGTACCCCACGGTTACTGGCCCCACCTTCCCCTCTCTAGTACCTCAGGGTTACTGGCCCCACCTTCCCCCCTCTAGTACCCCACGGTTACTGGCCCCACCTTCCCCTCTCTAGTACCCCATGGTTACTGGCCCCACCTTCCCCTCTCTAGTACCCCATGGTTACTGGCCCCACCTTCCCTCTCTAGTACCCCACGGTTACTGGCCCCACCTTCCCCTCTGTAGTACCCCATGGTTACTGGCCCCACCTTCCCCTCCCTAGTACCCCATGGTTACTGGCCCCACCTTCCCCTCTCTAGTACCCCATGGTTGCTGGCCCCCCTTCCCTCTCTAGTACCCCATGGTAACTGGCCCCCCTTCCCTCTCTAGTACCCCATGGTTACTGGCCCCACCTTCCCCTCTCTAGTACCCCACGGTTACTGGCCCCACCTTCCCGTCTCTATAGAACCAGGGTTGCTATTTGACCCATGGTTGCCAGCCCCCTTCCCCCCTCTGTTCACCCATGGTTGCCTACCTGTCGTACAAGTCTCTGTATAGCAGACATGACCATCAGACCCCTCCATATGATGGGTGACTTCTCATCCACAAGAAATCCCATTGACATGCTGCATGATAATACAATAAAATCAATCAAGAGAAGTCCAAATCAGCTGGAAGCCAAGTGCCTAGTGCTTTAAATGTGGTTCAATGTCCTGCAAGTATGCGACAATTTTTTTAAAAACCCGTACTCACTAGGGCAGTTTTCGAAACCACAGCTCGAGTTTGGGCTCCGCCCGCCTGATTGAAGCCCTGTGAGGACAGCGCACGTTTTCTGAATAACTGACAGAGCCCAAGCCATGGTCTCGAAATTGGCCCTAGCCAACACCACCTTATTAAAGGCACAGTACACGTTTGGTAATGACTCTGAAAATTAATGGCAATAAAAACTTACTTGGTAAGAAGTACAGCAGCTTTAGGTAGCATAATGAATTTTGAGAAGTACAACGTGAAGTACAACGGGAATATAAAATAACTTTTTATTCCCCAAAATTTGAATCTGAGAAGCGTTTCTGTCACGCTTCTCAGACTGTGTATTCCTATTGGGAATATTCTTCCTGCGTGGAAATATTCGCTCCGGTTTTTCGGTGATATCTCAAAAACGCGACCACCTTTTGAAGTGAAATTTTTACAGGTTAGGTTTATTGTACGTACCTACATTTATATAGGATTAACACAATCAGTAGGCTCCAATTACCAAACTTGTACTGTGCCTTTAAAAGGCAGCCTCCAGACTATACCAAGTGCATTAAGGATTTCTAAACTGCAACCAGTCCACTAATGCATTTTGCATACAAGGGTCTCGTCACAACACACAGCAATTTCTATAGGCAACTCAAAGGCAAGCAACTGAACTGCATGCAATAGGAATACTACAGTGAAACACAAGATAATTTTCCTAACATTGTCTTTGCATCCTCAAGAAAATAATGTGATAATTGAAGTGTAAATTGTCTTTCTTTTGGGGGAATTACTTGGAACTCATTGCCTGAAAAGTGCCTTGTGTGATATGGCCCTTAAGATAAACCTGTGCAATATTAGATTTCAAAACTTACAGTTGGCTCAATTAATTTTTGTTATAAAGATCACAACATAAAATGTTTCATTTTCATCTACTCCACCAAACTACACAGCAAAGTGAATATACAATATCACCTCACCATGTCATGCCTGAAAACCCATATATTTTTATGCTTGTCAACTAATGCATAGTTGACTGCATTTTGCGGTATTCATGACTGGTTGGCTCATACGCTGAAAAATTAGAATGTTTTATATAATGCACTATGAACAACTATCGCAGGGAAACTTACCATGAAATTCCAAAGTTCTGTAATGGCTTGATCAAGTTGTCTGCAATGAGGAGGAAAATAACAGACAATCAACAACAGTACACTCCTTAACCCTCCTACTGTCAGTGACTCTTGGCAACATTTTCCAGTGAGTTGACCAACCATTTGAAACCATTCGACTGCCAAGGTTGTGTACGGTGGCACAACTGTGCACAGAACTAACTGTGTACTGTGTACATGCATTCCCTCATGGTATCATATTTCAGGCTGGCATAGTTTATCTATCATTCAAAACCACTTGAATGGTCAGACAGCAAGAGGGTTAAACAATTTGAAATTTAACACAATATAAAGAAACATCATGGCTGGGTTTTTTTTTCAATAAAGAGACAATTTGAGAGGTTTTAGCTTTACTTTTTGTAAGTTCTGGCTGCTGTCCACTGAGGTTCATCATCCGGGGTATGGAGGGACCATACACATCTGCATCTAAGAGACCAACTGATGCCGACTGTAATAACATTTAAAAAAAACAAAAAATTATTTAGTACCGTTACATGAAAATGTCTCAAAAGATCAATACAGAGCTGCCAATGTTTGCATCTTGCAATTAGGAAGATTTTGTACAACAATCAAGGGAGATATTTAGAATTACATTATTTAACATAACAGGGGAAAAAAGTTTCCATAAGATTGTCAAATTTGTTCTCGGAACATGGAAAGATTGGTTTATTTTCAGGGAACTTTCTGCAGAATCAGGACGAGTTGGCAGCTCTGTCAATAGAGACTTGGAGTGTGACAACCTGACTAATGTTTATTCAATAATTAGTCAGGTTGTCACACTCCAACTCAGATTTGGCAACCGCAGCCCTCCCATGTTTCTTTTAACATTGATGAAAAGTAGTAAGGCTGCAATTATAATCGCTCGCCCAAATATGAATAACCGTCCCAACTTTAGCTGGGAATGCCCAAACTAGAGTATCAAATCAGGCCTGATCAATCTATCCCAATTACAGTCAGAACCAGGTCCAACTGACTAGACTAATTAGGACAACCATCAATTCGGGGATTTCAGAATGAATTTGTTGAATTATTTTATCAACTGAACACTGCTGGAAAACGCAGGTTGGTTTCTGAAAAACATTGGCCTTTTCTAGTTTTAGATGCATTTTATACAGACATTTCATATAATTATTCACTCTTTTGGGTAAAAATGCAAGAACACTTATCACTCACCCTCTTGACAGCTCCAAGTCCAAGGGCAAGATTGACTGCTGTGGTAGATTTTCCTACTCCTCCCTTGCCAGAAGCCACCAGGATAACCTGTTTGACTCCTGCAATCGGCCATTTCTTAGGAAGTCCTTTTGCAGAAGCTTTGCTAGAAGTAGAATTCCCTACATCCTTGGCTTGTTGCTGCTTGAGAAAGCAAAAATTGTTAAGTAGTCCGTATCTTGCCAGGTAAGGCTTTTTTTACCTAAACTTTATTAAGCCTGCACATCGTACAGCACCATCTTTGATGCGTTCATGAGAAGCCAACATTTATAAGCTAATAAATTACAATGTTTTTCGTCCACATTCCTGTTGTCAAGAGGTAACAAAACCGACTACTACGGGTCTGATATGATATAGGCCTTTTCTTGAATAAAAAAATTCATCACAAAAAATAATAATATCCTTCTTTCATTAGGGGGCCTATTGCATGCAAATTGACTACATTTAAATGGATGGTATTATAATTTCTTATTCTAATCTGTGGCTCTCAAATTGTTGTTATTATTTATTTAAAGGGAAATAAAGTTTGACATTTTAAAATGATCTGATTCCCATCTCTTGACGTGATTACGAAGTCACAACAACATTGTTGGAGCAGAATCAGACTTTAAGTTAACATTTGTCATGGTAAAATTTTAAAGTCCCTCAAAGCAGTCTCCGTGCATGTGGAGCGCGCATGTTCAGTGCCATTCCGAGTTTCTGACTTTATATCGTTTACTTAAAAAGCAAAATAGCAAAATAGTGGATTTTCTTGACCCATGCAACGCTCAATGAGATTCCAAGGAACACGTAGAGCCTAATTTTGGCGAGATCCGATTTCAAATGAGAACTTGATTTTCACCAAAAACGTGTGATGTTTTTTAAAGAAATTTTAACAGTCCGGCTATCTGCAAGTACATAAGCATTCAATCGGTAAGTTTCACGATCTAGATCTTTGCAGAAAAAAAACATCATAGGGCGAAAGAATTGGTAATCAGTGGTGCTGGCTGGGGCCAAGGATACGGAGTGGATTGGCCCTATTCATGGGGCTAGGGCCTAGGCTAGGGGGTAGGGTGAGGGGTAGGGTGAGAGGTAGGGCTAGGGGAAGGGCTAGGTGTAGGGGTAGGAGGGTTAGGGTGATGAACACTCCCCCTTTCAACATAAAAGAACCCAACCAAGTAATAAACGTGGCATGGTTGTGCCATAGAAAAAAGCGAGGAATTGGGCTTCATACGTCGTGACGCATGCCTCGAATGTGTCGTCTGCCAATGTTAGTTTTTCATAAAAAAGAATCTATCAAAACGGCGACACTCAATCACGGCAAATCTTTAGTTACTAATTCTAAAGGTACTCACAAACACCAGGTGCTGGCTAAAACATCTCTTTATTCGAAACAGTAACCGAATTTGAAGCAAACATTTAGAACTGCACACAGAGAATTGTTTCCCCACGGGCGCAGCCATCTTGTTTTCCCTCTTTCCACAGTGTCGTAAGAGGGCGCTTGTCAGGTCAATACGCTCCCGACGAATCGCCGACAAAACTTCCATGCCCCGCCCCCTCTTCATCCCCTAAGGTTAATTTTATTTGTTTATTAGTGAACCAGTTACTTGATTATCCAAGTACCTTACTGTAGAATTATGTCAGTAATAAAAGTGTGGTTACTTGGCACCAGTTCATCTCCATCCTGCTGCCCTGATTATCATTATAAAAATGTCAATCAATGCCGATCTTCTCTTGCTTATGAAATTTTTCTTAAATTATGTTATATTCCCTGTCCGTAAACAAATATGTTTCTCCAAACCAATTCCTTTATAATTTAAATTCACATCAGACAGAATACACAGAAAAAACACTTTTGGTGACAAATCTTCCATTATAAGAAAAATTTATTCACTACTTCACACTATACGAATTTGGATACACATTTTGTTACTATTTTTTCACAGACTAAAATACAAAATAATGAAAACCTATTTCTATAATTGCAATGGTAACAATCTGTTACACAAATTTTAAGTTATTTATCATCAACATTAACCAGGAGCAGTTTGTGACAGGTGATGAACAAATATTAAAAAAATTGTCTAAACAAATTTGAAAAATAAAAAAGGTTGAAGATAAATATATAATAAACACAATGCTTAAGAATGAGAATAAATTTCAAGTCATCATGAAAACCCTGTAATTGTATGTTATGAAACAAAAACGTTAAATTGCCATTCTTTTGTTCCCAAATGAAGGTACTACTTTACGAAGCAATCACAATTGTGCAAAATACAGGCATTCTAATGATTTCATGTAAACTAGAACTTGAATAAATTTGATCATTAAGCCCCCCCCCCCCACATGAAACACTTGACCGGCTATTATTGTGTGAAGGTACAATGTTTTGTCAAGTTTTAGCTGTTCAATGGGGGGTTTTGATTGGTCAAAACACCATGGGGAAGGAGCTTAAAAGATCTGTCTACTTATCTACCAATCAGCAAATTAATAAACAATTTATGCAATGAGGAGTGTCCATTGTTTACAACATTTTAGTAGACCATTTATCACCACAGAGAGCGATAATAATGTTTTAAAAGTCGTTGAAGTTTTCAACAAGCATTTGATTTTCAATATGAATATTTGTCTTTCAATGTATGCGCATACTTGATTTTTGATCAGCACACTTGATTTCACACTACGCAGAATTGATTTTAAATATGCACACTTGTTCTTCAACAAACCTAGGTAAGTTCTAATAAACTGGGAGCAAGAGATGGTGAAAAACTGCACGACCTGGAAAATGTTGAAGACTAGGACTTCCAAAACCAGAAAGGAATTTGAATTGTAAAATTTTTACATGCAGCAATGAATAATATCACTGTTTTAAGACTTAAACAGTTACTTATGTGTTGTTGAGTATAAGACTGATTCTTCAAACACAGACATAAAAATACTGTAATATTGGAAGGTATTTACAAATGTTTATGAATATAAACACTACTCTAAAACACTAAAAGGAACAATTATATGAAAGAGTATAATCAAATTTGTATGTAGGACAATAATTCATGATAAAAAGAGAATCTGAAATTAAGAACATTGAAATATTAGATCCATTAAGCTGGGTAGTAAGGAAAATCTTAAATTTGAGCTTCAATTGTAAACATTACTTTCATGTGTTGTCATTATTTAGTATGAAAATTTATGGTAGAACATAATATTTTTGCTAATTTTAACAATAAGCAGTGTTCACCACTTCAGTTTCAACTTCTGAATCTGAGCCAAAAAGTTGCATTTTTTTCTTGCAATTAATTTCTGAATAAACCAGAAGTTAAAAATTTGTTATTAAACTCACAACTATTGAATGATTATGAAAGTAATGGAATCAATGAAATGAACAGCTCATATTCACAAAAGGTATCGAAAACAGTACAATGCTTGACCCCAAATTATTAATTGGATTAACTCTTTAATTCATACAGCTACAGTTACATTCTTGTAATGTAAATGTACATAATCAACTACATCAGTTTGTTTGAAAGAACTATGAATACAGAATTAGGTTGTTGCAGTTTAGATTGTTTGATCTGGTCGATTTTGAAATTTCAAATCATCCTCCGATTGTCATTACATAATATAATATGGTTTGAGGGCGGCAAGTTGAAAAAACTACATCCCGAGGCGAAGCCAAGGAAACCAGTTTGTCAATTTACAATACCAGGGGAGTAAATATCAACTGTCCACCTGAAACAAACCATATTATACTTGTTTTACTACACCTCATGTGTTCTCTAGTTCGGCATTACTGAGCTCGATAAAAACGCGGTTTGAGATTTACTTGAGCTGCCATCTTTTCATGTGTAAGTAGCTATGGCGCATTTGTGCGTGCGCACTGCACCTTTGTCACAGTTCAACGATGCTTCATAAAGTGCGCTTACGCAGGCGTATTCACCCTGTGCGTGAATATTGGCGCACGCGCTGAGTAAACAGCATTTAGCAGGTGGTAGTGAATGATCCAGTGAGAATTCAGCTCTCGACCATAAATATGAAGTATGAGGTACAGTAATATCAGTTAACTGATGAAGGTTCTGACCTATAGGAATGAGTGTTACGATGACATCTTTTTTCTTCTATACAAACGAAATATGTTACCATGACAACTGTTGCAGGCATGCAAGAGCCGCACTTTTTCAATAAAAGAGAAAATTTGCAGGCAAAACAAGACTTTAAACTGTGCTTTTAAATTTTCAATGGAACATTAACTGAGGAGCCAAACATGAGGAAATGAGCCGATCAGCTGCAAAAGTTGCATGCCAGCTGTTGCTCCTAGCTATGGAAAAAAATCGTTGCCATGGTAACTGCTGCAACAACTATCAAACAGCGTTAACAAATACACGGGCAGCGTTTGCTACTGGTTTCAAGTTAATCAGCCACGATCTCCAAACTCACAATGCTAAAATACATCCATTCCAAAGCTTCCACTTTTTGAAGTAAATATGACTCTCCTTCTTTAAATGTTTTCCCATCGAAAATGCCTGCTTAACTCGTGGTTTAAATAGTTTGTGTATGATGTTGATGTTTAATCGTATTCATTTTGAGATTGGTTAAAGAAGTACAAGATGTATCAGGTAGTTGTACTTCAGCCATGGCTATAGCTGTTTGTTGAAGCTACTTTATTGAAGAATAGCCATTAGCAGTGGCTCAGCCACAGCTTAAGCTAAATGTTTGGACACAGGCTAAAACTGTCACGGCCACGATAAACACGATGCCCGTAGCACTCGCCCTTACAGCATAAAACATAGCACAGTTAATGGTCGGTTCTATCTATGACTGCATGTCCGGTTTGTTCTTCAGGGCTATGTTATTACTTATCACACAAGCATGAGTGGAATACGGAAAAATATAGCGCTTCTGCGTCCCATATTCAACAAGCCTGAAGGCAGGTGTGATAACAAATTTTTCTTCAAGCAAACTTGATGTGCAGCTTAAAATAGCACACTATGCAGAATTAGAACAGCAACAACATCCAGAGTGCAATATGGACTGTGCAATATTAGGGTATAGTACACACCATTGTTGCCATGTATTGACCAATCAGAATTGAGGATTCAAGTTTGCTTGAAGACAAAGACAGTTACAACACTAGGAACAAAAGATGTAGACTTAGAACCTTATATTTTCTTAAATTTTGATACAAGAAATACTGGTTTGTTTGTATATGCACCAAAGGTTATTGGTAGTTTTACCCACACAAAATGTCTCAAAACAAACAATAGAATTTACAACACACAAATAAAATGAATAATTGTCAACTCTTCAAGCTATGATACACATTGTATTTACTTACATGGAAGGACTGGTCCACTTTCCATTACAGGGGGCATATATTATGACAATAATGGAACCTCCCATTTACCCACAGGTGTGTTCACATCATACCTGACGACAATTTAAACCCGTGTGGCACCGATTGCCTGTAGGGAGAAAACAAAAATGCAAAAATTTAAAATCCCAATTAAATATTCAATATCCCAAGTTTGAACATGTATTAGGAGATTCCCGACTAATGTGTAAAATTACAGAGCTGTTGAGCTTGGAAAAAACCTGTGAGGACAGGAGCAAGTTCGGTTGAACTATCTCCTGTTGCCAAGTTGACCCTATTGAGGCAATTTCAACAGCCAATTTCCTAGCATCACAATTACAGTTTTATCTTATTTTGACTGCCTGTATGTTGTATTAATGGCCAAAAAAATTAAAATAACAACATTGAAAAAAAAAACACACAAAAAAACCAACTTGTTTTAAATTCAGTTCACACATGCCCTCACTCGGTCAGAAATACTGCAAATTGACATGGATTTAAGTCGGCCATTAAATGACCCAGCATCACCAATGGGGAATAAAGCCCCTTTCACACGATATCAATTTAGCAGGGGTCCCTTGCTTAATTTGAGCATGGTTGTAAAATTTTACAAATTTCATGTGAAAGGACAACAGTGCTTGGACTGCCAAGGTCCTCAGTGAAATCTTCTTGTTGTCCTTTCACACGGGGAATATTTTGTAAAAAATTTCGCAACCATGCTAAAATTAAGCAAGGGACCCTTGCTAAATTGCTGTCGTGTGAAAAGGTCTTAAGTGGTCATGAAGCTCGGTGTTCTAATGAATACCAAAGACTACCCAAACTGTTAAGCGATATGTAACAGACAGTAGAATTCAGTGACAGTATGACATCTACAATATGTCATGTCAGTGTAACAGTGTCATACTCCTAAAATAGCATTCACATAAAATAAAAAAATACCTGGATGCACACACAAAACCAAATGGCTGCAGATATATTTTTGCATGGAGTGCCTTCAAAGATAAAACATTGTTGCACAATCGAGATACGACGTTGTTGAACTGACGCAACGAATCATCACAAACTGCATGTTTATTAATTGAACCACACACATCATCCTTGCATAAACGCAGCATTTGTGCAACATTTTGGGCTACAAAAGCCACAAAAATTTGAGAATGTATTCTACAAATTATCAGTTGCAGTGATGAGACCCAAAGTGGTTCATATAGGTTGAAGTCGTAACTCCCAAAAATGAGGGAAAATCCTACCTGAGAGATGTTGACACCAGTCATCTTCTCAACGAGTTCAGGCACACGGTTCATGATGTCCATCACCTCACCGGTCAGTTTATCGGCTCCCACGCCTCCCTTACCACTGGACACCATGGTGATCTTGTTGGCTTGAGCCAATGGGGCAGCAATCTCCGCAGCGATCTATAACCAATTAATAAACCAATACAATTTACCATTCATATCCACAATAATCAATGGTCTGGTTTTGCATATAAAAGGGATTGTGTATAAAAGGGATTGTGTGCAGCATAACAAGATCTGTGGTATTAAATAGATTGACTTTTGGTTCTTCGCACACAAATTGGCCCAGAATATTTTGTATTACAACTAGCTTTGCTTGACGAGACTGTCTCCACACTACCATTGTTGTTTTTTAACAACCACTCTTGCAGCTAATGTTGTCCATTTCTCTGCTCCTCAATGCACCGTATTTTTGACCGCGTGAGGGCGTTCTCAAAAACATTTTTATCACTTCCGGGGGTATAACTTATTGTCTGCTCAGCTATCTGTGTACAGTTTAGCATCTGTGTTCTGTCACTTCTGTGCGCAAGAGACATTAGTCAGTGATTCTAGAATCTAAGGTACTAATGGCTCCTTTAAAGGTTTTTTTTGTCCGTGATGGATATGACGTCTGGTAGTAATGTGTTTCAGTCCTTAACTGTCTGGAGGAAGTATTTGAAGCAGTTTTTGTTTGCGGAGAACAGTCGTTTCTATAAGTACAGTATATAGTATACAGGTAGGAAAGGATGAGCCACGCTTAACTGCCAGTTCTGATATTTTTTAAGATTAGATGCAGGGTTCTTTATTTCTTTAAGGAGCCGTTATTAATCCACCTTAGATTCTAGAAGCACTGACTAAACTCTCTCGCGCACTGAAGTGACAGAACGCCGATGCTAAAACTGTACACAGCTCCCTGAGCAGACGATAATCGCTTAAGTTATACCCCCGGAAGTGATACAATTATTTTTGAGAGCGCCCTCACGCGGTCAAAAATACGGCGCATTGCACCCCTTGAATCGTAGAGTCTGGTGCCCTCACTTAAACTTATTAACAGTCTATTATTTAAGTTTTTAAGATTTAGATTTGCCATTAAAAGCATTTACGGGAAAAAAAATCAAAAGGCATCGGTTAGAAAGGTTTGGTTTATGTTCTTTACCTTAGGGAGTGTCTCAAGGACCATGTCTACCATGGCAGCATCTTGATAATCCTTCCAGGCATCAGCTTTCTTGGCCATTTGCTCTGCCTCTGCCTTGGCTTTCTCCTCAATGGCAAACGCCTCCGCCTCACCCTTCAACTACAACAACAAAGAGACAATGCAAATAACATTTATGCCTTCCTTCTAAACTGTAACAAAGAATAAATAACCCTCAAAGTTATCAAATCATCTTTTGACGACAGCCTCAAAAAGTTACTTCACCTCAAATTGTACAAAAGTTTGTCTAGAAAAGTTGCTGTTGAAGATACTTCCCCAAATTTAACCTCAGTTGGAAAAAAAAGACTGGTTCCTGTTGGCCTGATTGCATATCAACACAATTACCATTTTGTTAAAGGGTACCACACAAAGATGGCTGATATTGCTAGCAACCTTTACCTGGATTGCCTCGGCTGAGGCTTCAGCCTCCATCACAACACGCTTCCTGTTGCAGAAAAAAACAGAACAGTTTCATTTTTAACATTTGCATCTTTCCAGTAAAAAACAAAAGTAAAAACAACTATTTCTTCCTTGACTGAAAAAGTGAATGGTTGATTTACAATACATATAATCAATTTTATATCATTCTATCAACCGACCTTAAAGAATTTATCAATTATTTATGAAGAAAGTAGAAACAATTTATTAACTAAAAAGAAACTGTAAGCTTCATTTGCAATTTTAAAGGAAAACATAAAAGTTTTTCTGTGTGAACGTAATCCTTTTTTGTTCCTTTTAACAATCCGTATGCTTTCGGTTTTAACGATGCATGTGGAGTGTCATGGCTGGCCCTGGGTCTCATAATTTAAACATAGCTCCGCATTCATGTCATGTTGAGACGCCCGTTGGGTGTGATTAAAATGCTACACAGTATAAGAGCTGCGTATTACAATGCAAGCTCACATGTTAGCATCAGCAATGGTCTCCAATCTGTACTTCTCAGCTTCGGCTGGCTGCTTGACCTGGGCCTTCAGTTCCTTCTCCCTGCGGGAGATTTCCTGCTCCTGAACCTGGATTTGTTGAGACCGTTCGACCACCCTGATTTGCATCTGCTCTTCCTTGATGCGCTGCTTGGTCTTGGCAGCCTGATAAATGCAAAATCAATATCAAATTAATATCAGGGGATCAGTTTAGTTTTTTTTTGTTTCTTCCCTGCCTTTTTGGACCCCAGTTCAAATCGCTGGTTAAAATTCCGCCTCAGACCACAGCCTAAGGTGCTTAACTTGGCAGATAAACCACCATGGCCCAATTTCATGGCTCTGCTAACCACAGAATAACGTGCTTACAGCCCATAGAGCTATGTGCTTTACAGGGCAACGTAAGCGCAAAATTACAAGGTAAGCAAAGCCATGAAATTTGACCCAGCTCTTCAATTCAGCTAACTGTCAGTAATAACATGTACTCCAAAAAAATTCTCCACAATTTAAACTATTTCTGTGACGTCACTCTATGTTCAAAGTGTAGATTATTTTTACGAATCTACACTTAACTGTAGATTCGTTACGAATAGATTCGTAATGAATCTACAGTTGAGTGGATTCGTTACAAACTAAAGTGAAATGTTCGACGTGAAAATGACTGTCTTTCCAAATTGAAAGGATAACATGATGTGCACCAAACACAGCTTTTAATGTACTTTACCATAGAAACTGTATCAGGAAATAGTTTAAGTCAGAGAATAGACTCTAAAGTGTAGATTCGTGAACACAATGTACTCGCCTTCGGCTCGTACATTCTATTCACGAATCTACACTTTCTCGTCCATTCTCCTTAGCAGAATTCCCTGAGAAACTGGAGCAACTTGCAATTCTGACTGGCAGAGTGCCTCCACTTGTGGTCCGAGAAAATATAGACAAACATCTGACAATATCCAAAACATCATTGCTCAATGTTTCTGACGGCTTTACAAATAACCCTATGAAATGGGACAAAGCACAGCTAAGAATGCAGCGAGAGAAATTAGTTCTTCCGTTCGAAGAAGGGAATTCTAGTTCCCCGTTTAGATATTTCCTGGGCACAGCAGTCCTCGGCTGTAACGGTCTAAAGTTGAAAAAAGGTTCCACTAACCTGCAGCTCATAAGCCATCTCAGAGTCAGCCTTCTTGGTCTGTACCTCCATATCATATGCAGCTTTCTTCAGCTCAAAGTCCCTCTTGGCTTTAGCGATTTCGATATCGTTAGCATATCGCGCAGCCATCCTCTCCTCCTCAGCACGTGCTTCCTTATAAATGAAAACAATTACACCAGTAAACACAAAGACAGGTAGATGTGGGACGGCCATGATAGTCGTAGTAATAGTTATTTGGGAGGCTAGTCATCATAATAGGTTTTTGAGGCATTGCATGGTGAGGTATCAATGTGTGTTCGGTTTGCGGTAACACCATGTGTATAATTATCTACTTTGCTGTGTTGATTTTGTTCTTTAGAGAACTTGTCTTGCTATTTGTTCTACTACCGCGGAGTAGATTTTTCGAAATTCGAGAGACTTCTCAGTTCTGAAAATAACTGTCCTGCTTATTAACTACATGGAGTGAGTTCTTTTTGGTTTCAATAAGCACATTAGAGCAATAGCAAACGAGGCAACTCGAATTCTAGGTGTAATAAAACGGACTTTTGACTACATGGATGAGGAGACTTTCAAGGCATTATACAAGACCATGGTTCGCCCACATCTGGAAGACGCCAACAGCGTTTGGTGCCCCTACTTGAAGAGAGACATAAACAAGTTAGAAAAGGTGCAGCGGAGGGCAACCAAAATTGTTCCATCGTTAAGGGATTTGCCATGTATGAAACAAGGCTACTACTCCTTGATCTCCCAACACTTGCCTACAGAAGACTGCGGAGTGACCTCATACAAGTATTTAAAGTGATGCATGGGGGTCAGGAAGTTCATCCAGACAAGCTATTTGACATGTCAAGTAATGTAAAGGGACTCAGGGGCCATGACTTGAAGATAAATAAGGAACGCAGTACTACTAGAATTCGTCAGAACAACTTCACACAGAAAGTCTGTAATGTTTGGAACAAATTACCAGCTGCAGATGTTCATTCCCAATCAACAAACGTCTTCAAAAATGGCATTGACGACTACCTCACCAAAAACATTGACATGTATAGCTTTGCAGGATGCTCACCACAGGATATATGGAAATATATATATAAATACATTCACTTCTGCTCTACACATTGACTTTGATACTTCCATTGCATTCAGTACTTTTGCAGTCAAGTTTTTGTGTGAATATGGATGGGCGTTTTATAAGGCTTCATTTAGCCTTCATTATGCAGAGCCCGAATCTACAGGTATACAGGTAATAAGGCTAATCATCCTTATTCAAAGCGGCATGGCGAAGGAGGCCGGCAGCAGGCATGCAAGGGTGCCTTTGGCAGCCAGCCGTATTGACCCATACTTGACCGCAGAGCACAACCAGAGATCAAAATGTTTTAATTTGCTGGAGGGAGGAAAATCGGAGGGCTTGGAGAAAAACCCTTGTCGCATGCATGGGAGAGAACCAAGGCACAACTCTACTCACGTATGGCCTTAGCCGGGAATCGAACCATGGCCACATCAGTGAGAGGCAAGCATTTTACACACAAGCCACAGATGACAACCAAGGATTGAAAGCCACATGGTTGTAATGATGGTAATAAGGACCACACCTTGGAAATATTCTTTAGGACTTAAAACTTCAAAAATTGCATTTTGTTATTTAATTCTTTTCCCCAAAATCAACTGAATGATTTCACTAATATATGTGTTCTGATTGATAAGAATGTTGGATAGAAGAACTCATTGGTTTATGCAATTGTGTAATAACGTTGTGTTTGTTCAGTTTTTCAGTTGAGGTGTTTGTTTGTTTGTTGTTGATGTTGTTGTTTTGTTTGTTGTGGGGTTTTTTTTTTGGGGGGGGTGAGGGTTTATTTGGTAAGAGAAATGTTACTCACTCTAATGCCAGAGTCCCTCTTGGCCTCAGCTTGACCAATCCTTGCATCTCTCTTGACCTCAGCAGTACGAGCCATACCCAAGGCTTTCAAGTAACCCTGTGAACGAAAAACCCACAGAAATATGGTGTTAAAGCATAAAGGAGTAAGATGACTTCTCTAATAAGATGCAGCAAGAAACTTTGAGGACGTTCAGTGGCAGCAGACATACCAGGTAATTTTGCTGTGTCTATGTAAGTCTGCGAACAATGGATTTACCTGGTAAGTCTGCAGATTGTGCCACAGCACCTTGTAAAGCATCACATGGTTATGTAAACAAATGGGTCTTACATTTTCAAACATAGCTCTCCATACCTTGTAGAAAAATATGAGCGCTTTGAGATGCCCTCTAGTGTGATAAAGCTCTATATAAGAACAGAGTACTGTTATTATTATCAATTCTGTCTTACTCTGTTGGACCCTAGGTGGCAGCAGAACTACCAGGTAGTTTTCCCACTGCTTACATAATTCTGAGTGTGCGCACACTTCCGAGAACAATGGATTTACCTGGTAAGTCTGGTGCCACCTAGCGTCCCCAAAATTATCCAATGGAATCAAACGCACTCATTTAAAGGAACATTACAGAATTGGTAAGAAAAAAACTTGTAAAATATACTTTTGATCACAGATTTACATAAAACTTACACGGTTTAATGATGATGATAGTTGAAAACATCCCTTGAAATATTTCTGTCTGAAATGCCATATTTGATGAGAAATGAATAAACTAATTTTCCGATTGGAGTTTATCGCTCAGTGAGCGTTTTATTCATTTGGTGAATCTATACGATTTCATGCAAATGTGTAATCTGTTTTTCACTATTTTCTTGTGACCCAGATTGCCGATCGATCTCAAACTTCTACAGGTTTGTCAGTTTATGTACATGGTGGATTACATAAAGTGTTTACACTGCCAGCAACTGTTTTGTTAGCAAAAATCAATTCTGTAATGTTCCTTTAACGATTGGATAATTTTTAGGAAAATGGAAGATGGACACCTTATGATACGTACATGTTCATCTCTGACATCCTTGAGGGTGTAGCTGACCACACTGATGCCCATGTTGACCAGGTCAGAGGAGGCAACCTCGAAAACATTCTTGGCAAACTTCTTGCGGTCCTTGTAAATCTCCTGTAAATATCAAAGCAATAAGTTAGTCAAACTAGGCGATTGTCAGATTGCAATGTTAGTGTGTTTTTGGTTATCCAAATAAAACAAGCTAACAATTTTGAAGTATTGTTTGATTTACCTTTATAACAACAATATACTCAGTTCTTATTCCATAGCGCTTCATCTACGGGCATCTCAAAGTGCTTATTATTTTAATGTAAGTTTTGAATTGTGAGACCCATTCATACAGCCAAACGTGCCAAAAACATCGGGGCAAAATCAATCTCTTAACGATAGGTGTACCGGGTTATTTTACATGCCTTACTGCACACACGAGGACCTACATTTGTACGTCCCATCCGAAGGACGAAGCAATTATGTTGAAAGTGTCTTGCTCAAGGACAGAAGTGCCATGACCGTGACCTGTACCCACATCCCGACGACACGGACACTAGAACATGATTATGTTGCACCAGACCACACTTGGCCACATCACTCAGAGACACTGACACCACTTCATGGTTGGCCATGATAGCGACACTCCTTGATTGCGCTGTTCTTGCTACAGGAGTATGGTTTAATGTGATTTTTTCAAGTCATCCTCTAACAAAACTTTAATCAAAATGAAAATTCGGGTGGAGATGTTTTTCTTTGAAGTTGTAAATCGGTAAACAGCTGTGTATTTTTCTTTTACTTGGGGCTGCAAATTGAAAAAGGCTGAATGTTCACTGCACTTCTAATGATTTTTACAATACTTTGATGCTTTCAATGAAAATTAACTACATGTTTACAAATTTTCTTGAAATGTCACTCGGAAATATAAGTCATGTGACAGTACCTCAACAGTCATTGTTCCCATGATAGCTCTCTGGTGACCTTCAAGTGTCTCCATGGCAACCATTTCAACCTCATGCTCTGTTTTGCCCAGAAACTGTTGGCAGGCCTCTAAAAGCATATCTTTGTTCTGACCTTGGATCTTGACCTGGAACAAAAAGCAGAATAATTTTTAAGATCAGTGTTAAAGAGATGTCTTTATGATTGGGCACGATAGACCTTATGCATTGACAACATCATGCTGCCATCTTAATGGTAAGGCCAACCAAAAAAAGAGTTGTGTTTCCGGTTCCCCGACCGACCCTAGTTTTTACGCCACGACCCTAAACTTTTTATTCGGCCTTTAAAAAAACGGGGGGAAAACAATTTGAGAGGTCGGGCAGATTAACTGCCAAATCTGCAGAGCGCAAACTGCAGTTTGCGGGCAATTTTGCCTAATTCATTGTGCAAATCCGTTGATTGCGCTCAACACATGAACGATCGTAAGCGTATTGCAATGGTATCGTAATAAAATTAAAAAACGCAAAATAAAAAACTTTCCGACCTACTGACCCTATTTTGAAATGACATGTAATCGGAAACAGAGCCCTTTTTTTGTTTGGCCTAAAGTGATGATGCAACAATGGAAAACGCACCAGTATGTACGCGTGGCGCGCAGGATGAGCGACCTTCCTTTGACTTCTAGCCGAGGGCGCCCAACTAGCCGACGTCTTTTTCATTATAAGATCCATTGCAACTACAGGAAATGCCTACGGTCACTCATTTTGTGTTACACATATTTTGTACTCAACTCTCCCTTCAAATTTACCTGTGCAATCCCAGTGACGGATATCGGAACGCCAAGGCGGGTGTAGACATTATCAGTGTTGATCTGTAGTGTCATGGTGTTGAGAGACAGGGTTTGAATCTGCTGAATGACTGGCCAGACAAATGTACGGCCGCCAGAGACCAGCAGGGGTTTGGTGTGACAGCATCCTGTTAAAAAAATAATAATACAAAAAATAGACATAAGTTTTTGTCAAAACAAAAACAAGGTGTTCAGTGTAGACATGTCCAAATTAGCACAGCTAGTGAAAACCAAAGAGAAAATTTGCTAAACATCTCTTTGTATGTTGTAGGAAATATTTATATACGTGAAGTTAATTGTGGCTCTAAAGATTTGCATTTTGGTATTAGGACACTTTGACCAAGCCTAAAACCGATGACGTCATCATGACATCATAGACTGTTTCCTATCCAGACTTTGAGATTTATAAGTATGTGCTAAGTTTTACAGGTTTGCAGCAAAATAGTTTCTTTTAAAAAACTTGTCACGAGAGTGCGCTGTTGAAGATAATTATGTCATTCATAGATCATTACTCTTTTAATTGGAAGGCCCAAACTTTATTTTATACAGAGAGACCATGGGCAAATTCCAGATCATATTGGAATATTTATTTTCACTTTAGGTCACACTTTGTGTAAGATTTGTACACCACCTCAAGAGCTTTCATTTGGTGCAAAGATCTTGTATGTAGCACTTAAGGTCCTCCAGATATGATTTTTTTGGACATCAAACATTGATTTATTGTTATGATGTTATCGTAATAATCCTGAAAAAACTGCGATGTCGTGTACACACTAAGATTTTAGTACACATGGTAAGTTTCAAGTCCAAACTCTTTTCGGTGAATGAGATATGAATTTTTGAATTATGAAATTGCAAGTTCTGATTTTGACCAGAAGTAAAGGTAAAATAGGGTAACGTTTTGTGAAAGATTTGTACAATACGTTAAGAGATAATCATAACTCAAAAACTGTAAGAGTGCCCATCCAAATTTTTTTTGAAAATGTTGCTTACATCTTAAGCTAAAAATGGAAAAAAAATTACGCATTTTGAAAAATACGCATTTTCGCAAATCAAGGTCAAAGGTCATACTTTTGCGTAACTTTGTTGTGGTATGCAGTATAATTTTGATTTGAAGATATGAAATACGGGCCATTTTAAGAGCTTTAAAATTATGTAAATTTTATCTCTGTAGGTGCTTTACTTTTGGAGATATGAATGTCCAAACATAGCAGGTCATGCTAATTAGTCAAAAGTTCGTTAACCCATATGGGTCATTCCGTGCCAACTCACCTGAAATTCAGAAAAGTTCGGCAGGCTCCGTCTCAGATTTCGCTAATTTTTTTTTTAAACAATCCCCTATGGGTGCCTTGAACACACACAAAATTTTAGAGTCCTACTCCTTGGCATTTCTGAGATACGACCCCCCAAAAATTAAGCCCCGCCCCTTCAATTTGATATTTTGTGTTTTTGAGCATTTTTAAAGGTCTATATCTACAAATGGAGAGAAGATATGGAGCTACAAATTAATTTACAGGGTATCTGGTATCCCATCAACTATAATCTACTGTCAAAAGTAGCACAGCTCATTTGCATATCAAGGGTTAGGTCTTTAAAAACCTACATTTTGGCATGCGCAATGACTTTTTGTCATTTTTGAGACCCCCTAGTGCCTATGTGAAATGTCCGATTGCTTTTATATTTCATTTGGGCATAAACCAGGTGCATATGTGTGACATATTATGAGGATAGACCAATCACACCTTTGATGGGTATTTGGCAGGGGTCTTAATATGCGTCCAACTTAAAAAATGCCAAAAAACGCCGTTTTCAAGTGGTTTTTTGACAACGTGGGACATTACTGACAGATTTACCAATTTTTTCCTATAATACTTTGTACCCAGTCTACTTATGTAAAAAAAAAAAAAAATGGTTTTTGTACTCCTTCATGGTCAGATTTTTATTTAAGTACACCTAGTATTTTGCACTTGTAATGACTTTTTGTCATTTTTGAGACCCCCCCTAGTGCCTATGTGAAATGTCCAATTGCTTTTATATTTCATTTGGTTATAAACTGGTTGCATATGTGTGAGCTGATATAAGGATAGACCAATCCAACCTTTGATGGATATTTGGCAGGGGTCTGAACATGTGTGCGACTGTAAAAATGCCCCAAATTGCCGTTTTCAAGTGATTGATTGACATTATGACAACGTGGGACATTACTGACAGATTTACCAATTTTTCCCAATAATACTTTATATCCAGTCTACTTATGTGAGAAGGAAAAAAATGGTTTCTTTACTCCTTCATGTAAAAAAAAATTGTGAATATGCTTAGACTAACGTTTTTGCTGTGTTATGTAATTTAGGCCATTATGCACTGTGGTGCTGTTTGTTTCTTGAGATTCTGAGATTATGTCCACAGAACATCTCCACTTTAAAAGTCTTGTGTTCTCTTCAGTTAAGACAGTCGTTTGAAGAAGACCAACTTTTCTGCAGTATACCTGTTCATGGCAATCCTCCTTCAAAGCTGCACCAATGCTGCATGCAGGGATTGATCTTTCCTGAACGTTGACGCCATCATCATGGAGCAAGAACTTGCTGAATTTGTCACTTCTAAAAATGTATCATTCTGTATTTCATCAGTGTTCACTTTTCCTTCCTTCAAAAACTGGTTGCATACAACACTTACAGCTTGTTTTGGACAACCACTTTATTTACAAAAAGAGTGACCTTGTATATTCCAGGGTCTTCTGGCAGGAAAGATACTACTACAGAAATTCAAGACTTATAAAAATAACTGCTGAACAAGTTGTTGGTCGTGTACACCACATGCCTGGCTCTGTTGCTCTTTTGTGAACTTGTAATGTCACCCACATGTTACATGGTCTATAGATGGGGGAAATTTAAGGGGACGTGGGGGATTAACCCACCAGTGACAAGGTCAAAGACTGGACCAATAAATCAGACAATAGACTCTTGTGCTTGTGGTCAGTTGTTTATCTTTGTATTTCACAGTGTTAACTGATACTAGAATGCCAATGTGTTTCTCTACTGTAAGGCTGCTGACTCTAATTTTGTTTGCTAGTCAAACTTTTTCAATGTTGACTCACAATAGTAACAACACTCTCAGTCTCAATGGATGTTATTTTGGAGTTTTGAATGAGTAACAATACAGCACCACAGTGCATAATGGCCTAAATTGCATAACACAGCAAAAACGTTAGTCTAACCATATTCACAATTTTTTTTTTACATGAAGGAGTAAAGAAACCATTTTTTTCTTTCTCACATAAGTAGACTGGATATAAAGTATTATTGGGAAAAATTGGTAAATCTGTCAGTAATGTCCCACGTTGTCATAATGTCAATCAATCACTTGAAAACGGCAATTTGGGGCATTTTTACAGTCGCACACATGTTCAGACCCTTGCCAAATATCCATCAAAGGTTGGATTGGTCTATCCTTATATCAGCTCACACATATGCAACCAGTTTATAACCAAATGAAATATAAAAGCAATTGGACATTTCACATAGGCACTAGGGGGGGTCTCAAAAATGACAAAAAGTCATTACAAGTTCAAAATACTAGGTGTACTTAAATAAAAATCTGACCATGAAGGAGTACAAAAACCATTTTTTTTTTTTTTACATAAGTAGACTGGGTACAAAGTATTATAGGAAAAAATTGGTAAATCTGTCAGTAATGTCCCACGTTGTCAAAAAACCACTTGAAAACGGCGTTTTTTGGCATTTTTTAAGTTGGACGCATATTAAGACCCCTGAAAAATACCCATCAAAGGTGTGATTGGTCTATCCTCATAATATGTCACACATATGCACCTAGTTTATGCCCAAATGAAATATAAAAGCAATCGGACATTTCACATAGGCACTAGGGGGTCTCAAAAATGACAAAAAGTCATTGCGCATGCCAAAATGTAGGTTTTTAAAGACCTAACCCTTGATATGCAAATGAGCTGTGCTACTTTTGACAGTAGATTATAGTTGATGGGATACCAGATACCCTGTAAATTAATTTGTAGCTCCATATCTTCTCTCTATTTGTAGATATAGGCCTTTAAAAATGCTCAAAAACACAAAATATCAAATTGAAGGGGCGGGGCTTAATTTTTGGGGGGTCATATCTCAGAAATGCCAAGGAGTAGGACTCTAAAATTTTGTGTGTGTTCAAGGCACCCATAGGGGAGTGTTTTAAAAAAAAATTAGCGAAATCTGAGACGGAGCCTGCCGACCCATCAGGTGAGTTGGCACGGAATGACCCATATCTCAAAAAATAATCAACCGAACGACAACAAATTTCGGTTCTGGGGGTTTCTCATTGAGTCCAATCAGCACACAAAATTTCATTTTAATCCGTGTCGGTCAGGTCCAAAAGCGTGTTGAATTGACACGGAATAACCCTTATGGTTCTCCAGATATGAATTTCTGTTGTGCGTCGATGCTGGTGGAGCGCATTCTTGGGATTTGCACAATCTACAGATTGCATCATGATTTGAGATTGATGTGCTTGAACTTCAGGGCGCAATCTGTAGATTGTGCAAATCCCAAGAATGCACTCCAACAGCATCAACGCACAACAGAAATTCACACAATCCACTTTGGACATCGGTTCAGATTTTTTGCAATTAAAATTTGTTTTTTGTTGAGACATGCATCTGACACAATTGTACCACCATATTAAGCGGCAACATCTCCAGTGTTCCTCAGGTAAGTTCAAAGTATTTTATAAATAAAGGTCTTTGATGGATTTTGGAGCAGTTTTTTGTCACTCCCTGTTCGGGGGTTGTGAATCCTTGCTGTATGTACATGACGTATGCACCAGGGTATTTGTACCAACAAATACACCAGCAGCAGCATGATTCACTTGCACCTCAGCTTTTACATCCAGCAGAAGTGGACTTTGCCGAGTACCAGCGTAGATGTAGATCATAGATGTATTTGTAACCTACAACAATGCTACATACATACGCCAGATATTGTTTAAATGTTTAAAAAGTGTTGTTGGGTCCAGTACCACCTCCACCACAGTGGGTGTACCGGCCGCAGTGTAGCTGTGTAAACTGTATTATTTTTTAAGTATAAATAAGTATAACTCAACAACAAGTTCGGCCTAGCCCTAGCTCTACAATGGACAAGGGAAAGAGAAATTTGTTTGCTAAAACTTTTAAAAGATTCAGAAAGGCCATTACAGATGTTCTTTGAAACAGTGTAAGCCTGGCTGGGGATTCAATATGCTTTTTTGCCCAAAGAAAGAGTGTATACCGATATGTTTGTCCATATCGTAACTGGTAAAGGCCCCTTTGTGAAGATGAGTCATACACAACTCACAACGAACACTGTACTGGTATTTTCCACGGTAAATTTTTCATCAAAACTGCTACTTACGCACAAAAGTTTAAATTTAAAACTCAACATATGTTATGTATACTCTTACCCGAAACAACCATAGCCTCGTTGGGGCCGCATACTTCGAAAAACACCATTTTTGAGGGTTTTTTGTAGATGTGAAATTGTAAACAAACAGCAACGGTATATTTCCACTTCGCTACGAAGCCAAGCCCTTGCCCAATAATGACATAATACGACGATGGACGCGCACAGTACACACACGTACACGGCCCTCAAACATAATGAATATTTATGAAACAACCTTGTTTTACTGTGTTTTTGTGTTGTTCGTCCCCACGTTACAATCGTGTACATCCAACTGGCTGTGTATATGGGATTCGTTATCATGGAACGAGAACGACCGGTCAGCATGCTGCAGCTGCAGATCAGAAAGGTCACAAAATAGAAAAAGCATAGAGCGAGGAACAGCTAGTATTGTTTTAAAGTCGCATGCAAATGATTTATGTTTTGTGGTTGCTGCATGGAGCTTTGGTTGCTGAACAAAGGGAAATGTTGACATATTGCCAAAAATCCCTAAACCCCCTTGCCCTAAAAAAAAGTTAGATCGAAGAAAGATAAACTATTTTGTCCTCATACCTTAAGACCATGCACCTCCATGGACCATTTTGTAACCTGTGAAAAGAGCCACAGCTGCAGGTATGAAAGAAAACATCAAATCTTTCGTTTCAAGGAAATTCACCATAAGAAAGGAGAGCACATCCCAAAACTTGTATAGCTATTACTTGATAACTCTCGAACTCATGTGCAAAGTGTGACCTCACAGGCCCAGTGTATTATCTTCAATATATTGCCTGTCAGAAAGGCCCTGGACTATACAATGTCACTTATTTTATGAACAGATTTTACAAAGTCTATATTCAGTCAAAGTTCTTGAATAGAATTGTGGTTTTGGAAAATGTGTTTTTTATTTGCGTAATCAAAACATATTTCTTGCATAAATATGCATCCCTGAATTAAATAACATGAATGTTTAGAAAACATAAATCACAATAGTCCATGAGGAAAGTACAGCAAATCAACCAATCAGAGAATCAACAGTACCGGTAGTGTGTGTCTTGCAGTTGCACTTACGCGTGGTGCAAATGGTTCATCTTGGATAAAGTATAAATTCCGTTCACCCCCCCCCCCGACCCCCGCTTTATTATTTTGTTTTCACTTTCCTGCGTGATATACGATCCACGTGACTTATCCAGGGTTTTTGTTCAGACTTGAGAAAGAGACTAGACGAATGGTACCCTCCCTTTATTTGTTTGGAGCACGTGTACAGTGTCTCTAGTACCAGTCTAAAAATCATGGCGGGTGGTTCAGCTGGAAATTGGTGTCTGATCGAAAGTGATCCTGCGGTTTTTACAGAACTAATCAGAGGCTTCGGTAGGTATTATACTTCATTTCGTTTGATTCCACAAGAGCCGAGATTGGCTTGTGGAGTATTATTGATCTTACTGACTACCGCTACTCCTGCCGGCTTTTGCCTTTTCACTTTGAATACTGTGCACTGCAGTGTTACTAGGGAATACTGCATGATAATGAATGTACAGTATCTGGTATTGATACGGTGCCATTGACACGATACTAAGTATTTGTGGATTCATTGTTGTAGGGTACTGCCTAATTACTGAGACAGTGAAACAGAATGAGAGTGAGACTGTGTGGGGGGGGGGGGTGACTAATCTGTACATGAAGTCGTCATGCTAGTGTTACTTGTAATGATTGTTAATAAAGGTATTATACAGGATTGGTAGAGATGACAAAACAATCGCAAACAAAGTTCATGTTTTGTGTGATTAACCATGATATAGGCCCTACATGAAATAACAAACCTGTGAAAATTTGAGCTCAATTGGTCATCGAGGTCACAAGAATATGGTGAAAAGAGACCTTATGTGTTTTCTGTTTTTCAAACATCGAGTTTATTATTGCGCACGATAAAAACTATTGTTTTATTCATTTTTCAGAAACGATAGCATTTCTAGGCAGAAATATTTTAAGGAACCCTTTCTACCATTACTTACTTTAAATCATGTAAGTTATGTGTGAATCTGTGAACATTTGTGTTTTTCGATCTTACCAATAGTGTACAAGGCCTTTAATGTTAATCTTAGGCCTACCCCTCTAGGCATAAACAATTACTAAAAATCGAGTAATTACTAAGAACTTTAGAAGTCCTTGTTCATGACGTCATGACTCATCATCATGATCATCATGAGCTTGCATTTGGCAATCAATGCCAAATGACATTCACATTGAAACTGGATACATAAACATAGCAAATCATACCAAATCACCAAATCAGGGGGGAGACACGTATGTTTGCATGGCCATGGGGCCCCAGGAAAACTAAAATACGTATCTCCCCTGTGATTCCCCTTTCAAAAATTGCCTGAATGGAAAAAAAAGTGATAAAAGAGTTGGAAAATCACCTACTGGCCTTTTCAACATGTCAAAGATAAATTACCAGGCATTTAATTGGAGTTTATACTCTCAATCTCAATCGTTTTCTGTGCTCCAAATTGATGGTTTTAGGAACAAAATCATGCAAAGGGTACATTTGTGATTATTTATTCCAATTGTGGTCAAACAGGACACTGCCTCTCTGAAGCATTACAGGATGTTCATTTTGAATGCATTCTACGGATTTGCACAATCTTTAGATTGCGCTGCAGCTCACTGCAGATTGGGCAAAACTATGTGTAATCTGCAGATTGTGCAAATCTTCCATCTTACCGACAGGAGGATGGAGGGTTACGACTCCCTGCACCTCCAAATCATTGTAATCCTCCATCTTACCGACAGGAGGATGGAGGGTTACGACCCCCTGCACCTCCAAATCATTGTAATCCTCCATCTTACCGACAGGAGGATGGAGGGTTACGACCCCCTGCACCTCCAAATCATTGTAATCCTCCATCTTACCGACAGGAGGATGGAGGGTTACGACCCCCTGCACCTCCAAATCATTGTAATCCTCCATCTTCCCGACAGGAGGATGGAGGGTTACGACCCCCTGCACCTCCAAATCATTGTAATCCTCCATCTTCTTGATGGGAGGATGGAGGGTTACGACCCCCTGCACCCCCAAATCACCATTGCTTATTTCTCTTGCCACAATCAAATTCAAAATCAGCTCATTGAAAATGGAGGAACAGTTGAATTATGATATAACGATTAATAAAATATTTGTAAAAATTACTAACAAAATACTAAAAAAAAGTAGCTATGGTTGTGATGATCGCAACCCTCAGAGACCAGAGACAAGAGGTTTTTTTTCTACCGCAAAATAGTACTAACTTCTAGCTACTACAACTTTGCTCCACTTCTGCTACTAGCACCAGTAGTAGTACTACTACACTAGTAGATAGTAGTTGAGACTAGTGGTACATGGGTTTGACAATAATGTGATGGTATATTTGTGTTCCTCGTAGGTGTGACAGGGGTTCAAGTAGAAGAAATATGGACCCTAGATGATGAAGCAGGTCTTGGAAGATTGAAGTAAGCAAGCTCACATAAATGACACCAAATAAAAAAGAATTCAATTACTATTTCCTTTATGGCAATTCTTTACAGTGCGGTGTGTAAAGCACTTACAGGTGCTCACTGAAAGTAAGTACCGGTAGGTGGGCCACCTCATGTTTCAATGGACTGGGGAAATAATGATGATAATACTGAGTTCTTATATAGCGCCTTATCACGTCCGATGGGCGTCTGAAAGCGCTCAGTATTTTTCCTGCAAGGTATAATGTGGCGCTACGTTTTTAAATTATTGGACCCTCTTCCCTTTTCATAGCACCATGTAAATGGTTTACAAGGTGCTGTGGCGCATTATGCAGCCAATCAAACCAGGAACACCGGGGCGAACCCCTTCTCGTAGCGATAAGTGTAACTGGGTTCTTTTACGTGCATTACACAACACACTGGACCTGTGGCTTTACGTCCCATCCGAAGGGCGAAGCACTAGTGGTTAAGTGTCTTGCTTAAGGACACAAGTGTCACGACCGGGACTCGAACCCACACTCTGCCGATCAGAAACACCAGAGCTTGAGTCCGGTGTTCTTATCCGCTCGGCCACGACACGCCATAAACACTGTGACAGCATACCCAAACCAGAAACTTGCTTCAAAATGTTTGGCCGTCAACTCAACATCTCCACAATTTCTCTGCTCAAAATACATCTGAAAAGCATCAGATTGTTTCTTGTATCTCCTTCAGACCTGTTCATGGGTTGATCTTCCTGTTTAAATGGCAAGCCGGTGAGGAACCTTCAGGGGCTGTTGTCCAAGACAGCCGTATGGATAAAATATTCTTTGCAAAACAGGTAAGCGACATAATGCATGGATTTCTAAATGATTGGTTTGATTTGATACATTGGAATTTGTCATCATAAATAAAATAGTATTCCTCAAAATATCAACTCATGAAACAATTCCTCAGAATTGTTTTGTTTTGTTTTTGTTTTGTTTTCTTGACACTGAACCCTAAGCATCCATGGAATTACCTATATGCTGAAAGCTAACTACATGTATGCAGGGCTAGAATTTTGTTGGGGGTGGGGGAAACCCACAAGACCGCAGGGCTTGCAGGTCTAGAATTTGGGGGAAAACCCACAAGACTGCAGGGCTTGTAGCTCAAAATATTTACTGGACCGGAATTTTGAGTACAAGACCAGAATTTAAGTGAGAAAAAAAAATGGCTATACAGGTTAATATTTGAACTGTTTGAATTTGAAAAAGCACTAAGAGAAGATTTATCTCATTTATATATTATAGGTAAGTAGACTTCGATATTAATCAACAGAATTGTGTTTATCAGACTGAAAGTCAACATTTATACACAAACACAAGACATGAGTTTACTGGCCCGATGCTAAAATCACTGGCCTCGGGCCAGCGGTCCAATGTAAAATTCAAGCCCTGGTATGTGTTCTATATCTGGGCTCAAACTTTACACTGGACGCAGGCCCAAGGCCATTCATTGTAGTCTTTGGCCAGTAATTTAGGACCTGACAAGTCCGGCAGTCTTGTGTTTTTCATTTGAAAAACAAAACCTCATTATGTGATATCTTTAACAAATGGACATGATGTTTAAGTGTTGACTTTGAGTCTGGTAAATATCTTTCAATTCTGTATTAGAGTTGAGTATCAAAATATATGCCAAGACAAGTGAGATAAAACTTCTCTTGGTGCTTATTCAAATAAAAACAGTTTACATGTCAAACATTGTAGAAAATTCTTTCTCATTTAGATCCTGGTCTTGTAAAATAAATTCTGGTCTAGTACAACATTTGAGCTACAAGCCCTGCAGTCTTGTTGAAGTTTACCCCAAAGTCGAGCCCTGCATCTATCAAGATGCTTCAGAATAGAACATAGAATTAGAACCTGGAGGATGCTGTGACCGTGTGCAGTTATCCATGTGGTATCTGCTGTGAGGCAATGTCTGTGTGCTGCCATTTTAGCTGTATGGCAAATTTCAGCTTTCCCATTGGTTGATCTGGTTGATCTGATACTCCATGTCCACAGCTGAAAAGAGGGCCTGCACAGCAGAGACAGACCACTCACAAATGAGAGATTTTGGGTGGGAGAGAAACAGAGAAAAGTTGAAAATTGAGATTTTCAATTGAAAATAAAAGAAAGAACCCAAGAAAAAAAAAACCTAACAAACAAAAAACAAAAACAAAAACAAAAAACTATTGATTGAGCTCGTAATTTTCTTCTTTTTTTTCTTCTTTTTTTCTAGTAAAAAACTCGAACACTCTGAATATGGCTGTCCCCGTGCCAATTGTGATTGGTTTGATAATGCAGCAGGTGAATCCCTCCAACTAACCCACTATTTTCTGCATTTTTAAACTTCATTTCTTCAGAAATCTGAACACCTCAAGTATTGAAAAGAGCAGTATTCCAATCACATTTCACAGGAACTGATCATGTGTATTCTTCATGCGTTGTTAAATTACAGGTCATTACGAATGCGTGTGCTACACAAGCTATTCTTAGTGTTCTTCTAAATTGTCAACATGAGGATATTGAACTTGGCAAGAAACTCAGTGAGTTCAAGGAATTCACAAGTAGCTTCGACCCAACGGTGAGATTAGTTACTCTTTTTACTGTCTGACCATGGCCAGTCATTAGACCTTAAATGCATATGATGTCACTTGAGTAGGGCGCCCTCGGCTAGAGGTCAAAAGAAGGTTGCTTTTTGGCCTATCCTGTGCACCCGCACACACATAGATGTGCCTTTTCTATAGAATTGGCCGCCACCGGCACCACTAAGGTCAAACAATGGAAATGTGTACGCGCTGCACACAACTCCCAGCCAATGATAGGGCTTCCTTTGACCTTATTGAGGGCGCTGTTTGGGCTTGTGACATCATATGCAAGGGGTTCTTTTGTTTCATCATTGTTTTAACTCTAAGATGGCGGCGTGATGACGTCCATGCTTAAGGTCCATATCATCCACTGTGGTTTTGAATGATAAACAAACCATGGCAGCCTGTAGTATGATATTATGTCAGGAATGCATGTACACAGTACACAGTCGACCCTCCTGCTGTCAGACCATTCAACATCATATAGACCATGTTACATTTGTTTACAGAGTCGTGACCTCGTACATTATAATGCTATTCCTGACGGGCAAGATGCTACACTGGCTCAATAGGAAAATTTATATTTTGTGTCATAATTTTCACATAAATTCAAAATTTACAAAAGTACAGCTTTTGAGATGTCCCCCTTTCTTCATATCAAAAGTTTGTGATTGTGATGTCACAGGTCACATCGTCCATACTGTGGTTTTGAATGATAAAACAATGGGAGACTTTTGAAAGCTAGATGGCGGCAGACATACCAGGTAAAATTCCATTTTTTGCACATTTCTGAGAACAATGGATTTACTTGGTCTGTCTGCTGCCACCTAGTGTTCCAAAGGTCCCCCATTATGCCAACTTGCAATATAGTATCATATTTTCACTGCATCTACACAGTACACACATGTACACAGTCAGTTATATTCACAGTTGTGCCACCAACCATACACAAACTTGCAGTTGAATGATTTCAAATGGTTGGTCAACTCAGTCAGAAATGTTACCTTGAGTAGGAGGGTTAAATGAAACTAAATATTTGAACTCTGGTTTTTGGACAACCTCAAGTATTCACATGCACCTAGATTGAGTTAAGTCCAAAGAACGAGTAAGTTGAAGAGTTATAGAACTCGATAGACTGATATTTGAGTGAGTTTTAAGTTTGCCTGATCAATTATGTTATTCAGGAGTATTTGTATCCAAACTTGAACACAAGTCTTATATAACATTTTTCGGTAAAATTTGTCACTGTTAAAACAGTCAATATAATTGAACAATGGACAGTCTGAGATCACACTTTTTTAGTATTAAACTTGAACCGGTGTGGATTATTTGAGCATTTGTAAGTTTTTGTTTTCTGATTTTATGTGTGTTAAGATGAAGGGACTGAGCATCAGTAACTCTGAAGTAATCAGACAAGTTCACAACAGTTTTGCAAGGTAAGCATTTACAATTCAATGAAATTAACCATAATTGTGAATACGTTACTGTTATTACAGAAAACTACCAGTCATGATGCCCATTATCAAAGCTTTGAAAGCCGATCAGAATCAGACCCCAGAGTTCTTGAAGGTTAAGTCTAGTTGACTCTAGGAACTTGTTCCATAGTGTACATGTAGTTGATATAAAATTCCCTAATTATAAATGTTAATCCGGAGGTCGTTGATTCAAACCCCGCTCTAGTCAATTTTTCTTTGTTCAACCCCAAACTATTTGAAATTTACCCAGTCAGTTTCCCTTGTGGTTCATTACTTGACATTTAAAGTTGAAAAAGTCTGCATCCCGTCATGGTGATCCCGTGGCTGCCACTTCCCAAGTTGTATCCTAAACTTGGGTGTGATCCCTGGCTACACGGCAGTTAACGGTTGCATGGCTTCTGACTGGCACCCCGAACAAAGATATTGACAAAATAGGGCGACCGCCAACATAGGGCTAGATAGCTCAGTTGGTAGAGCGCCGGTACGTTAATCCGGAGGTCGTTGGTTCAAATCCCGCTCTAGTCAATTTTTCTTTGTTCAACCCCAAACTAATTATAAATGTGTGTGATGTTTTTTCAAGGCAACAGATGTTTGAATTTGACGCGTCATTGGCCAACAAAGATGAAGATGCGTACCATTTTGTGGGCTACATCCCGATCAATGGCAGATTGTATGAGCTGGACGGATTGAAAGAAGGACCAGTAGATCTAGGTAAGTGATTAGGAGAGGTTTGCGGTGACACCATGTTAAATCTCTTTTGAGTAGTGTTGAGAAGACGATCAGAGCATACTGATCGAAAACATTGAGTCATTAACCGCCGGTTCTTTTTCAGAACCGACACTACTCAAATGAGATTTAACATGGTGTCACCGCAAACCTCTCCTAGTTATACTTCCACCATGCAAAGCTTTAAATCCTACTTAATAGGTAGGTGATTAAATAGTAACAACTTTGGCCAAAGTCATTCAAGAAAATGTTGAAAATTCTAACTTCATTTGGAAGTGGTTTCTTCCGATGGAAGTATGAGTTGTCTCAAGTGATTTATAAGTTGTTACAAATTCAGTCAGACTGAGTGAATTTATGAGTTTTAGTAGATAGCTTTAAAGATTTTTGATTTTATCAAGGTGTATTTATTATTAACTGGAAACATCTGGTTCTTCGTTCAGGTAAATGTGATCCAGAAGATTGGCTTAAGACAGTCAAACCAGCCATTGAACAAAGAATTAAGAAGTAAGTAGTTGAAGTTTGAGGAGAAGTGGTTAAAATTTTAGAGGCTAATTGGGGACAAATGTATTTCTTTAAAGGAACATTACAGAATTGGTTTTTGCTAACAAAACAGTTGCTGGCAGTGTAAGCACTTTATGTAATCCACCATATACATAAACTGACAAACCTGTAGAAGTTTGAGATCGATTGGCCATCTGGGTCACGAGAAAATAGTGAAAAACCGATTACACATTTGCATGAAATCATATAGATTCAACAAATGAATAAAACGCTCACTGAGCGATAAACTCCAATCGGAAAATTAGTTTATTCATTTCTCATCAAATATGACATTTCAGACAGAAATATTTCAAGGGATGTTTTCTACTATCATCATTAGACCGTTTAAGTTTTGTGTAGATCTGTGATCAAAAGTATATTTTACAAGTTTTTTTCTTACCAATACTGTAATGTTCCTTTAAACCCTGACACTCCCAAATTGGGAGCTCTAAGAGTTCGTCATTAAATTTTTCATTTGATTATTCACAGGTACAGTGCGGGGAGATTCATTTCAATCTGATGGCAATAATCACCGATCGAAGAATGATATTCCAGAGAAAGTATGACAAGTTAAAGGCACAGTTGGAGATATTAGAATCGGAGGTAAATTTTTCACACTGTTGTTTGTTGTTTTCTTATGTTCTGTTCACACCCAAAAATTACATGTGAGCTCTATAAAGTCTTGTTTTCTTATTCTAGTATTTTCTTTAAAGGTACACGTTGCCTTGGATCGGTCGAGTTGGTCTATAAAAAGCGTTTGTATTTGTTTGTTATCAAATGCAAATGGTTAGAAAGATGTTTTAAATGTAGAATACAATGATCCACACAAATATGCCTCGAAATTGCGTGGTTTTCCTTGAACTTTGCGAACTAACACGGTCGGCCATTTTGTGGAGTCAAAAAATTGACTCAATAAAATGGCCGACTGTGTTAGTACATGATGTAAAAGGAAAACCACGCAATTTCGGGGCATATTTGTGTTGATCATTGTATTCTACTTTTAAAACATCTTTCTAACCATATGCATCTTATAACAAACGGTTTACAAACGCTTTTTTTAGACGAACTTGGCCGATTCAGGGCAACGTGTACCTTTAATATCTGTAACCCTCCTACTGTCCAACCATTTAGTATCATCCACTGTGGTTTTGAATGATTTTTAAATAAACTATGCCAGCCTGCATACTGATACCTTGTGGTGAATGTATCTACGCAGTACACAGTCAACCCTCCTACTGTTTGACCATTCAATATTATCCCCCTGTGGTTTTGATTGATAGACTAACTATGATCGACTGCATACTGATACCTTGTGGTGAATGCATCTACACTGTCTGACCATTCAATATCATCCACTGGTTTTGAGTGCTGAATAAACTATGCCAGCATGCAGTATGATATCATAGTATGGTGAATGCATCTACACAGTACACAGTCAACCCTCCTACTGTCTGACCATTCAATATCATCCACTGGTTTTGAGTGATGAATAAACTATGCCAGCATGCAATATGATATCATATGGTGAATGAATCAACACGGTACACTCACACATGTACACAGTTATTTTTGTTCACATTTGTGTCACCATACATAGCCCGTGTAGTTAAATGGTTTCAGATGGTTAGTCGACTCTCTGGAAAATGTAACCAATTGTAGAAAGGTTAATGATCATTCACACAATTATGTGATATTTTGATATGTCAAATATTTTTTTTAAACATGTCCAGCGTTCCTCTGCCCGCTACCTTTTTAGAGGCCGCCTCCTCCTTTTTTTTTCTTTTTTTTTCTTCTTTGTTTTTAACGATAAATTTTAACGATCTCTGACGAAAAAGATAAATTTTGAAATAAATAAGATCGAATTTGTAGACTTTAGCACACACACAAAAAAAACAAAGAAAAAAGCTGGCAACCATCTTGAAAAGTAGCCAATCTTGAAAATGTGTCAGGCGGCAATTTGAGGAAAAAAAAAAAAAAAGGGGAGGCCCACCTTCCTTTTTTCAAAAAGGCAGGATGCTAAACATGTTTGTGTTTTTTTTTCGGCCTAAGATAATAGTCGCCCTTCCAAATACACTTTTGTTTAATGGATACATTTTTGGTATTCTTAAATATTGGTTCATTAACATTGCTGTAATGAACAAGCGTACGCTGCATTTTGTTTGATTGGTTATCAGGGTGAGTTAATGGAGACTGACCAACCAGCTGGGCAGCAGTCAGCCACCAGCATGCAATTAGAGCTGAGTAGATTGGCCATGCTGCTGGAGGAGGAGAACCAGAAAGTCAACAAATTCAAGGTACATAGCTCCGCAAATATGTTACACTTAAAGGAACATTACAGAATTGGTTGTTGCTAACAAAACAGTTGCTGGCAGTGTAAGCACTTTATGTAATCCACCAAACTGACAAACCTGTAGAAGTTTGAGATTGATCGGCCATCTGGGTCACGAGAAAATAGTGAAAAACCGATTACACATTTGCATGAAATCATATAGATTCAACAAATGAATAAAACGCTCACTGAGCGATAAACTCCAATCGGAAAACTAGTTTATTCATTTCACATCAAATATGGCATTTCAGACAGAAATATTTCAAGGGATGCTTTCTACTATCATCATTATTAGACCGTGTAAGTTTTATGTAAATCTGTGATCATAAAGTATATTTTACAAGTTTTGTTCTTACCAATTCTGTAATGTTCCTTTAATTTTATCAATCATACTAACTCACTTAGGTTGGCTTTGTGGTTTCTTGCTTGATCTGAAATTCAGACGATCATCTGAACCTAGACATTTTTTGTGTCTTCATGGTGAAAAAAACCCTGTTGTTTTCTTCAGATATAGAGAAACTTTGATGTACATTTCTGGAACTGAGGATACTGTTCCCAAAAGCTCCTTGAAATCTATAACTCAACGTGCCTTTCTAAAATTGTGGAACCTTGTGTCAGACTTCTTTTTTTGTCAGCATCGACTCTCACTGAATAAATAAATAACAAACTGAGACTAACAAGTTAAAATAAAGGACCCTATTTTAATAGTTGATTATTCTTTACTTTTTAAGGAACAAAGGTGGGTCATGTGTCGTAGTTTGGGCAAATTGATTAATCTTTTGGTAAATGCTACTTATTCAATGATGAAGAATATTTTTAATTTGACAATTTGTTAAAGGTTGAAAATATCAGAAGGAAGCACAACTACCTTCCAATGATTATGGAGTTATTGAAGGTTCTAGCCAGTAAAGGAGAACTACTACCACTTGTACAAAAGGTATGCCCGATGCCGTAACTTAAGCTCTAATAGACCTTTCTTTTGTTGATCAACAAACCACACTGGTTGGCATGGAGGGCCGACTGTTAGCAAATCATTCAATTTGGGGTACAGATGTTTTGACCAAATTCAACATTTCTGCAAACATTCAATCCAAAAAATATACATTTTATGATTGGTTGCTTTGTTTCCAACAAATTCAACACTATTTTTGAATATTTTGGTAACATTGTTACAAACTGTGGCTATCCATTTTTGCTTTGCATTTATGGCTTCCCATAGTTTTCCAACCTTCGTTGGCAAATACCTGGGCTGTGATGTTGCAAAAGAAAGGTCTATAGGCGTACCATGGCCACGTGGTCTAGCACATCAAACTCAAAATCTGCCGGCTGAGTTAATAGAGACTGGGCTCAAATTGAGTTTGTCCTTGAGCAAGACACTTCTAATCACCGGGGAGTAAATGGGTACCTACATGGGTACCTACATGGGTACCTACATGGGTACCTACATGGGTACCTACATGGGTACCTACATGGGTACAGATTGTTGATATGAATGATTAGCAACCTTTTTTGCCTATTTGGCTGCCGGTGCTTAATACTCCTAAGGAGTTACACTCAAATATTTCTCATATTAGCCTTTGAGAAAGACTCAGCTGCTGTGGTCAAAGCGTGAGGGCACTCCTCTTCTGCCCAAATGGCCCTTGCCCCCAAATTCCACAGGAGACTGTGGAGACTGAGTCCACAGTACACAAGACATGGGGTTTCCACATATTACCAGCCATTCAAACAGAAGAAACCCATGCACCAATGCTAGCTTGGGAGGTATGGTACTTTGTGGGCACTCTGCGGTACTGTTGTATAGGAGGGTTAAGGAAATGATGCATTTATACCACAGGTCGATTTTGTTGGTAAGCGGTTGGCGACAGCCAATTCCTGTTTGTTTTTTTCATTGTTTTCCTTCATTGGGCTGTGTTCAGGGGTCGATTTCACAAAGCACTGAGATTCATCGTAAGATGAGTTATCAGTATTACCATAGTGATTTGTATTGTGACATCACTCTTTACTAAGCAACTGCGATGGATTTGCAGTTACGATCAGTCTGAACTCTTTGTGAAATCGGCCCCAGGGCCCAATTTCATAGAGCTGTGTAAGGACAAAAAGCAGCTAAGCACAACAAAATATTGTTTACCAGAATAAGCTTACCAGCCAAACTACCATATCACATGTACAATTCGTGACTGGTATCATGCTCCTTTCGGCTTAGGAGACAATTGTTAAAGGCCCTGTACACTATTGGTAAGATCGAAAAACACAGATGTTCACAGAATCACACATAACTTACATGATTTAAAGTAAGTAATGGTAGAAAGGGTTTCTTAAAATATTTCTGCCTAAAATTCTAGTATGACAAAAATAGAATACTTGGCATGAAATTTACATAGACTCCTTGCAACTGCCGTTCTGTGCTGCTGTGCCAATTCTTGTGGCATAATTACTTTGTTAACCACATGTGCTATATACCTTGTATTTCTTGCAGGCAAAGGAGAAGGCGATAGCTCAATCCAAGGAAAAAGACGAAAAGAAAAAAGTAGAGGCAGCGAAGTGAGGGGAATAAATCGACTCTTTTCTTTCAACGGCCGTGTATTCCAAGCCCAAAAATTACAATGTAATGTATGAAGCAGCAAGTACAGACGCATGTATCAACAAAACTGTCAAAACATTGCATATCTCATAAATACCCAGGCTTCGCTTTGGTCTGTCCACCATTTTGAAGCTCGATACCCTGAGCACATGGCTTCAAAGAGTCTGATGGAGACAGAAGCCTAAGCTGTAGCCAGAAGCCAGAACCCATAGCCACTGTAATCCATGAACTTTATCCCAGACTCCCCCATCAGAGATTGTGTATATTTGAATGTCGGACTTCAAGGGCACTGGGTGGCAGCAGACTTGCCAGGTAAATCCAAGGTTCTTGGATGTGTGCACATCACTATGGGAACTATGGTAAATTAACTGGGTCCAATTTCATAGAGCTGCTTAAAGGCACAGTACACATTTGGTAATTGGAGCCTACTGATTGTGTTAATCCTATATAAATGTACGTACATACAATAAAACTAACCTGTGAAAATTTCACTTCAAAAGGTGGTCGCGTTTTTAAGATATCACAAAAAAAACGGAGCGAATATTTCCACGCAGGAAGAATACTCCCAATAGGAATACACAGTCTGAGAAGCGTTTCTGACAGTCTCAGATTCAAATTTTGGGGAATAAAAAGTGATATATTTTCCATAACCGTTGTACTTCAAAGTGGAAAGTTTCTCAAAATTCATTATATTATCCAAGGCTGCTGTACTTCTTACCAAGTAAGTTTTTATTGCCATTAATTTTCAGAGTCATTACCAAACGTGTACTGTGCCTTTAAGCACAAAATTATGCTTAGCAGAATAAGGCCAGCCAAATATCATGCCTGAATGCACCAACTGTGACCAGTTCCTGCTTATTTTTGCTAAGCAGGGAATTGTTAAGCAAAATTTTCTGCTTAAGAAGCTCTATGAAATTGGGCACTGGTATTACTGCCGCCACCTAGCATTTCAAAGTCTCCTCTTGTTCAGGGTGAACCCTGGAGCATCATAGGTAAGGCTTGAATGCAGAAATACCCAGTGTTGTACATAACTCGATGTCACTTTTGTTTCTATTAGTTTTGACAGCTGTTTTGTGAAGTGCTCTTGGTCAAGTCAATTCAATCCTAAAATATTTTTTCACATTCAATGTCAAGGTATTAAAGGAAAGGTACAATATTGAAATTATTGCTTTATTGTTGGTAACAACACAGTTTTAGAACTGTGGAATAGATATTCAAGCACTTACTTTAAAGGAACATTACAGAATTAGTAATTGTAAAATACACTTTTGATCACAGATTTACATAAAACTTACACGGTCTAATGATGATGATATATACATAAACTACAAACCTGTAGAAATTTGAGATCGATCGGCCATCTGGGTCACGAGAAAATAGTGAAAAACCGATTACACATTTGCATGAAATCACATAGACTCAACAAATTAATAAAACGCTCACTGAGCAATAAACTCCAATCGGAAAATTAGTTTATTCATTTCTCATCAAATAAGGCATTTCAGACAGAAATATTTCAAGGGATGTTTTCTACTATCATCATCATTAGATCGTGTAAGTTTTATGTAAATCTGTGATCAAAAAGTATATTTTACAAGTTCTTTTCTTACCAATTCTGTAATGTTCCTTTAATTCTAACCAAATCCAGCCCTTTGAAACCCAACTGCATGTTTTGTTTAATTGTGCTGGACTAAGGACTACACTAGTATAAACTGATAGGGATACTGGCCTTACTCAGAGAGTCAAATATAGTCTTGGTTTCAAGATGCTCCTGTTGTATTAATCATGGGTAAACAAAGTATGAGCCTGGTTGTGGTGTTATAGCAGTTCATGGGATGATAGCGCCCTCAGTCTGTAATGTTTTTTTTTCTCCACCAATTCAACATGAGCATGTAGAAAGCAAGTGTTAGATTTTGTTATGAGTGAGGAGAACCCCCAGAAAATTACTTAAGAGTGTTAAGGTTAATGAAAAATTCACTTTGAGGTTTTTTCAACAAGTTTGTTGCATTGTTTTACGAGCCCAGTTGTTAAGTAGTGTGTAATTTTCCATGTTATCTATTTTTAAATTGAATGACTAAAATTGTGTTTTGCTGAACCAACCAGCTCTCAATAGTTGATTCAAAATGTACACATGCCAGACCTTTGTGTATGTGAACAATGTGCCTATTTCAAATGCTTAAACGGCCGTAATAAAGGTGTACTTAAGTTTTCTCACAAAGCTGAGTCAACCTGTCTGTTGTGAGTGTTTCTGTAGTCTAACCCATCCAGATTTGCAATAAAAGTTAAGTGTTCTTTGCATAAAAAGTGGCCTTTGTTTGAGATAACTGCAATGAACTGTTTAAAAATGATATGAACTATATCATACTGTTCACCCTCAAACCATGTTATATTTGCATATTATATCAAGGGACACATTTTGGCGAGTAAGTGCCTTAAAAGTGAATTTCTGGTTTTGTAATCAATACACACCCCAGAGTTCCTTCCTCCATGCCTCAAGGGACTTCCCCCAAGATCCCCAAAGCAGGACCACCACTGATGTCTAAAGTTTGTTTTATGTTGTGTTTCCTTAGATTCTTGTGACACCTTGATCCCAGATTCCTGCAGCGAAGTCCAGATGTTTTAAATGAACCATTGTTCCAGTCACATTGTATGATAATATTAATCACGTGGTTGCTTAACTCTCGATCGGGGTCTGGGCCCAAGCTGCACAAAACTTTGCCAACTTTAAAGAAACTCGGTGATTTACATTGTATCCTGATTGGCTGAGTGGAAATCAGCTGTCAATTTAAACCCGCCCCCTTTAAAAATGGGAGCAAATAATTCGCTATAGGTGTTTGTTGCTTCGTCCTCCCCGTGCAGTTTTTCCCGACAGAGAAGCAAGATGGTAAGTGTTTGTCCTTCACTTTAGTTTTACAAGTGCATATTTTCCATTGGTATGAACGAAGGACGATTTTTTGTTGAAAGTGGATAAGTCACTTTTTGCACAGTTGATGATTTTTTTTGACCGAGTAAAGTATCATTGTGGACAAGTGTGCGGAGGTTTTCTCGCGCACTTTTCCCCCAATGTATGGCTCGTGTGACTTACTAGCGTTTCTGAGATGGACTTCTGTCTGTTTGCAAAGATTTTGTTGGCAATTTAGGCCTATGTTCGTTAGGTGGTGGTGGTTTGAATGACGGGTTTCACTGGTGTGTTTTTCGTATACCATCGCTTTATATTGCACTACAGCCCGAAGCATGCCGCAGGTACCGGTTGTAGCCGCGCAACATTGTCATCTCGGTGATCCCCACTCGTTGAGCAGTGAGAATTGACAGCGAATTGCGCCAGGTTGGCTAAAATACCAAATTGGGATATGTACTACTTTATGGAGAATTGTGTACATCATGTCGTACTTGTAAAATCCATTCTATTCAGCGTTCTTGAAATTTCAAGCAATTTTAAGAAAGATGTTTTCATTCTTTAGGATAGGGCCTATGCCACTTTGAAAATTTCAATCTTACCAGGGTTTTATTTCATAAAGCCGTCAAGCAGAAACACAGCTTTCTAAATTTGTTGGCTCAGCAAAAAATGAGTGGGGCACCAGTTGTAACAATGTAATTGAGGTTGGTTAACTGTTTCTGCTGAGCACCGTTTTCTGTGCTTAGCAACTTTTTTTGTGATTTACAGGCATTATGAAATTGTAGGCCCATCTTGGTATTATAGTTGCCATTTTTCATATAGGGTGTATAGATAGCCCAACCAGTAGGACACAGATTCAGATAGGATAACCACGAACACCTGCTTTTGAGTCAATCATAATTGAGTGCTCAACTAGACCTCACTTGTTTGTGTATGTTTGTATTAACATTCTTCAAAGAAAATTCAATGGTTTAAATTGGGAAATGAGGGAATTAATGTACACTTAGTTTTTTTTATTGTAGCTAGCAATTCCATGACAATGTGTGATTGTCTTAAAATGTTTATATTGCAGTATCGTTTTCTGATTGTTCTTGCTCTTTGCGGCCATCTTGCCCATGCAAGTTTACAGTCTACTGCAACAGATGGATATGTAACGGCTGGAACCACCAAGGCAGTCGATGATGGCTGGTCAACTTACACAGAAACAGTGGTGAGTGTTGCACACAGAAAACAATTGTTATGCATCATTAGTTTTCCATTATTCCATTGATCAATATTTGACTCTTAACCAGATGTGTGAATCAACACCCCCATCGAAAAATATATATATTTTTTTAATAAAATAAAAAATCCACTTCAAATTGTTTCTTGATGTTTTGCTTTCTCGGGGAGGGCTGGAGGGAGGGTCTGGTCTGTTTCCCTGTGTTACTGTAAGGATGATTTCCTACCAAATTTAATATTCCCCCAATAATTATATACATGTCAAAAGGTCTCACTCCCATTTCTTAGTAAACTCATTGCACACATTCTTAGGCTGTGACCTCAAGGTCCCCCAGTACTGTACTGACCAGAAACTCCCCTGTTGACCACGACATCCATCAACCCTATTCCAGGAAAGGATGTCACTAAGGCCAAATATAAATAAAAACATAAAAAGTAAAGATATAATACCTAAATTATTTCCTGCATTACACTAGGGTCAAAACATGCTGCCATTTTTTGCATTTAAACCACAGGTGGTTTTGATTGGTAGCAGCTAGCTTGCATATTGTGATTTTTATAAATCATTTGGACATTCATTCTTCCAGAGTGCTGTTTTGGAACGCATCAAATGCCTTCCTAATCTGCGTTGGCTTCTTGAGAAAAAATTTATAATCACAATCATTATAATGATTGGTTTGGATCATTCGCTTTTGTTTTGATTTGATCTTCTAATTCTGTCTTGTATATGGATAACTTTCGGCTGTTGGCCTTTTTGGCTGTACTGGAGTTAAGGGCAGGGCAGGACTAACAAAAACAAGATACCGCTTCGGAGTCTCTTCTTATGTGATTAATACGCAGCTGTGTTTATCAAATTGTTTGCACTAAGTTTAAATTACAAAATATACTTAACTGCCAAAGTTCAAGTTTATTCCTTTTAGAACAGCGCCAAAACTGGAGGGTAAAATTCTAGCGGGGTGCAAGGCAGTTCTCCATTTTCTCTAGGGGGGCACTTTTGACCAATTAAAACTAAAGTTTTTATTTGTTTTTTTCCTAAGCAGGTCCGTTTGTTCGCTCTCTTTTTTTGTCATTTACTATTTTTTGTAAGGTAATCGGCCATGGAGGTATTGTCTGCCCGTAAGTAGAAAAACCGAATAAAAAAACACTGAAAATACTACATTAAAGCTCATAAAGTGCAACTTTTTATTTCAGGTAATTTGAAATCTCAAAAATCTAAATTTCAAGGGGGAGGGGGTGGGGGTGGGGTTAGGGGGCACAGACAGGGACATGGACACTTACCACTGTTTTAGAGCACCTTGAAACCAGGAGATTATTTAAATCTTTCATGCGCCGACCATGCAGTCACTAGCTACCGGTTTATATCCCTGCAGAAAAATAGTTGTAAAATGAAAAATGAAAGTCCCACAACCACAAAGTTTTCAGAATGTGAAAGAGGACTCTAGAGGGTGCTATTGTGACATATTTCGTTCTCTCTTTTTTGTGGTGGGGGGTCGCGATTTGCAAAAATTTATTACGATTAATGTGTCAATATGATTTAATCTATCACTAAAATAAATGGTGCATGACAGGTTTCAGAGGAAAATAAACTGAGTCCCTTTTATTTGTACAAATCTGCAGGAGGCCTCCAGTGAGACGAAAGGATGGTTTGAGCAAATCAAAGACCTAATCAGTGGGTTCCTATATGGGTAAGTTCAAGCTTTGGTTTGAGCTTCCAAAGCCAGTTGTGGAACAGTAGGGGATATATTACGTTATGTTAAAATTTGTGCAGACTGAAAGTGACTCCAATTTTGTTTGGTGGATTGTCATCAGCAACAAAACTGCTCGAGTGAAAGATGATTTTAGTCCCCAGCAAGAAGTTGTTCCAGATGACATATAAGTCATTAGATTTGCAGAGTCACTGTAGTAAAGTGGTTTTACGAAAGGACTTGTAATCACAAGGTTGGGGTTCGAACCCGACCAAGTAACTGAATCACAATTTGTTGATTTGTGCAACTCATATTGTTTGTACGAGAAAGATTGGCTGTTGCCGGCTTGGCGAATATCCCCTTGTAGGAGTACAGGGTTCGCCCTTAACACTAGCCCGGCGTACATTGTCAAGTAAAAAATGCTATGGGCTAGTAAACACCACTTCTTAACTTGCCCTGTGGGCTACTAAAAACTGTGCAACCTACTTGTTTAAAAATGCTCATTTCTTCCTTTTCAGATGTGAATAATTAATGTATAAAATGTGTTAATCGTTATTGAGTGTGTGAATACAACTTCATTTGATCATTAAACTGGTTCTGATCGTTAACGTTTTACACATCAGAACATTACATTTATGGCAATTTCTGTTTAAAATCTGGGCTACTAAAACTTCCTGGGGGCAAGTAAAATGCACAGTTTACTGGCCCGGCAGGCTACTTTACAAAAATCTTAAGCGCAAGGCCTGGAGTATTTGCTGATTTGCCTTGTTGTTGGGAAGATCATCTAAACAAACAAGCAAAGGACTGTAAGTTGTTTATATTGTCCTGAATTTGTTTCTTGAATTAACAGAGAGGCAGAAGTAGTGTCCACCCCACTCTACGAGGATCTATGCACTGCTGATGTGCCCTTTGGGTATGAAGCCCGGAGTTATAGGGCTAATGAGTCAGTGTGGGTGTTTGTGTTTACGGCAAACAGTCCGAAAGAAGAAGCAGTCCTGTATGCCGTACCTAAACTGGAAGCATACTTCAACGGGAAAAATGACCAAAGTATGCTCAGTTTTTCATTCTCAAAGTTTGTTTATTCCCTCCCCCTAATATCCGTTTGTTCTAAACTCTGTGTACCAAAATTTGTTATGAATTGTTTCATTTCAAAATAGTTATTTTACTTTCATTTCATCAATGTTTTGCAAGAATTTGTCCATTTGATATTTAAAAAAATAGATATAACAAAGATGCCATATTTTCTGTGACTTTCAGTGGTGGCCCTGCTTGGAGACAGGGAGGGGGACTATTAAATGAAACACTCTTTACACTTCCATTGATGTTTATTTATTGATGGGTCTCCCTGTGAAGGACTCTCATATTGGTATAATTATTTGTACAGCACTAAGACAGAGTCCTAGTGGGGCTAGCTGTTACATCTTTGATACATTTGGAAATCAAATATTTGATTGCTCCAACCCCCACCAAATTATTTTTCCTGACGACTTTAAACTAAAAAATTGTTTTAAAAACAAACTAACACACTCAACTATGGTGGCATGTCCTGGCCAAGCAGTCTAATTCCCTTGACTCAAGTTCTCAAGTGGCTGAGACATTAGGCTGCCTGTGGGTTTGAATCCTGGTCATGACACTTGTTTCCTTGAGCAAGGCTTTGAACTACAACTGCTTCACCACTCAGGGGTAAATGGTAGTACCAATGAGGGTAGAGATGGTTCTTTTGACCAATTTAGCTTGGTGTGCTACATGACAACACAGGCTGTATACACCCCAGGGGTCGATTTCACAAAACTCTTCCTAACTTAGGACTAGTCCTAGGCAATGCTAAGAGATAGGACTAGTCCTAAGTACTGGTCCTAACTTAGGACTAGTCCTATCTCTTAGCATTGCCTAGGACTAGTCCTAAGTTAGGAAGAGTTTTGTGAAATCGACCCCAGGTAGATGAGATGGTTTAAGGAATTAAATAAGTGGCCTAGTGATTGAGATAATTGTGTTAGAGCTCCATGAGCATCTCACCTCATAAGGAATTTGAGCACTAGACAAGAAGTCGTCATTATTATCATTGTTTGTTTTTCATTGAAGATTTGACAATCACTATGACCACACCACTCCGAATAATACGCCCTCGGCCTGAGTCCTTACTTCCTGGAAATGAAGAGATGCATGTACTCTTCGTCACTAGCTTTTCTCTATATTTGCCTCCTGAGTGGCAAGAAAACCCTCCCAAGCCTCTTGATGAAGATGTGAGTAACTATAGAACTTAAGGTTTCTTGCGGAAGGGGTACTTTTAGTTGATTAGCCCTAAATCAAATAGATAGGCCTATACTATTTTATTTAGGGCCTAAGTAAGATTTGCTGTTCACAATGTTGATATATTTCTTATATAAGTTCTGTGTAGTTTTTCAAGTGCTACACTTCAAGTCTGCGTGGTGCTGCCACAAAAAACAATTTGTCAGCAAAAACCTACTGCCTTTTTCAACAGTGATTTTTTTAATTCAATGTCTTCTTGTATGAGTTTTGTTTCGCAGGTGGATGTACGTAGAGAGCCAGCCACTAGATACTTTGTAAAGACATTTCCAAGCCACGATTCCTCCCATATTTACCAAAGGTTTTTGCTGCTGCAGTCTCTGTTGACCCAGCGAAGGGAGCCGTTTGTTGGGAATCTAATTTTCATTAATGACTACGATCGGTAAGTGAGAGTTTGGCATATGGCCAATTTACTTTACACATAACAATAAACATCAAGGCAAGTCTGTTAATATTGACGTAACATTGACCACTTAATTAAGAAAACCACATTTTGTTTCTGATTCCATTGGTCATTGTTACTGTGAGTGAGTAATTTCTGTTACTGTAATTGAGTAGTTATATTGTTACTATGGTCAAGTTATCACTCTTACTGAGAATGAGTAATCATTCTTACTGTGATTGAGTCATCACTTACTGAGAATGAGTAATCATTCTTACTGTGATTGAGTTATCACTTATTGAGAATGAGTAATCATTCTTACTGTGATTGAGTTATCACTTACTAATCATTCTTACTGTGATTGAGTTATCACTTACTGAGAATGAGTAATCATTCTTACTGTGATTGAGTTATCACTAACTGAGAATGAGTAATCATTCTTACTGTGATTGAGTTATCACTTACTGAGAATGAGTAATCATTCTTACTGTGATTGAGTTATCACTTACTGGAATGAGTAATATTCTTACTGTGATGAGTTATCACTTATATCATTCTTACTGTGATTGAGTTATCACTTACTGAGAATGAGTAATCATTCTTACTGTGATTGAGTTATCACTAACTGAGATGAGTAATCATTCTTACTGTGATTGAGTTATCACTTACTGAGAATGAGTAATCATTCTTACTGTGATTGAGTTATCACTTACTGAGAATGAGTAATCATTCTTACTGTGATTGAGTTATCACTTACTAATCATTCTTACTGTGATTGAGTTATCACTTACTGAGAATGAGTAATCATTCTTACTGTGATTGAGTTATCACTAACTGAGAATGAGTAATCATTCTTACTGTGATTGAGTTATCACTTACTGAGAATGAGTAATCATTCTTACTGTGATTGAGTTATCACTTACTGAATGAGTAATCATTCTTACTGTGATTGAGTTATCACTTACTGTGATAGAGTAATCATTGTTACTTTGATTGAGTAATTAATTACCTGTAACTGTGAATTAGTAATCAATAAATTTGTGAATAAGTGAACATTTTATCTGCCATTAAAAACCTGTTTAAAAGAGCTCCTTTTTTTCACTTAAAAAAAAGGAATTCCAACCGTCCTGATGAGATCATGATTCTGATGAAATCTTCTGCTGTCAACCCAACTTGCAAGGTGACGCTCTCTGACCTCAAGCTTGTCGAACAGAAGGAGCCCAAGTATGTGGGACTTTGCAAGGATAATAAGAACTATGAGGCTAGGCTGTACTCCAGGGCAATCTGGGTCTCCACAACCGTCAATTCAGTGTCACCTCGACTGGCAGAAGAAACGCTCTGCCTTTGCTGGATAAATACTTCAACAGATACAACACTTATGGTATCTTTTTTCTAATTATCAATACAGCTATATACATTACTTGTAAACATCACTTATTGGGCTTTTACTACACTTAAAACCAATTTGCTTATGTAGAAAATACTACTCTAACTTCTGCCCATTTTCCCTGTTATTCTTTGTAATTATTACTTTATCCTTATCCTTGACTGAAATTTTCAGATTCTTTAAAATATTTGATTTTGGTTGACAGTAATGATTTGCTTTTTCACTCTTAAAACTTTACTTCAGAAGTCTTATAAACTTTGTGGCTGTAAAGGAATTACATAGATCTCTTAATCCTTTAGAAATGAATGTGAACCTGCAACCTCCCAATTTATGTGCCAGTGCTCCACCAACTTGAGCTCTCCAGCCTTGTGATTCAATCTCCCTTTTTTTTTTAGTCCCAAGGAAAAGTTAGTCATAATGAAGTGGGCACAAATGAATCTAACTGATCAAAAAATGACTTTTGCAGGTGCCTTGATTCCCAAGACGGAGCCAGTCCGCCTTACTTTGGACTGGCGACCTCAACTTCCAACCCTGGAATGTCTCAAGACTACACCTTCTCCTACTTTGTACCCTTCGATCCAGCCTATGCCATCCCTCAGCCTTTGGACGATGATGTAAGGTTATCATAAAAGGATAATGTAAAATTGTTTCGGCCTTTTCTTCCAAGAGAGCATTAAATAGTAGGCTTGTTAAAAAAAAGCCTACTATTTTGCATCTTCTGTCTAAAATTCATCTAAAATGTCTTGCATTGTACACCTGGTGGTCTCAGCTCTGATAAATTCATTTCTAACTACAGGTGGTTGTTCTTGATGAGCCAGCCTCGACCATTTTTGCTTTGAGGTTTGGCGGTTTAGGCTTTCACCCCTACAAAATAGAAAAATTCCAGGAGCTCAGGACTTATTGGATGAAGGACAGGAGGATTATGTAATCTCAGATCCAGTTGCTTTAGAGTTTTATGATTCGTAAGTTGACTTTAGGAGTTGGGATGGCTAATCGAACTACTCCCTTTAATTTATTGATTTGGTTTATTTGTTTGTTTCTTAACTTTGCCCAGGGTAGCCCAAACTTTCAAACTGGTTTTATTGGTGTGATATTTATTTATTTTTGTATTGTTGTACGGGTTTGTGATGGCTTTATAGTTATAGAAAATTGTTAAACGATTTAGAAGTTGCAAGTTGAAATGGTCACTAAAAAGGTTGATTTGTTTTACTGTTTCAAACTGGTTTTATTTGCATGGTTTGTGTGATATTTATTTATTTTTGTATTGTTGTGCTTGTTTGTGATGGCTGAATAGTTATGAAAAATTGTTAAAGGATTTAGATTTTGCGAGTTTTCACTGAAAATGGTGATTTGTTTTACTGTTACAAAATATCTCTTGTGATGAACTTTTGCAGTTTTCATTCACTCAAAGCATGCATTTGATTAAAGTTATGCACACCCAAAACACAAAAAGACCAGTTTATTTATTCCATTATTTATTCCATTATTTCAAGAATTGTTTTCTTTAAAGGAAATCATTTCTGGGTCTGTATTATCACAATGAAGTGCTTGTGCGCATGGACCCAAGTAAGAAGCTGCCCAAATGTGTCGAAGATTCCATTCCTCCATGCTTTCACAGAGGTAAATTTCACCAAACTTTGTCTTTTCTGTTTTCCTGCTTAGGGCAAACAAAAATATGGTGCCCTATGGACTGGTATCTGACCAGTTGATCTTGCGTTGATTCCTGTGTTGTTTGGCTAGAGATAAACAAGGTTGAGAATCGTGGTCTCTTATTTTGGGGATATTTTTCTGGACCCAGATCAAAATTGTTTGTTTTGTTCGTAAATTAACATTTAAAGCTCATTTTGCTACTCCCAGTTTCTCTCAAAATAAGTTGCTTTACTTTTTTATGCAAAGCCAGAAAAAGATTTGTCACTTTCCGAGAAACTTGAGATATTGTAAGTTTCCTTGGACATGAACATTGTTTTATCTTAGTTGAGATTTTATATAGAATGGCATAATGTCCAAGCCCCATTTTTTTTTTTTTTTTTTTTTTTTTTTACAAAAAAATGAGTAGTACAATTCAATGAAATTTTTGCCTCATCTTTGGTGAGCTGAATTCTCTGAAAATACTGAACTAAGAATTGATGGGAAATAATTTCTTGTAAAATAAACAGTAGTCAAAATTTCAGCCCTTGGGCTCTTTATTTGGGCTCTTTGACTCAAGGTAAGAATCAGAAGAAGAACAAAACAGAATTGGTTTTTGCTAACAAAACAGTCGCTGGCAGTGTAAGCACTTTATGTAATCCACCATATACATAAACTGACAAACCTGTAGAAGTTTGAGATCGATCGGCCATCTGGGTCACGAGAAAATAGTGAAAAACCGATTACACATTTTTATGAAATCGTATAGATTCAACAAATGAGTAAAACGCTCACTGAGTGATAAACTCCAATCGGAAAATTAGTTTATTCATTTCTCATCAAATATGGCATTTCAGACAGAAATATTTCAAGGGATGTTTTCTACTATCATCATCATTAGACCGTGTTTTATGTAAATCTGTTTTATGTAAATCTGTGATCAAAAAGTATATTTTACAAGTTTTTTTCTTACCAATTCTGTAATGTTCCTTTAAGAGAAAAAATTGATTTGCTCATACTTTAGTTGTTTGTTTCTTTCCTACTTTGGTTATTTGTTTCTTATTTGCTTCCTCATCGAAGTATTGAGAGAAAATATTTTTTCCCAAATAAAAAATGCTAATAAATTCTTCTTACTTGTTTACTTTTCTAGGCAAACATTGTCCGAGTTATCGAATTTTAGAGAATTTCACTGGTAATATTGAGCATCGCATCTTAGCTGGAAGCCTTTATGTCATGAAGAAGACTCAAACCTGTATCATGGATGAGGCATACAGTGATGCCTATTTGTCGCTTCACCGTTACTTCTATGGTAATGTGGTCACTCTTTATTTCAGGAGGTTTTCCCTACAAAACGATATCAGAAAACTTATTTCAGTAATCCATAAACTAGTTACAAATTAATTATCTTCTTTCAGTGCCTTTTCTGAAAAAGGCATTGTAATTGGACGATCCATTGCAAGGTTTAGAGTATTTCAACTTTTGTTTTAATCATTTCAATGTAAATTTTCCTTTTGATTATGTCCAGTTATCAGATTTTTAAAAGAATTGTTTTTTCCTTTGAAAGGGGTGGGGTGCAAAGACATTAGGGGAAGGCAAGTGGGTGCAACAGTTAAGAGCTGGAGTGGGGGGGGGGGGCTCCACCCCTCTGCCCACCCACAGGTTACACCACAGCATATGTTTCTTTGACCACAAAATAACTTTCTACTAAACTTTCTTGCAAATGTAGGACAGAACAGCAAGCAAGAGATGATGAATCGAACCACTCCGGTCATCCTGGTCCACAAATCAAGAGACAACCCACCTGCGGGGTGTGACTTCTCCTACAATCTGTTGTTTTACCTTCCACCTGACCAACATCTTGATCCCCCAAAACCTCTCACGGTAAGATACTCAGAACACGTAGTCGTCATTCTCACTATTGTCATAAGGCAATTACAGTGGTTTGAAATTATTCAAAAGTTATAGTAAAGCTCTGGTTAAAACAATATGAAATCTTCAAAAACATTTAAATGTAATGGATTGAAGTTGCCTGTCCCGATTTTTGCCGAAAAAGTTGTGTTTTTGAAAAACATACAAAAACGTTTGCATATGCAATAAACAATGCATGTAACAAATCATTGGTTGGATTTTTTTTCATGCAACACGTTAAACGAAAGCTTATAACTTTCTTTAAATCTATAAAAATGGTTATTTAATTTTGTAATCTAAATATTCAGGTCAAAGCTGCCCAAAAATCAGTCTTGCAACTTTAATGTCCAGTCAGTTGAACAAATTTATACATCTGGACAAATCATTTGTCAAAATTATTTTAGCACATATTAATACAAATGTTTGTGCTGATCACATATCAATTTGGGGTTCATGCTCTTAATGTTTTGTTCAGAGTTGTACTCAAATACAAACAGATGTTAATGGTACTCATAACAGTAAACAAAAATTAATCCCAACTTCACAAAGCTAAAATTCACGATGATTGAGCCAATGACTTAGTCTTAGTTTCTGAGCAAAATGTGATGTCATAATAAAAATCACTATGGTGACATAAAAACATATCTCAAGATGAAACTTCTCAAAGTAAAATCATCCCCGGTATGAGCAAAAGTATTTATTTTGGCTGTATCTAAATCAAGTGGCTATGGCTATGGCTATGGCAGTTGGCTGCAAGAACAATATTAAAGATAGGGATTTTCAGCAATTGGGCCATAGCTGCTGCCAAAGCCGTCATTTTGAACACCGCCCTATCTCGACTTGTAGCCCATCAAGGCCAATATATCCACAAAGCATGTTAGCTGAGAGTACTTATTTTAAGAGTTTGAGTAAAGCACAAAGAAAATTGTACACGCAAATGATGTACACTGAGCAGCCATTGCTGGGACGCTGGCAGTGTAAGGTTTTGTACACAAAGACATGGATAAACCATTGATGTTGAACATAAATATTTACAACTAAATAGAAAGTGAATACTAAATTTTGACCATGCAGTTTCCGTGTAGTATCACACTTAAAATCACATAATGTCTGCTTGTTTTCAGGATTCAGTTTCTGTTAATTAGTTGCAAATATTTATGGTCAGTGTTCTACATCACTATGTCATGCTGTCATGTTGGGGAATTTGTGTAAATCACTGAGAAAGACATTTAATTTGCATAAAAAGTAAAAAAGACAGTGGTTTTCCCATGTCTTTGTGTACAAAACCTTGGCTGCCAGCGTTCCAGCAATGATGGTGCAGCGTGCAGCACTTACGCATGCAGATTGTTCTATAGGCTATTTGGGCGAATGCTTTGGTATAACTTATCTATTGTCATTTTATTAGAGTGATATTGAACTTACGACACATGTATCCAAGGAGATATATGTCATCACCTTTTCAAACTCGACAACCGAGGAAGTGGTTGCTGCCAAGGAGGACGAGCTACGCACAGAACTGGACAATCATGGACTCTGTTACAACACCAGAGAATTCTCCATTGCAAGTAAGTTAGACAACAAATAACTGCACCTATATTGACTGCTTCAAGTCTTATGGTTAAAACTACGACTCGCAAGGTGATCATCGGCGCGTTCTTTTTTCCTGAGGCAAAGCCAAGGGGAAAAATGACCAATCCAGGGATTATGGAGGGAGCCGTAGTTGTAACCATAGCCCGAGTAAAAGCAGTCAATATTTGGTTTATAACACCCTATATAAATAGTGCCTAGACGTCCAGGTACCAAGAAGCTGCTGCTGCTATGGGTATAGTAAATTGGTTGCTATGTGGTAGTACATTTGGTATACCGGTATACATTGTTTGCTGCATGTATAACGTGTTACATTCGCGTGGCTTCCTAGTTTTAAAAAAGACATATCATGTGACCCACTCTAAACCAATCAAAAGGCAGAATTTTTGTAAGGTGTGTTATAAACAACAATATACCAAGCACTCTTCACCAAAGACAAACAAGAAACCTAAATCAGGAGAATTTTAGTTTTTTTTTATGAGAAGTAATTGTTTTTGTCTCCAAAGATTTTATATTTTGTGTTGTCAAATTACCATCACAATATTTAAATGCAAAAATTAGTGGCCTGACTACTTGACCCTAGCAGAGTCTGAGATAGTTAGCAGAGGCTAAATGACAACACAGTTCACACATAAAACAGGTATACTAGTGTAGCAAAAGCAGTCAAGTGTAAAGAGATGACGGAGATGAAAACACAGAAGAAGCTGGGAAGGGGCTGGTTTGACCCAAAGAGGTGGGGAACTCAGAAGAACAATTCAATGATGGGAAGAGGGAAACAAAAGTAATTGATTTAGTGAACGAGGCAGACTGAAAAGGTGGATATCTGTGATAAAAAGGAGAAGGCAACAACAAAGAGTTATTAGTAACTTGGATGTTCAGACCCGGGTTGAAAGGTCTGGAGGCGCGCCCTATCCAAAGTTTCTCCCTTACTCGGACGAACAATCTCTGTGTGGTTTCCCAGTGCCTCAATGCCCTGTAAAATCATGACAGAAATGGAGTGATTAGGAAGATTGAAGTGATGTACTGGTGTATCCGGCTTTTTGGTGTTGACTGTGGATCTGTGGCCATAGAAACGCCTCTTGAGTGTAGTTCTCGTTTTTTACCTATATATTGAACACCACAAACTTTGCAAGATAAAAAATAGATTAGATTGGTGGTGGTGCACGTGACATGACCCCTTGTCTTATGGATGTCATCGATATAGTGCCACCAGACCCAGGGACGGCACGGGGCTGAGAGCCAAGATGTGCTGTTCAAGTTGGCTCGTGAATAGGCAGGCCATTGATGGTGCCATCCATGTACCCATTCGGTGCCATGTTCCTTGAGGAAATTCTTACCCATGAAGGAGTAGTTGTTTAAAATCGAAACATGGCAGATTTTTTCAACAGCTGTCCATGACTGCATTTCATGATGTAAATTTGTTATATCCAGAGGATGGGAAACAAGTTGTGTGCTAACAATATATTTGTAAACACTTTTTTTTTAGCCTACGATTCACCACACCGCTTTGAAATTTGGATCCCACAAGAGGAGTGCACTAGTACCCCACCAACCACCACGGTAGGTAGACTTCAGTAATTAAGGCCCCCAACTAAAAATGAATTGGCTGCATGTCTAAAGGCTGCATCTCTAAGGAACAGTGAACAAGGAACCCATGCCCCCTCTCTTGCCCCCAACCCAATTGAGATCAAAAGTTCCCCCAATTTATGTCTCTTCCCCAGCTTTTCCCCCCCCCACCCCCACCCCCAAGAAAAAAATAATGAAAAAGAAGAAGAGAGAGGGGGAAATAATAATCAAAGAAAAAAATAATTTAAAAAATACATAAAAAATAAAAATTGCAATGCCTTGTTTTACGCCACTGATTATATAGGCCCCCTTACCATTGGGATTGTATTGGCCAAAACTCATGTGGACAAAATATTTGATGCATCGTCCTGTCAAGATGTGGAATTTTCCATAACAAGTTTGATTGATGCACTGTTTGATCTTAATCATTGTGGTTTGTCTTGTAGCAACAGTGGGCAAAGTTTTAGCTATAACACGACGGCCAGTCTGCCCTAAACAGGAGAAGAATTACGGTGAGAATGAGTGGAAACAATTAACAGCTATATGAAATAATGCCAATTTGATAAGTTGAAGAAGTAAATACCCAATTTTGATACTGTTTTTAAAGGTGTATGAATTATATATACCCAGTTTTGATACTTTCATAAAATAGATAGATAGTAATAGTTGTTGTTACAAGTTTATTAAAATACATAGACCTACCGAGTTGTTTTATAAAGTCAATGTTGTTAATTGCTTTCAGAATAAGATGAAAGATTGCATCAATTTTATAACTAGGTATTTCAGAATTTAGCACTTTGTAGAACTCACTATTGCTGTCTAATGCTTGGAGATGCTGGTAATGAAATATCTCCCAACTCACAAGGCCAGATGGTCATTTCAAGGTGAGGGCTACACTGAACTGATTTGGGCTGTCGACCCAAACTAACTGTCACCAGGGGCACGTTGCCACCTACTGAAATAGGGTTACCCCCTTCACAGTCCGTAAGGATGAAGGGATGGGTATCATCCACTAGGAGCCTGGCTGGTAGAGCAGAATGCACTACCTTTCCAACGTTTTACGAAGCAATTTTGGTTAAGTGCCTTGTTCAAGGGCACAAGTGTCATGACAGGGATTCGAACCCACACTCTGCTGCTGACAACACCAGAGCTTGGGTCCAGTGAACTAGACCCCCCGGCCATGACATGACATGATGTGTGTCCACTGACCAGAGCCAATTTCATGGCATATCATAAAACAGAATTCTGCACTTATGACCCTATAGAAAACGAGTGCCATAAGCAAATAATTATGTGATAAGCGGTGCTGTGAAATTAGCACATTAGCCACAGCTATGTACTCAACAAAGCCATGTGCTCAACAGGAAGAAAAGTCATAATGTTTGAGATTTCCTAGTTGGCTTACAGTTAAAATTAGTAACATGTAGACTCGCTCCAAACATTATCAATATTGTACCGCCTTGATTATTTAAAAGTTGACTGTACTTGGATGTTAAAAAGAACCTTTTTGAGTTAGAGATAGGTAAAACCTTTAGAAAAACTTTTAGAAAAAGTATCAGATTATTTTGTTTCAATGTAGTATCAGGGATTTTGTGCTTGTTCACATTTCATTCCAGAAAATCTACATAAGAAGTGAGTGGTGGAACAGGGCCCAATTTCATAGAGCTGCTTAAGCAGAAAATATTGCTTAGCAATTTTATGCTAAGCAGAAAAGAGCAGGATACCAGTCACAAATTTTACTTGTGACATGGTAGTTTGGCTGGTAACCTTATTCTGGTAAGCATAATTTTGTTGTGCTTAGCTACTTTTTGTGCTTAAGCAGCTCTATGAAATTGGGCCCAGATGTTATGGGAGTGGTAGCATTGCAGACGGAATAATTTTAAATCATGTGTCATTACTTTAATGTATGTTGTGATATATCTAGAGGAATGCTGGACCCTTTAGATACAATTGCGGTCGCAAGCAGCTTGTACAAATATGCCCGTAGCGGCCACAAATGGCCACAAAATTGGACCTACTTCAACTCAACAAAAAATATTGATGTAAAGGTCATTAAATGCTTAATGTTTCCCGTGTCAACATAGTATATACATTTCTAAAATGAAACAACAGATCTGTTTTGTTTCGTTTTCCAGGCATTTATACTTACACAAGAAAATTTATGTGAAAACAAATCGACATAAGTAACGTATGGGGTGTATTATACAGAAATGCATGATCACTAAAGGGTTAAACTCTACACCATGCAGGTATGCAAACATGATTATACACAGATTCGAATAAAACAAGCAGACAAATTATATGTTGATTGATTGCCACAGCCTCTGAAAAACTGTTTTTTATTGCCAAAACATATTAAAAAAATTGCTTGGGATACACCTGATCCCCACCATCGTTGGGCGTACCACACACCCAACAAATTTGGCCAACATGGCAACTTTTAACCTACCCGTGTCACAACCATTAATGGGCACCACGCCCATATCAATATTTTGGCAAACACATGCCAAACCACAAATTGGCCAACCTGGCATCTTTTAACCATACACGTGACACAACCATTACTGGGCACCACGCCCAAATGAATTGGCAAACAAGTGCCAACCCACTACTTGGCACACCTGGCATCTTTTGAAATGGCACAACGTGTATCTTTTGAAATGGCACACCTGGCATCTTTTCACTTTGGGTACACTCACACCAACCAATCTTGGGCACCACGCCCAAATTATTTCATTGGCACCTGGCCAAACATTTATCTGTGTGCACACCTGAATCCAACCACGTGGGCACACAGGCGGAATGCAACAAAACAAATATCCAACATAATCATACCTGAAAGTTATACAATGAGTTTAACCCATCAACCAATTAAGTTGTGAAGTTCCACCTTGGCACATGCGGTCGGAATTAGCCCCTGTGGTACATCAGAGCGCTAACGCAACTAATTATTACAATATTGGATCTTAATATAAAAAAGGAGTGTGTAAGCTTATTGAACAGAGAGGTGTTCAAAGTTGAAGAAATAGTTGTCCTGCAAAGTACATTTACTTGCAACTATAACCCCCAAACTTAAAAAACGGTGTGAATCCCATAAAAACGCCACTTGACAATGGCAAGTATAACAAGGTCACTGACAAGAAAAATAGGGCGGGAGTGGTGGGAAATTAATAAATTGATGTGACCAGAAAAATAAAAATGCCAGTTCACGTTGAAAGGCAGTGACATTGTGACCTTAAATCGGGACAGCCTAACCCACGCTCATGGTAGCGTCACTAACAACCGCAAGGATAGCAACCATTGGCTAAATGTTGTCACACCACGCACCCTATTGGCTAGCTTTTATACCCGAACAACTTACTGTATAACAAAGCAATGTAAACAATTTGCCCGCGAAAACATAAATACCTTGCCAAGTTGCCAAACATTATTGCACGTATGCAACACACGGCAGCCCGCACGGTAATCTGCATTGTGCAGCATACAGAGCGTGCGGGTAGAAACACATACAAGTTCGCCCTGTGTATAAAGCATTTTATCGTTGATAGATAAAATGTGATAATGCTGTACTGTGTTCTTCTGTCACAACCCTCACTAGGGCTTTTAACCATAGTAAACCCAAATGTTAACTCTAACCTAATCCAGCCCTTCGAAACCCAACTGCATGTTTGTTTAATTGTGCTGTACTAAGGACTACACTAGTAAACGGATACTGGCCTTACTCAGAGAGTCAAGTATGAGCCTGGTTGTGGTGTGATAGCAGTTCATGGGATGATAGCGCCCTCAGTCTGCAATGTTTTTTTTCTCCACCAATTCAACATGAGCATGTAGAAAGCAAGTGTTAGATTTTGTTATGAGTGAGGAGAACCCCCAGAAAATTACTTAAGAGTGTTAAGGTTAATGAAAATTTCACTTTGAGGTTTTTTCAACAAGTTTGTTGCATTGTTTTACGAGCCCAGTTGTTAAGTAGTGTGTAATTTTCCATGTTATCTATTTTTAAACTGAATGACTAAAATTGTATTTTGCTGAACCAACCAGCTCTCAATAGTTGATTCAAAATGTACACATGCCAGACCTTTGTGTATGTGAACAATGTGCCTATTTCAAATGCTTAAACGGCCGTAATAAAGGTGTATTTAAGTTTTCTCACAAAGCTGAGTCAACCTGTCTGTTGTGAGTGTTTCTGTAATCAAACCCATCCAGATTTGCAATAAAAGTTAAGTGTTCTTTGCATAAAAAGTGGCCTTTGTTTGAGATAACTGCAATGAACTGTTTAAAAATGATATGAACTATATCATACTGTTCACCCTCAAACCATGTTATATTTGCATATTATATCAAGGGACACATTTTGACGAGTAAGTGCCTTAAAAGTGAATTTCTGGTTTTGTAATCAATACACATCCTAGTCTTGGTCCAAGACGTCACTATCTCATACTCATGATAACCCGACAGAGGGCGCGCTTTTCTTCTTGATCCATTTCGGTGCGAAGGTCTTGGAACCAAGACTATACACATCCTAGTGTTGGTTCCAAGACCTTTGTACCGAAATGGATCATGGATCAATTTCAACAACAGAGGGCGTCACTATCCCTGGCTCGATTTAGCTTACAACCGCGACGAATTCAAGAAGAAAAGCGCGCCCTCTGTCGGGTTATCACGAGTATGAGATAGTGACGTCTTGGACCAAGACTATACACATCCCAGAGTTCCTGCCTCCACGCCTCAGGGGACTTCCCCCAAGATCCCCCAAGATCCCCAAAGCAGGACCACCACTGTGTCTAAAGTTTGTTTGATGTTGTTTTTCCTTACATTCTTTTGACACTTGATCCCAGATTCCTGCGAAAACAATTCCTGCAGCGAAGTCCGGGTGTTTTAAATTAACCATTGTTCCAGTCACATTGTATGATAATATTAATCACGTGGTTGCTTAACTCTCGATCGGGGGCGGGGCCCAAGCTGCACAGAACTTTGCCAACTTTAAGAAACTCGGTGGTTTACATTGTAACCTGATTGGCTGAGTGGAAATCAGCTGTCAATTTAAACCCCGCCCCCTTTAAAAACGGAAGCAAATAATTCGCTATAAGTGTTTGTTGCTTCGTCCTGCGTGCAGTTTTTCCCGACAGAGGAGCAAGATGGTAAGTGTTTGTCCTTCACTTTAGTTTTACAAGTGCGATATTTCCATTGGTATGAACGAAGGACGATTTTTTGTTGAAAGTGGAAAAGTCACTTTTTACACGGTTGATGATTTTTTTCGACCGAGTAAAGTATCATTGTGGACAAGTGTGCGGAGGTTTTCTCGTGCACTTTCCCCCTATATATGTATGGCTCGTGTGACTTTCAACCGTCTCTGAGATGGACTCCGGTATGCAAAGTTTATGTAGAGCAATTTAGACCTATGTTTGGTGTGGGGTTTTAGTGGGTTTTTTTTACCGAGTATACCGCGAGTGCATGACTTGTGCGCTGCAGGGAAGCATGCCGCAGGTACTGGTTGTTGCCGCGCAACGACGTTGTCATCTCGGTGATCCCCACTCGTGGGCAGTGAGAATTGACAGCGACTTGCGCCAGGTTGGACTTTTTCTTTTTAGTGAATCTGAATCTGAATCCGATTTATATAGTCGGCAAAGCATACAAATAGAAACATCACACCAACTTGGGTAACTTGGTTTGTTTGCACGTCACAACGGTTAGGATGGTGTGTACATTATAGGGTCGGCAGATTTTTTCTAAATGCAGAGTGGATAGTTGGTTGCCATCAATGATGGTAGGTGGGAGGCTGTTTCAGTCTCGCATTGTTCTTGGAAAGGAACTGTTTTCAAAGATTCTAGTTCTGGTGTGCATCTGCACAAGATTTTGCTTATATCCCCTTGATGAACGATTATTAGGGATCAGGCAAAATTCCTAGTTTCTAGTGTGGACCATCCTTTTTTTTTTTTTTTAAAGCCATTGCATACAGTGCAACAGAAACTGGCATCAAACCAGGGGTAAATTTCATAGAGTTGCTTTAGCGAAAAATATTGCTTAACAAATTTCTGCTAGGCGCAATTTAGCACGAAACCATTCACAAACTGTACGTGTCAAATGGTATTTTGGCTGGTAACCTATTTTTGTTAACGTTGTGCTTAGCCAGGGCCTAATTTCATATAGCTGAATAAATTTTTAAAACATGTTTAGCGTGTTTCTAGCCCACTTCCTTTTTAGAGGCTGCCTCGGTTTTTTTTCTCTCTCTCTTTTTTTTTACGTTCTCTGATGGAAAAAAACTCAATTCTAAAATAAATATAACATCAGATTTTTTTACTTGAGCACACCAAAAAAACACACAAGAAAAAGCTGGCAACCATCTTGAAAAATATCACGGCTGTTTGTCTTGAAAAATGTGTCGGAGGACGACCTCCTCCTTTTTTTCAAATAGGCACGACGCTGAACATGTTTATTTTGTTATTTTGCCTAAAGCCGTCAACTAGAAAAAACGGCTTGCTAAATTTCTTTGCTAAGCAAAAAAGTTGAAACAATGTAATTGCTGTTGGTTAACTGTTTCTGCTGAGCACAATTTTCTGTGCTTAGTAATATTTTGTGATTAGTAATATTTTGTGATTTACAGGCATTATGAAATTGGGCCCATCTTATTATTAGAATAGCGACGAACACCTGCTTTTTAAAGGTATTGTACACTTTTGGTAACAGCTCAAAATCAGTGTCAACATTTTGTGTGATTAAACATATGCATGAACAAACAAACCTGTGAAAGTTTGAGCTCAATTGGTCATGGAGGTCACGGGAAAATAGTGAAAAGAGATCTTGTGTGTTTTCTGTTTTTTCAAATTATCGCGCGCGATAATTACTACTGTTTTACTCGTTTCTCACAAACGATAGCAATTTAGACAGAAATATTTTAAGGAACCCTTTCTACCATTACTTACTTTAAATCATGTAAGTTTTCTGTGAATCTGTGAACATTGCGTTTTTTTTATCTTACCAATAGTGTACAGGGCCTTTAAGCAATCATAATTGAGTGCTCAACTGGACCTGTTTACCTGTTTGTGATGATGTTGATATTTGTATTTACATTCTTCAAAGAAACAAAATGGTTTAAATGGGGAAATGAGGGAATGTACGCTTAATTTTTTATGGTAACTAGCAATTCCATGACAATGTGTGATTGTCCTAAAATGTTTATATTGCAGTATCGTTTTCTGATTGTTCTTGCTCTTTGCGGCCATCTTGCCCATGCAAGTGCCATTCCAAGTCACACAAGTTTACAGTCTACTGCAACAGATGGATATGTAACGGCTGGAACCACCAAGGCAGTCGATGGTGGCTGGTTTTCTTCTTACACAGAAATGTTGGTGAGTATATTGCCCCTAGAAAACTACTGTAATGCATCATTAGTTTTCCATTATTATATATATAAAATAAAATAAAAAATCCACTTAAATTTGTTTCATGATGTTTTGTCTTTTTTTCGGGGGGGGGGGGGGGGCTGGAGGGAGGGGTCAGGGGTCGATTTCACAAAACTCTTCCTAACTTAGGACTAGTCCTAGGCAATGCTAAGAGATAGGACTAGTCCTAAGTTAGGACCAGTACTTAGGACTAATCCTATCTCTTAGCATTGCCTAGGACTAGTCCTAAGTTAGGAAGAGTTTTGTGAAATCGACCCCTGGTCTGTTTCCCTGTGTTACTGTAAGGATGATTTCCTACCAAATTTACTATTCCCCCAATAATTATATACATGTCAACAGGTCTCACTCCCATTTCTTAGTAAACTCACTGCATACATTCTTAGGCTGTGACCTCAAGGTCCCCCTACAGAAACTCCCCTGCTGACCACTACATCCTTCAACCTTATTCTAGGAAATGATGTCACAAATGAAAAAAACAAACATGTTAAGCATCCCGCCCACTTGCTCTTTTTTACGATCTCTGACGAAAAAATCTATTCTAAAATACATAACATTTTTTTTTTTTGACTTGAGCACACCGAAAAAACACAGAAAAAAGCTGGCAGCCATCTTGAAAAATATCCCGATCATTTGTCTTGAAAAATGTGTGGCCATTTTAATTTTAAAAAAGGCCCGCCTCCTCCTTTTTTCAAAAAGGCAGGACACATGTTTGTTTTTTGTTTTTTTTTGCCTAATCTAATGATTTTTCTCTTTAAAATCATATTTAAATCAAAACTTAACCCACCACCGAAAACCATTTAAAACATCTCCCAAATTCACCTTCAACACTAATATTATTTTGAATTGTTCATTTGACTTGCCGTCTTGCTTTAGTGGCTCTACACGAGACTTGCCTCGCATTGTTTGCACTTGTAATGAATGTAAATAAGTTTTGACACAGTTATACTTTTGCTTTTTTTGCATTTTCCGTCAAACTTATACTCCCCGCTTGCATGCTCATTAAGATTTTCTTGTACCCTGATAGAAAGTAATTGAGTAAAGATATAAAACCTAAATTATTTCCTGCACTACACTAGGGTCAAAACATGGGGCCATTACCTTTTTTTCGCATTTAAACCACATGTTGTTTTGATTGGTAGCACCTAGCTTGCATATTGTAAATTCTGATTTTTATGAATCATTTGGACATTCATTCTTCCAGAGTGCTGGAACGCTTCCAATGACTTCCTGATATGCGTTGGCTTCTTGAGAATTGTTTTTAAATCACAATCTTTATAATGATTGGTTTGGATCATTTGCTTTTGTTTTGATTGGATCTTCTAATTGTGTCTTGAATGTGGATATACTTCGGCTGTTGGTCTTGTTGGCTGTACTAGAGTTAAGGACAGGGCAGGACTAGCAAAAACAAGATACTGCTTCGGAGTCTCTTCTAGCATAATTAATCTGTTTTTGTGTTTCAAATTGTTTGCACTGAGTTTAAATTACAAAATATACTTATCTGAAGTTCAAGTTTATCCCTTTTAGAACAGCGGCAAAACTACAGGGTCAAATTCTAGTGGGGTGCAAGGCAGTTCTCCATTTTCTCTAGGGGGGGGGGCACTTCTGACCAATTAAAACTAAAGTTTTCTTTTGTATTTTTCCTCTAAGCAAGTCCCTTTGTTCGCTCTCTCTTTATGTCATTTTCTATTTTTTGTAAAATATTCGGCCATGGAAGTTAACAAAAATGCATTGTCTGCCTGTAAGCAGAAAAACAGTTTAAAAAACACTGAAAATACTACATAAAAGCTCATAAAGTGCAACTTTTTATTTAGGTAATTTGAAATCTAAAAAATCTAAATTTCAAGGGGGAGGGGTGGGGGGGGGGTTAGGGGGCACAGACAGGGACATGGACACTTACCACTGTTTTAGAGCACCTTGAAACCAGGAGATTATTTAAATCTTTCATGCGCCGACCATGCAGTCACTAGCTACCGGTTTATATCCCTGCAGAAAAATAGTTGTAAAATGAAAAATGAAAGTCCCACAACCACAAAGTTTTCAGAATGGGAAAGAGGACTCTAGAGGGTGCTATTGCGACATATTTCGTTCTTTTTTTTTGTGGGGGGGGGGGGGTCGTGATTAGCAAAAATTTATTAAACAATCAATGTGTCCATATGATTTAATTTATCACTAAAATAAATGGTGCATGACAGGGTTCAGAGGAAAATAAACTGAGTCACTTTTATTTGTACAAATCTGCAGAGGGTCTTCAGTGAGTTGGAAGGATGGTTTGAGCAAGTCCAAGACCAAATCAATGGGTTCCTATATGGGTAAGTTCAAGCTTTGGTTTGAGCTTCCAAAGCCAGTTGTTGTGGAACAGTAGGGGATATGACGTTATGTTAACATTTGTGCAGACTGAAAGTGACTCCAATTTTGTTTGGTGGATTGTCATCAGCGACAAAACTGCTCGAGTGAAAGATGATTTTAGTCCCCAGCAAGAAGTTGTTCCAGATGACATATAAGTCATTAGATTTGCAGAGTCACTGTAGTAAAGTGGTTTTACGAAAGGACTTGCAATCACAAGCTTGTTGGGGTTCGAACCCGACCAAGTAACTGAATCACAATTTGTTGATTTGTGCAACTCATAATCATACACATTAAACCAATGTTTGTACGAGAAAGATTGGTTGTTGCCGGCTTGGCGAATATCCCCTTGTAGAAGTATTTGCTGATTTACCTTGTTGTTGGGAAGATCATCTAAACAAACAAACAAGCAAAGGATTGTAAGTTGTTCATATTGTCCTGAATTTGTTTCTTGAATTAACAGAGAGGCAGAAGTAAGGTCCACCCCACTCTACGAGGATCTATGCACTGCTGATGTGCCCTTTGGGTATGAAGCCAGGAGTTATAATGACTCTGTGTGGGTGTCTGTGCTTGTGGAAAACATGTCGGCTGATGATGCAGTCCTGTATGCCACACCTAAACTGGAAGAATACTTCAACGGAAAAAATGACCAAAGTATGCTCAGTTTTTCATTCTCAAAGTTTTCTCCCCCCCACTATATTCCTTTTGTAAAACTCTGTGTACACAATTTTATTTATGATTTGTTTCATTTCAGAATCATCAATGATTTGAAAGAATTTGTCCAATTTGGCTTTTGTCATTAATATCATTGTTTGTTTTTCATTGAAGATTTGACAATCACTATGACCACACCACTCCGAATGAAACGCCCTCGGCCTGAGACCCTAACTCCTGGAAATGAAGATGAGAATAGAGTCGCTACCTTTTCTCTATATTTGCCTCCTGAGTGGCATGAAGACCCTCCCAAGCCTGTTGATGGAGAGGTGAGTAACTATAGAACACGGGTTTCTTGCAGCAGGGGTACTTTTTTGTTGTTTGGCCCTAAATCAAATAATTAGGCCTATTCTTTTTGATTTAGGGCCTAAGTAAGGTTTGCTGTTCACAATGTTGATATATTTCTGATATAAGTTCTGTGTAGTTCTTCAAGTGCTACACTTCAAGTCTGTGTGGTGCTGCCACAAAAAACAATTTGTCAGCAAAAACCTACTGCCTTTTTCAATGGTGATTTTTTAAATTCAATGTCTTCCTGTATGATTTTTGTTTCGCAGGTGGTTGTAAGTAGAGAGCCAGCCACTAGATACTTTGTAAAGACATTTCCAAGCCACGATTCCTCCCATATTTCCCAGAAGTTTTTGCTGCTGCAGTCTCTGTTGACCCAGCGAAGGGAGCAGTTTGTTGGTGATCAATTTTTCATTAATGACTACGATCGGTAAGTGAGAGTTTGGCATATGGCCAATGGACTTTACACATAACAATAAACATCAAGGCAAGTCTGTTAATAGTGACGTAACATTGACCACTGAATTAAGAAAACCACATTCCATTTCTGATTTCGTTGGTCATTGTTACTGTGAGTGAATAATTTATGTTACTGTGATTGAGTAGTTATATTGTTACTGTGGTCAAGTTATATCACTCTTACTGAGAATGGGTATAATCATTCACTGAGAATGAGTTATCACTTACTGAGAATGGTTAATCATTGATTGAGTTACCACTCACTGAGAATGGTTAATCATTCTTACTGTGATTGAGTATACCCTTACTGTGATTGAGTAATCACTGTTACTGTGATTGAGTAATTAATTACCTGTAACTGTGAATGAGTAATCAATAAATTTGTGAATAAATGAACACTTTATCTGCCATTGACAACCTGTTGAAAAAGAGCTCCTTTTTTCACTTAAAAAAAAGGAATTCCGACCGTCCTGATGAGATCATGCTTCTGGTGAAACCTTCTGTTGTCAACCCAACTTGCAAGGTGACGCTCTCTGACCTCAAGCTTGTTGAACAGAAGGAGCCCAAGTACGTGGGACTTTGCAAGGATAATAAGAACTATGAGGCTAGGCTGTACTTCAGGGCAATCTGGGTCTCCACAACCGTCAATTCAGTGTCGCCTCAACTGGCAGAAGAAACGGCTCTGCCTTTGCTGGATAAATACTTCAACAGATACAACACTTATGGTATCTTATTTCTAATTATCAATACATGTTAATACATTACTTGAAAATATCACTTATTGTGCTCTTACTACACTTAAAACCAATTTGCTTATGTAGAAAATACTGCTTAAAACTTCTGCCCATTTTCCCCTCTATTCTTTGTATTATCCTTATCCTTGACTGAAAGTTTAAGATCCTTTAAAATATTTTATTTCGATTGACAATGATGATTTTTCTTGTTCATTCTTAAAACTTTACTTCAGAAGTCCTAAAAACTCTTTGGCTGTAAAGGAATTACATAGATATCTTAATCCTTTAGAAATGGATGTGAACCTGGGACCTCCCAATTTACATGTTGGGCTATCCAGCTATTTGTCATAATTAAGTAAGCACAAATGAATCTAACTGATCAATAATTGACTTTTGCAGGTGCCTTGATTCCCAAGACGGAGCCAGTCCGCCTTACTTTGGACTGGCCGACCTCAACTTCCAACCCTGGAATGTCTCAAGGCTACACCTTCTCCTACTTTGTACCCTTCAATCCAGCCTATGCCATCCCTCAGCCTTTGGACGATGATGTGAGATTATCATAAAAGGATAATGTAAAATTATTTTGGCCTTTTCTTTGTAGAGAGTTGACAAACCAACTGTTTCTCAGCTTCGGTCTGAAATTCCCTGTAAAATGTCTTGCATTGTACACCTGGTGGTCTCAGCTCTGATAAATGTCATTTCTAACTACAGGTGGTTGTTCTTGATGAGCCAGCCTCAACTATTTTTGCTATGAGTTTCGGTGGTTTCAGCTTTGACCCCTACAAAATAGAAAAATTCCAGGAGCTCAGGACTTATTTGGATGAAGGACAGGAGGATTATGTAATCTCAGATCCAGTTGCTTTAGAGTTTTATGATTCGTAAGTTGACTTTAGGAGTTGGGATGGCTAATCGAACTACTCCCTTTAATTTATTGATTTGGTTTATATTTTGTTTCTTTACTTTGCTCAGGGTAGCCCAAACTTTCAAACTGGTTTTATTTGCATGGTTTGTGTAACATTTATTTATTTTTGTATTGTTGTGCTTGTTTGTGATGGCTGAATAGTTATGAAAAATTGTTAAAGGATTTAGATTTTGCGAGTTTTCACTGAAAATGTTGATTTGATTTACTATTGCCAAATGTCTCTTGTGATGAACTTCTGCAGTTTTTATTCACACAATCCATGCATTTGATTACAGTTATTCACGCAACCAAACACAAAAAGACCAGTTTATTTATTGCATTAACAAGTTCCTGAAGCTTTGCTGTTCGAATTGTTTTCTTTCAAGGAAATCATTTCTGGGTCTGTATCATCGCAATGAAGTGCTTGTGCGCATGGACCAAAGTGTTAAGCAGCCCAAATGTGTCGAAGATTCCATTCCTCCATGCTATCACAGAGGTAAATTTCACCAAATTTTGTCTTTCCTTTTCTGTTTTCCTGCTTTAGGGTAAACAAAAATATGGTGCCCTATGGACTGGTATCTGACCAGTTTATCTTGCGTTGATTCCTGTGTTGTTTGGCTAGAGATAAACAAGGTTGAGAATCGTGGTCTCTCATTTTTGCGACATTTTTCTGGACCCAGATCAAAATCATTTGTTTTGTATGTAAATTAAAATTTAAAGCTCATCTTGCTATTCCCAGTTTCTCTCAAAGTTAGTTGCTTTACTTTTTTATGCAAAGCCAGAAAAAGATTTGTAACTTTCCAAGAAACTTGGGATATTGTAAGTTTCCATGGACGTGAACATTGTTTATTTTAGTTTAGCTTTTAGAATGGCTTAATGTCCTAGCCCCAGGGTTTTTTTTCACAAAGAATGAATAGTACATTTCAATAGAGCAAATTACATTTTTGCCTCATCTTTGGTGAACTGAATTCTCTGAAAATACTGAAGTAAATATTGGTGGGAAATAATTTCTTGTAAAATAAACAGTAGTCAAAATTTTAGTCCTTGGGCCCATTTGTCTAGAAGAAGAATATTTCAAGGTAAGAATTAGAAGAAAAAAAACCAGTTTAAGAGAAAAAATTGATTTGCTTATACTTTAGTTGTTTGTTTCTTTCGTACTTTGGTTATTTGTTTGTTATTTGCTTTATCATTTAAGTATTGAGAGAAATTTTCTTTTTCCCCGAATAAAAAGTGCTTATAAATTTTTCTTGCTTGTTTACTTTTTTAGGCAAACACTGTCCCAGTTATCGAATTTTAGAGGCGTTCACTGGTAATATTGAGCATCGCGTCTTAGCTGGAAGCCTTTATGTCATGAAGAAGACTCAAACCTGTATCATGGACGAGGCATACAGTGATGCCTATTTGTCGCTTCACCATTACTTCTATGGTAAAAGTGGTCACTCTTTGATTAACTTTGGAGGAATGATATTATTTAAGGAGGTTTTCCCACAAAACGATATCCGAAAACTCATTTCAGTAATCCATAAACTAGTTACAAATGAATTAGTTGTAATATCTCTTTTCAGCGCCTTTTTGGAAAAGGCATTGTAATTGGACGATCCATTGCAAGGTTTAGAATATTTCAACTTTGGTTTTAATAATTTAAATGGAAATTTCCTTTTGATTATGTCCAGTTTCGTCAGATTTGTTAATAATTTGTTTTCCCTTGGAAGGGGTGGGGTGCAAAGGTTTAAAAGCTGGGGTTGGTGGGCAAGGCTCCGCCCCCTCTGCCCACCCACAGGTTACACCACGGCATATGTTTCTTTGACCACAAAATAACTTTCTACTAAACTTTCTTGCAAATGTAGGACAGAACAGCAAGCAAGAGATGATGACTCGAACCACTCCGGTCATCCTGGTCCACAAATCAAGAGACAACCCACCTGCGGGGTGTGACTTCTCCTACAATCTGTTGTTTTACCTTCCACCTGACCAACATCTTGATCCCCCAAAACCTCTCACGGTAAGATACTCAGAACACGTAGTCGTCATTCTCACTATTGTCATAAGGCAATTACAGTGGTTTGAAATTATTCAAAAGTTATAGTAAAGCTTTGGTTATGTAAACAATATGAAATCTTTAAAAAACATTTAAATGTAATGGGTTGAAGTCGCATGTCCCGAGTTTTGCCAAAACAGTTGTGTTTTTGAAAAACATACAAAAACCTTTGCATATGCAATGAACAATGCACAAACAAAATACATGTAACATACACAATTGTTTGTACATTGTTTGTACATGTCAAGATCCTGACAATAATTCATTTTTAGTTTTTAATTAAGCACCACTAATTATTGGTTGGATTTTTTTTTCATGCAACACCTTAAATGAAAGCTTATGACTTTCTTAAATCTATAAAAATAGTTATTTACAATTTGTAATCCAAATATTGAGGTCAAATCTGCCAAGAATCAAATCTTGTATTTTTAATGTCCAGTCACTTGAACAATTAATTTATACATCTGGACAAATCATTTGTCAATTGTAGTTTTTTAGATTGCTTTCCCATTCAGGTGGGGAAAAAATTATTTTAGCACAGATTAATAAAAGATGTTTGTGCTGATCACATATCATTTGGGGGTCATGCTCTTAGTGTTTTGTTCCGAGTTGTACTCAAATACAAACAGATGCTAATGGTACTCATAACAGTCAACAAAATTTAATCCCAACTTCACAAAGCTGAATTTACAATGATTTAACCAATGACTCCGTCTTAATTTCTGAGCAAATAGTGATGTCATAATAAAAATTACTATGGTGACATAAAAACACATCTCAAGATGAAACTTATCTCAAAGTAAACTCATCCCCAGTATTAGCAAAAGTATGTACTTTGGCTGTATCTAAATCAAGTGACTTAAGCTATGGCTATGGCTATTGGCTGCAAGAACAATGTTAAAGAATAGGGATTTTCAGCTGCGGCCAAAGTTGACATTTCGAACACTGCCTTAACTCGACCTGTAGCCCAAAGGCCAATATATCCACAAAGCATGTTAGCTGAGTACTTATTTTCAGAGCACAAGAGTTGAGTAAAGCACAAAGAAAATTGTATTTACAATACTATAGACCAATCCGTACACAAATGATGAACTGCTGGGACGCTGGCAGTTCAATGTTTTTTACACAAAGACATGGCTAAACCATTAATGTTGAACATAAATATTTACAGGTAAACAGAAAGTGGATACTGAAATTTTGACCTTACCATGCAGTTTCCGTGTAGTATATTGTCTGCTTGTTTTCAGGATTCAGTTTCTGTTTAGTTGCATTATGGTCAGTGTTCTACAGAAGTATGTCATGCTGTCCTGGCAGGGAAATTGGGAATTGTGTAAATCCCTGAAAAAAGACATTTAATTCGCATAAAAAGTGAAAAAGACAACGGTTTTTCCCATGTCTTTGTGTACAAAACCTCCGCTGCCAACGTTCCAGCAATGACGGTGCGGCGTGCAGCACTTACGCGTACAGATTGTTCTATAGGCCATTTGGGTGAATGCTTTGGTGTAACTTGTCTATTGTCATTTTATTAGAGCGATATTAATCTTATGAGACATGAATCCAAGGAGATATATGTCATCACCTTTACAAACTCCACAACCGAGAAAGTGGTTGATGCCAAGGAGGATGAGCTACGCACAGAACTGGACAAACGTAGACTCTGTTACGACAAAGATGAATTCTCCATTGCAAGTACGTTATGTCACAACAAATTATTGTACCAATATTGACTGCTTCAAGTACTAACGACTCGGAAGGTGATCCTCGGCACGTTCTGTTTTCCCGAGACAAAGCCGAGGGGAAAAAAGACCATTCCAGGGATCATGGAGGGAGTTCGTAGTTGTAACCTTAGCCCGAGTAAAAGCAGTCAATATTTGTTTTATAACACCCTATATAAATTGTGCCAGACGTCCAGGTACCAAGAAGCTGCTGCTGCTATAGGTATAGTAAATTGGTTTCTATGGGTTTAGTACATTGGTTGCTATGTGATAGTACATTTGGTATACCGGTATACATTGTTTGCTGCATGTATAACATGTTACATTCGTGTGGCTTCCTAGTTTAAAAAAAGACATATCATGTGACCCACTCTAAACCAATCAAAAGGCAGAGTTTTCATATTAAAGGGGTGTTATAAACAATATACCAAGCACTCTTCACCAAAGACAAACAAGAAACCTAAATCATGAGAATTGTAGGTTTTTCCTATGAGAAGTAATTGTTTTTGTCTCCAAAGATTTTATATTTTGTGTTACAAAATTACTATCACAATATTTAAATGCAAAAATTAGTGGCCTGACTACTTGACCCTAGCAGAGTCTGTCTCGAAGGCTAAATGACAACATAGTTCACACATAAAACAGGTATACTAGTGTAGCAAAAGCAGTCAAGTGTAAAGAGATGACGGAGATGAAAACACAGAAGAAGCTGGGAAGGGGCTGGTTTGACCCAAAGAGGTGGGGAACTCAGAAGAACAATTCAATGATGGGAAGAGGGAAACAAAAGTAATTGATTTAGTGAACGAGGCAGACTGAAAAGGTGGATATCTGTGATAAAAAGGAGAAGGCAAAGAGTTATTAGTAACTTGGATGTTCAGACCCGGGTTGAAAGGTCTGGAGGCGCGCCCTATCCAAGTTTCTCCCTTACTCGGACGAACAATCTCTGTGTGGTTTCCCAGTGCCTCAATGCCCTGTAAAATCATGACAGAAATGGAGTGATTAGGAAGATTGAAGTGATGTACTGGTGTATCCGGCTTTTTGGTGTTGACTGGATCTGTGGCCGTAGAAACGCCTCTTAAGTGTAGTTCTCGTTTTTTACCTATATATTGAACACCACAAACTTTGCAAGATAAAAAATAGATTAGATTGGTGGTGGTGCAGGTGACATGACCCCCTTGTCTTATGGATGTCATCGATATAGTGCCACCAGACCCAGGGACGGCACGGGGCTGAGAGCCAAGATGTGCTGTTCAAGTTGGCTCGTGAATAGGCAGGCCATTGATGGTGCCATCCATGTACCCATTGCGGTGCCATGTTCCTTGAGGAAATTCTTACCCATGAAGGAGTAGTTGTTTAAAATCGAAACATGGCAGATTTTTTCAACAGCTGTCCATGACTGCATTTCATGATGTAAATTTGTTATATCCAGAGGATGGGAAACAAGTTGTGTGCTAACAATGTATTTGGTATGGGGTTGAACAAAGAAAAATTGACTAGAGCGGGATTTGAACCAACGACCTCCGGATTAACGTACCGGCGCTCTACCAACTGAGCTATCTAGCCCTATATTGGCGGTCTCCCTATTTTGTCAATATCTTTGTTCGGGGGTGCCAGTCAGAAGCCATACAACCGTTAACTGCCGTGTAGCCAGGGATCACACCCAAGTTTACGATACAACCTGGGAAGCAGCAGCCACGGGATCACCTTGATCAACCCCATACTATTTGAAATTTACCCAGTCAGTTTCCCTTGTGGTTTATTACTTAACAATATATTTGTAAACACTTTTTTTTAGCCTACGATTCACCACATAGGCCATGGACCCACCGCTTTGAAATTTGGATCCCACAAGAGGAGTGCACTAGTAGTACCCCATCAACCACCAAGGTAGGTAGACTTCAGTAATTAAGGCTCCCAACTAAAAATGAATTGGCTGCATGTCTAAAGGCTGCATCTCTAGGAACAGTGAACAAGGAACCCATGCCCCCTCTCTTGCCCCGAACCCAATTGAGATCAAAAGTTCCCCCAATTTATGTCTCTTCCCCAGCTTTTCCCCCCCCCACCCCCACCCCCAAGAAAAAAATAATGAAAAAGAAGAAGAGAGAGGGGGAAAATAATAATCAAAGAAAAAAATAATTAAAAAAATACATAAAAAATAAAAATTGCAATGCCTTGTTTTACGCCACTGATTATATAGGCCCCCTTACCATTGGGATTGTATTGGCCAAAACTCATGTGGACAAAATATTTGATGCATCGTCCTGTCAAGATGTGGAATTTTCCATAACAAGTTTGATTGATGCACTGTTTGATCTTAATCATTGTGGTTTGTCTTGTAGCAACAGTGGGCAAAGTTTTAGCTATAACACGACTGCCAGTCTGCCCTAAACAGGAGAAGAATTACGGTGAGAATGAGTGGAAACAATTATTTTTATCTTTTATAATAACTGTTCAGCTTCAATGGATACTTTGAATCCCTGCAAAAACATGCTTTTATTACCACATACGACAAGTATAGACACCTACTTTGAACCGAGTGGCTTGAGCAGCCTTTTATTCAAAATACTCAAATAGTTACATGATCTTATAACCATGAACATTTTGTCACAAATGCAACCATTTAGCCAAACTGAATTTACAAAACTGAAAGCACTCGTAGCAAATCGATTTCCGGTAGTAATCCAATCCGCGAAATCATAATAAATTTGCAAGAACAGTACCGATCTCCGGCAGTGTCATTTAATCCGCGAGATCTTAAACATTATCCAAATTGATTTCCGGCAGTACTCCAATCCGCGAAATCTTAAACAATAATTATCAAAAATCGATTTCCGGTAGTAGTCCAACCCGCGAAATCTTCTACAAAAATAATCAAAATTGATTTCCGGTAGTAATCCAATCCGCGAAATCTTGTACAATAAATCTCACAATTGATTTCCGGCAGTACTCCCTGAATCCCTGCAAAAACATGCTTTTAAACCGAGGCCATACAAACCCGCTTACTGAAGATGTGGAAATCTGTTAGGTAATGAGTAATTCTGCTTAGCCAGATTTTGTACCCATAACAGCTATACGAAATAATGCCAATTTTTTAAGTTGAAATAGTAGATATCCAATTTTAGTACTGTTTTTATAATCGTATGAAATATATATACCCAGTTTTGATACTTTTCATAAAATAGATAGAAAGTTTTAATTGTTGTTAAAAAGTTTGTTAAAATACATAGACCTTTGTTTTATAAAATCATTGTTGTTAATTGCTTTCAGAATAAGATGAAAGATTGCATCAATTTTATAACTAGGCATTTCAGAATTTAGTACTTTGTAGAACTCACTAATGCTGTCTAATGCTTGGAGATGCTGGTATAACACATAGGATATTCTAAATAAATCCATTAAGCAATTTTTTTAATGACATACTGCCCAACTCACAGGGCCAGATGGTCTCTTCAAGGTGAGGGCTACACTGAACTGATTTGGCTGTCGACCCAAATTAACTGTCACCAGGGGCAAGTTGCCACCTACTCCTGGGCCTGAAATTGGGTTACCCCCTTCACAGTCAGAAAAGATCTGCAGGGATGGGTATCATTCACTGTAGAGCCTGGCTGGTAGAGCAGAATGCACTACCTTTCCAACTTTTTACGAAGCAATTTTTAAGTGTCATGACAGGGATTCGAACCCACACTCTGCTGCTGACAACACCAGAGCTTGGGTCCAGTGAACTAGACCGCCCGCCATGACATGCCATTTTGATGTGTGTCCACTGACCAGGGCCCAATTTCATGGCATATCATAAAACAGAATTCTGCACTTATGACCCTATAGAAAACAAGTGCCGTAAGCAAATAATTATGTGATAAGCGGTGCTGTGAAATTAGCACCTTAGAATTAGCCACAGCTATGTACTCAACAGGAAGAAAAGTCATAATGTTTGAGATTTCCTAGTTGGCTTACAGTTAAAATTAGTAACATGTAGACTCGCTCCAAACATTTATCAGTATTGTACCGCCTTGATTATTTGAATGTTGACTGTATCAAATTATTTTGTTTCAACAAGTAATAGAGTCAGTGCTTTTCTTTGTGCCTGTGAAAACCATTACAAAAAATCTTAGTTATCCATCCCATTGGGCCAATAATTTTGTCCCTTTGTATAGTTGTCCTTTGGTCAAATCTGATTTCTCCAAATTAAGTTTATTTGTTATCCTCTTTTTTTATCAAAATTCATGATTCCCATTTCTGATTTTGTTTTGTTTCAAAGAAATCTTTAAGTTATCAAATTTCAAATTTATTGATAAAGTGTTAACTGAAATGTTTTGTTTTACATAGCCAGTATGAATTATGATGCATAAATTGTATTAAGTCAAGTACAGTGTGGCAATTAAACTACTCCATGCATAATAGTGTGTATTTTATCCTATTTTATTCTTGTCAATAGTAAACCCAAACTCTGCTCTAACCAACTCCAGCCCTTTGAAACCCAACTGCATGTTTTGATTGATTCTTTTGCTACCTCCATGGTTGGACTGTGGTGTTTTCTGTATCTGCCATCTCACATCTCGCCTTATCGAATCTGGCTTATCGAATCTCGCCTAACGCTTTTGAATCACAGGGTAGGTTTTCAATCTCGCCTTACGATTTTGAATCTCGCGCTAGGTTTTTCAATCTCGCGTTAGGTTTTAAATCTCACTTTGTGTTTTCTTGGAACCAGACTACTTGATGTCATCTGTCGTCATTTGTGCCAGGCGGGCTATCACGCATAGGCAGGATGACACCAAATGCACTACTTACTCGTAAAAACCTAACGCAAGATTGAAAAACATAAAGCATGATTGAAAACGAAGGCGAGATTGAAAAACGTAAGGCGAGACTAAAAGCCTAAAGTGAGATTCAGAAACGTAAGGCAAGATTGAAACCCTAACGTAAGATTCGGTAACACGAGATGGCGACATTGAAAACCTAAAGCGGGACTCGATGACGCGAGATGTGAGATGGCAGATATAGAACACCATACTACAAGGACTACACTACCTCGTAAACTGATCATGTTTACTTGGGCTCAGGCATACCCTACTCAGAGTCAAAAGTCTTGGTTTCAAGACGCTTCTGTTGTAACCATGGTTGAAAAAAATATGAACCGGGTTGTGGTGTGATAGCAGCTCGTGGGATGATAGCGCCCTCAGTCTGCAATTTACCAATTCAACATGAGCATGTAGGAAGCAAGACTAATTCCTGGAAAAAAATTACTCAAGGTTGTTAAGTTAATTTGAAATTTCACTTTGAGGTTTTGTCAACAAGTTTGATGTGCTGTTTTATTAGCCCAACCCATTGTAGTGTGTAATTTGCATGTTATGTTTTTTTTTACAAGTGAATGAGTAAAATCATGTCGCAATTGTTGATTTGGTTTTACCCATACACCGTATGCTCAGTACTTTCCCGAGCTCTGTGAAAAAAAACACTCAAAAGACACAGAGCTCGGGAAATTACTGAGTATACAATGCTTAATACACATCGATGTAAGGGTAAAACCAAATTAAATTCTTTATTCCGATGCAAAAAAAAATTAACAGCTCTCAATAGTTGATTCAAAATGTGCCTATATTTCAAATGCTTAAAGGCACTGGACACTTTTGGTTATTACTCAAAATAGTTGTTATCATAAAAACTTACTTGGTAACGAGCAAAGGAGAGCTGTTGGTAGTATAAAACATTGTGAGAAACGGCTCCTCCGAAGTAACGTAGTTTTTGAGAAAGAAGTAATTTCTCAGTAAAATATTTGAATTGATTTTGAGACCTCACGCGTGAGGTCTCGAAATCAAGCATCTGAAAGCACACAACTTCGTGTGACAAGGGTTGTTTTTTCTTCCATTATTATCTCGCAACTTCGACGACCAATTGAGTTCAAACTGTCACAGGTTTGTTATTTTGTGCATATGTTGAGATACACCAAGTGAGAAGACTGGTCTTTGACAATTACCAAAGGTGTCCAGTGTCTTTAAACGGCCGTAATAAAGTTGAGTCAACTTTTCTGTTGTGAGTGTTTCTGTGATCTAACCCATCCAGATTTGCAATAAAAGTTGGGTGTTCTTTCATTTTGCATAAAAAGTGGCCTTTGTTTGAGGTAACTGCAATGCACTTTAAAAAAATTGATACTCATGCAATATCAAACAACACACTTTAAAAGTGAATTTCCGGTTTTGTATTCAATACAAACTCCAAAGTTCCTTCCTCCATGCCCCAAGGGACTTCCACCAAACCCCCAAATTAGGACCACCACTATGTCTAAAGGGTTTTTATATTGTTTTTCCTTAAATTCTTGTGACACTTGAACCCAGATCCCTGCGAAAACAATTCCTGCAGTGGAGTCATTGTATGTTAATATTAATCACGTGGCTGCATATAGCTCTCGATCAGGGGCGGGGCCCAAGTTGTAGAGAACTTTGCCAACTCTAACAGACGCGGTGACTTACATTGTAACCTGATTGGCTGAGTGTAAAATTATCTGTCAGTTTAAACCCCGCCCCTTTACAAACGGTAGCAAATAATTCGCTATAAGTGTTTGTGGTGGGTCGTCGTGCGCGCTTAGTGCAGTGCAGTACTTGTCGACAGAGGACCAAGATGGTAAGTGTTGACGTCCTTCACTTTTACAAGTGCATTGTTTTCATAATGTGTGGAAGGAGCACTTTTGTTGTAAAACAAAAAGTGGAATAGTCACTTTTCACATGCTTCTACACGGTTGAAGATTTTTTTTTTTCGACCGAGTATTGTAATATTGTGTACATTTTGGTGGAGGTTTTCTCGTGTACTTTTCCCCTATGGCTCGTTTGACTTTCTAATTCTAGCGTCGCTGAGGTGGACTTCGGTCTGTGGAGATTCTGTTGAGCAATTTAGGCCTATGTTTGGTGTGGTGGTGGTGGTTTGAATTTTTAGGGGTTTTAGTGGGTTTTTTTTTACCCGAGTATACCGCAAGGGTATGACTTGCGCTGCAGGGAAGCATGCCGCAGGTACCGGTTGTAGCCGCGCAACGTTGTCATCTCGGTGATCCCCACTCGTTGGGCAGTGAGAATTGACAGCGAATTGCGCCAGGTTGGACTCCTCCGTCCGTTCTGAATGAATCCGATTTATATAGTCGGCAAAGCATACAAATACTAACATCACATCAACTTAGGTAACTTAGTTTGGTTTGCATGTCACAATTAGAGTGAGGGTGGTGCGTTCTATTTCTCTTCAATTATAGGGTCAGCAGTTTTTTTCTGAATGCAGAGTGCAATAGTGGGTTGCCATCAATGATGATAGGTGGGAGGCTGTTCCAGTATCTGATTGTGCTTGGAATCAAACTGTTTTCAAAGATTCAAGTTCTTGTGCGCATTGCACACGTTTTTGCCTATGTCCCCATGGAGGATTATTTGGGATCAGATAAAATTTCATTGGGATATGTATATACTACTTTGTTGAGAATTATGTACATCATAAAATGTTAGTCTGCTGACTTTTGGCCTAGTTTCTAGTGTGGACCATCCTTGGTTTTTGAGAAGCCTTTGCGTACAGTGCAACGGAAACTGGCTTCTTACACCAGGGGCCAATTTAACCCTTTCAGCCCCAAGGGCGACTATAGTCGACTGTGCACTATACCCTGCTTGAGCCCCAAGGGCGACTATAGTCGCCCAAGATAACACACAACAAAGTCACTCAAGCCTGGGCACAAAGGCCATTTGTTAAAAAACTGTAGTTTTGTCCATGTTCACCCTCCATACCCAAGCTTACCATCATTGGAAAGAGAAGAGATCGGATCTTTCCAATGATGGTAAAATAAAATAGGGTTGTTATTTTGCAATCGCTTCAAATTAGAGTAGAAAGATTCGAAATGCCAAACACCTATGGAGCGCCATAAGGTTGTGTGCAAAAGAGTGTTTGGGTTTTCAAAACACACTGAGGAAGCAAGGACCAAGAACTTAGACATTTTTTTGCTAATTTCAATGATTTTTGAATTATATGAAAGGAAATTCAATAAGTAAGACAATTTTTATTACTCATTATGCTCTTAAATAAAATCTTCAAGGTAATAATAGAGTTTGTAAAATCAAACTTTGAACACCAGCTTCCTGTTGTGTGAGGAAGTGTGCTTCAAGCTTGAGTGGTCAAAGAACATGGGCTGCAGCAGTTGTTTATGTCAAAAGAACTTGGGGCTGAAAGGGTTAATAGTGAGCAAATTTTCATGCTTACTGTAGCGGAAAAATTTGCTTATTTAAGCATTAGCGTATTTCACAGGTTAGCACAAGGTTAACGGCCAGCCTGCGTGTTCACCATGGATTTGAAATTGTTCCGTCATTCATTTTCATACAGTAAGCACCATAGCTTGAAGGTTAGCGTGCCTTTTCGTTCGCTTACGGTTAGCAGCGCTATGAAATGGAAACTCGACTGTAGATAAGCACAAAATCGACCGGTAAGCAGCTCTTTGAAATTGGGCCATAGGGTAAATTTTAAAGAGTTGCTCTAACAGATAGTATTGCTTAACAAGTTTTCTTAGCACAATTAAGCACGAAACCTTTCACAAACTGTACGTGTGAAATGCTATTTTGGCTAGTAACCAATTTTTGTTAACCAAAGTTGTGCTTAGCTTCATTTTGCGCTTGAGAAAGTTTTTTTAATTCTATGCACTTTGAAAATTTCAATCTTAAGCAGGGCCTAATTTCATAAAGCTGTCAAGCATAACACACAGCTTTTTTTGTGGCTTAATTTATTTTCTAAGCAAAAAATGAGTGGGGTACCAGTTGTAAAAATGTAATTGCGGTTGGTTAACTTTTTCTGCTGAGCAAGATTTTCAGTGCTTAGCAACTTTTAGTGATTTACATGCAGGCATTATGAAATTTGGCCCATTTGTTATTAGTTGCCATTTTTCATATAGGGGGGTAAGATTGCACTGGATAGCCCATTTGTGTACAACGACACAGAATACAATTAGGTTAATGATGAACACCTGCTTTTTAGGTAATCATAATTGAGTGCTCGCAGCTGTTTGCGATGTTGATGTTTGTGTTAACATTCTTCAAAGAAACTAAAATGGTTTAAATTGGGAAATGAGGGAATGTACACTTAATTTTTTATTGTAACTAATAATTCCATGACAATTGTCCTAAAATGTTTTTATTGCAGTATCGTTTTCTGATTGTTCTTGCTCTTTGCGGCCATCTTGCCCATGCAAGTGCCATTCCAAGTAACACAAGTTTACAGTCTACTGCAACAGATGGATATGTAACGGTTGGAACCACCAAGGCAGTCGATGGTGGCTGGTCAACTTACACAGAAACATTGGTGAGTGTTGCACACAGAAAACAATTGTTATGCATCATTAGTTTTCCATTAATCAATATTTCACTCTTTGCCAGATGTATGAACACCCAAAATTCACTTAAAATTTTTAATTATTATTTCTTTTTGGGGGGGGGAGGGCTGGAGGAGGGACTGTTTGTCTGTATTAATGTAAGAATGATTTCCTACCAAATTCACTATTCCCCCTATAATTATATACATATTAACAGGTGGCCCATTTTTTCTGTCATTTCAAGGTTCGCTCCCATTCCTTAGTAAACTCATCACACACATTCTTAGGCTGTGACCTCAAGGTCCTCCAGTATTGACTGTTACTCCCCTGTTGACCATTACATCCTCCAACTCTATTCTAGGAAATGATGTCACTATAGCTTATGGATTTTCTTTGTGACTTCATTTCTAAATCAAGACTTACCCCACCAAGTCATATGCGAGTTGGTTCTTTGATATTTTCCAGGAAGTACACATTGTTTTCCTCTGCTATTATTGGACTTTGGCAAGTTTAAATAGAAACTGGTGGTGGGGGGGGGGGGGTAAACACCTGGATTAGTTTTGAAATGTGCGTTTTCAATTGAATAATTGTTTTTTATTCTGGTGAACTTATATAAGATGTCATATTGATATAGACATCTGTTTAATTTGATAATCACTTCAGTCTGGCTGATCTGTTTATTTCAAAACTCCACTCAAATGGTTTTGAATGGCACCCAATGCTAGGGACGATGATGTTTTAAGCTGGTTCATCAGATGTTGATTCGGTAAATGATATAATGTCAAAGGTAGGGTCATACTTGGGTAATGACCATTGTGTTGTTTTGTCCGAAGGCCTACTTGTTGTAAAGATGGTAATCGTTGCTGTTTTCTCAACAAATACACACACTGTTCAGCTGAAACTTTCACAGGTGACTTGTAGTGTATTTTTATTGATAATTTGGCCTGTAAATCAAGATTACGTAGACAAAAAAACAATCTATGACCCTACCTTTAAGTCTGTCTTGATGTCTCAACTTTAACGGGCACATTCACTTTAAGTTGGCAATTGGCCCAACGAGCACTCAAGTTTGGACATCGCCAAATATTTCTCAGTTTCATAAGGTTAATCACATCATTGTTGAATTCCCTAATCCACTCAAAACCAAACTCCTTTTTGGGGGTAATCTGACAAATATTTATTGTGACAATACTCTTGTAAAAAACTCTGCTGAGTTGAGTAAGATTTGAAACTTGTTACTGTTGGGCCCAAACAATCTGACAAGAACACAGACCTATATGTCTTACTCATGTTGATCAGTGCTCTGATTAATCTTCGGGAGACACTGTGTCCAGTTAATTGTTTTAAGAGCAAACTAGAAAACATTTGCCTTGATTAAAGCACCATTTTTCATGAAAAGAAGAATCTTACACCAAGGATATTGCAGAGTCAAAAGAACTAAACTGTTACTCAGTTTTTATAGCTGATTGGCAGTTGACGCTTAATCATGTTTACCTTTGATTCAACCTTAATAGCTCTATGGGTTCGATGAAGGTAGTTAGACGTCTAGTGAAAAAATGGTTTGCCAAATAAAATAACAAAGTCATTTTCAAAAGTGTGGTAAGGACTCAAGTTTTGACCTAAGCAGAGTCTTTCTCAAAGCTTTGAGAAAGATGTTAAAGTGAAATGATTTACTACAAAATTCACCATTCCCCCATTACTTAAATACATGTCACCAAAATTTACTCTGTCATTTCAAGGCTCACTCCCATTTCTTAGTAAACTCACCACACACATCATTCTTAGGGTTATGACCTCAAGGTCCCCCAGTACTGATCAGAAACTCCCCTGTTGACCACTACATCCTCCAACCTTATTCTAGGAAATGTTGTCACTAATTAGGTGTTCGGGCATTCCGCCCGAAAACCTATTGTTACTGTTCTGTTTTTAGGTGTTCGGCATTCGCCCGAAACCCATTGTTACTGTTCTGTTTTTTTGTTTTTTTCCCACTTTATCTGAGATCCTTCTCTCGCAATTTTCGCAAAAAGTATAACTCCTAGAGACTTGAAACTTATCATGCACTTAGACCTTAGTGTATAGACGAAACCGCAACTTTTTCGGGGCGATGACGTCATCGATGACGTCATAACATCCAAAATAAAAAATAATGAGAAAAACTGTAAATCGTCATATCTAGAGAACCATAAATGATAAATACATGATCTTTGCTTCATATGAAAGTTCAACATTTCGTTTACAACTCTTACACAGAATGTGACCCCATGTGACCTTTACTTCCGGTCGAAAACGGACGTTTAAGGTTTTTTTTGCGGAAACGTTGTATCCTATGAACCAAATATGATACACCTTTAATCATTGTATCATCTGAAGGCCCTTGAACAGTTCTACAAATCTTTCATTAGGTACGACCCCCATGTGACCTTTACTTCCACTCAAAACCGGAAGTTGAATTTTCTTACATAAAGAAAACTCGTCATATCTCATGAACCATAAACGTTTTAGACTTAAAACTTCACAAATACTTAGACCTTTGCGTTTAAATATGTATGTGTGAAATTCGGTTTGATGATGTCATCGATGACGTCATAACAATAAATCACCGTTTAATATTTAGAAAAATCATAATTGGAGAATCACAAATGCTACATGTAAGATATTTGCACAATAAAAAATCTCTTGCCAGATTATGCAAATCACATACACAATGTGACACCATATGACCTTTGCTTCCGGTTGAAACCGGAAGTTCAAAATTCAGATTTCAAACGTTCATTTCTCATAAACCAAGAAGGGTATTGTCTTGAAACTTACTATGTATATAGATTGTAGTATTTATATGACACCCAAATTGTTTTGGTGCGTTGACGTCATCGATGACGTCATAACAATTAATCAATGTTTAATATTAAAAACAATCATAATCGGAGAACCATAAATGCTGCATGTAAGGTACTTGCACCATAAAAAAGCTCCGGCCGAATTGTACAAATCACATTCAAAGGGTGACCCCATACGACCTGATATATATTTCTAAGTGAAATTGGCCATTAAAATATCAAAATCTCGATCCAATACCTTACGTGGCATGTGGCATACTACTCGCGACTGATTCCAGTGCAACGGAGTGGAAGCTAGCCTTATGTCAAGACGCTTGTTGCCTGACATTTAATTGCTATGTTAAATGTCGTCCCCATTTCATTCAAACACAATCTGACATCACTCACGAACACCTGTGTGTTTGTTGTTTACAAACACTGTACGTCTAGTTTTTTTTTTCTACTTTATCTGAGATCCTTCTCTCGCAATTTTCGCAAAAAGTGTAACTCCTAGAGACTTGAAACTTATCATGCACTTAGACCTTAGTGTATAGACGAAACCGCAACTTTTTCGGGGCGATGACGTCATCGACGACGTCATCGACGACGTCATCGACGACGTCATCGACGACGTCATAACATCCAAAATAAATAATGAGAAAAACTGTAAATCGTCATATCTAGAGAACCATAAATGATAAATACATGATCTTTGCTTCATATGAAAGTTCAACATTTCGTTTACAACTCTTACACAGAATGTGACCCCATGTGACCTTTACTTCCGGTCGAAAACGGACGTTTAAGGTTTTTTTGGCGGAAACGTTGTATCCTATGAACCAAATATGGTACACCTTTAATCATTGTATCATCTGAAGGCCCTTGAACAGTTCTACGAATCTTTCATTAGGTACGACCCCATGTGACCTTTACTTTCGCTCAAAACCGGAAGTTGAATTTTCTTACATAAAGAAAACTCGTCATATCTCATGAACCATAAACGTTTTAGACTTAAAACTTCACAAATACTTAGACCTTTGTGTTTAAATATATATGTGTGAAATTCGGTTTGATGATGTCATCGATGACGTCATAACAATAAATCACTGTTTAATATTTAGAAAAATCATAATTGGAGAATCACAAATGCTACATGTAAGATATTTGCACAATAAAAAATCTCTTGCCAGATTATGCAAATCACATACACAATGTGACACCATATGACCTTTGCTTCCGGTTGAAACCGGAAGTTCAAAATTCATATTTCAAACGTTCATTTCTCATAAACCAAGAAGGGTATTGTCTTGAAACTTACTATGTATATAGATTGTAGTATATATATGACACCAAAATGTTTTGGTGCGATGACGTCATCGATGACGTCATAACAATTAATCAATGTTTAATATTAAAAACAATCATAATCGGAGAACCATAAGTGCTACATGAAAGGTACTTGCACCATAAAAAAGCTCCGGCCGAATTGTACAAATCACATTCAAAGGGTGACCCCATACGACCTGATATATATTTCTAAGTGAAATTGGCCATTAAAATATCAAAATCTCGATCCAATACCTTACGTGGCATGTGGCATACTACTCGCGACTGATTCCAGTGCAACGGAGTGGAAGCTAGCCTTATGTCAAGACGCTTGTTGCCTATTAATGTAAAGCAGCACGAAATCAGACCAACGTAACAACAGTTGCGACAAGCTGTGCTGCGTTTACTACAGTACCACGTACGCCTTCACTAAAGGCTAGAAGTATGGCACGATTTCTGTGCACGTTTAGACATGTCACAGTTCATCGAACTTTTAACGAAAGCTCATCAATGGCGCAGCACAGCTGAAATGAATTCCTCTCAACCCGTGCTATGTTCGGCGTCAAATTGTTTCCCTTTTCGCCCTTCTGATGGTTTAACGGTGAATATGGAATTGAAGACGAAGTTTCACTGAGATGTTCACCTGCTTCAGTGTTTCGTATGACATTTATTATATATGAAAATGCAAGCAGAAAAGGACCAACGTTGGTTATGTTTTGATCACACACCGAGATTGCAAGGACGTGACATCAGCTTGTCAAGGGGGTTTCAGACCGGCACTCACGGCAGTGTTTATCGTTGCAACACGGTGAATAAAACGGTAAGCTTCGTTTCAACATCGTCGCTTTTCAGAATGATTGTGTGTTCCGTATGTAATGCACAGTTATGTTAATAAAGATTATCCTTAAATTATCAAGTAGTGAGGTTATTAAAACGAAGGAACGTTTAGTATGATCATGGAGGAGGTAGAATTGGGCAATATGGTATGATTGCTGGCACTGTCACTAGTGTCAGTTATATTTGACACAAATGTGTTCGCCAGCTACGTATTGTAGCATAAATATTTCACAACCCTACGATGTAAGGTTTTCATTCATAATCTGTTCACTTCTAAAACAGTATGCACACCTTCTACTTGTTACTATCTAATCTTGAAATGTTTTATGTCTTGAATTGTGTTTATTTTACCAGTTTCATCCGAGTCTGATGGCAGGATAAGAGTCTGATGCCTGGGAAGGAGTGGAGATGCAGCTTTCAATATGAGCCATCTTCAGTGTTCAATGCTTCCGTTAGTTGTCTACTAAGATTGTTCCTGATTAAAATCATGCTAATGGTCAGAGTCCAAACCAAAAAGGCTTTGACTTCTAATCTTCACTTGTGTGCTTCTTTGATCTGTAACTTTTCCAAGAGGTAAATTTACAGTAGTTTATTCAAAGTTCAAAATTTCACAAGTTATTTTGCAAGGTCAAACGTTTCTAAAGGAATTGAAATAAAACTGCTGGCTGAGCCCATTTTCCATTTAAATTAGTGCATTATGTTAAACATAGATAATATGACTGTGCGTATTACATGTAGGGCGGTTTACTGTGAGACTTTCTGTTGAAATAGAAACATTTTTTAGAAACATTCTAAACAAGTTATTGTATTTGTTTTATACATTGATAATAATGTGCTATGATTTATATAGTATTAGTGTCAATTTTATATTTGTTTGACACCTGATATTAGTTTGTTTATTGTTAATATTGTTTTTATTTTTCAGAATACAGCACATCCAGTATTGGAATGGTTTCCAGTGAAAGATTATTCACATGTTGTGTTTCTCTTCAAATTTTCTTGCCGAGTGTATGATGCACCACAGAGGTAGAAGTACATGTACATGTAGTATTGATAAATTTTTTAAGTCCAAATTTACGAGAGGCTTAGACTTGTATCTTCACGCAGTGTTGGTGTGAAAAAGAATTTCAACGGTATAAATGGTTTTAAAAGAAATGTTTTCTTCCTGAACCTTTTTTACAAATAACTAAAGAATCTGAATTGAACTTTGAAATTTGGCGTAGGCCTACTGAATTAATTTTCAACATTAAGACGGCACTTGAACATGATCTTGACGACATCATGAGGACATCTGAGAACATCATGGTGTTGAATCATACAAAATCAAAGTTTGTTATTTCAAAAATTCATTTGATAACTATACATTAGATTTGTAAAAGCTGCAAGATATTAAAGGGAGTTTGAAATTTAATTGTAAATTTCATTAAGGGACTAAAAGAGTGGCGGCATGGTATAAACTTGCCGTTTAAAACCGGTTGGCAGGGTCGTGGCCGTGCTATAAAGGACCGAGCCAGGCGAGGTCCTTTATTGCAAGGTCATGACCCTGCTTTTCTGTAAATTGTCAAGTGTCACGTCACCCGGCTTCGTTTTGAGAAAGGTCAAAATGCATAAACACTGAACGGTTTGGCGTACGCATGCGTTCCAATGAATTTTAGATTGAGTACTGGCATGTATTGATTGTCTCACGCGTAAGTTAGCGCCTGTGTATGTTTAAACAGTTCTCACTGAGTTTATCTTGCATGTTTAGACATGGCCGTGTGATGATCCTATTGACCTATCAGAATGGATGAACGGTCCTGGGTATTTATGAATAAATGTTAACAGTACATTGACGTTTCTTTAATGTGTTGTTTTGTTGACATCCATAGAAAAGCAAAATACAAATTTTGTTTCCACAGCAAGTGCGTGTTAACCGTTTTGTAACAGCCATGTATTAAATTCATGGGATAAGACAAAGTGAAAGTTTATTGTTTTACAAATTATTTTTTGTACTATGGTATTGTAAAGGAAATTTGTCATAATATGTGGGGACTTGTGAGACAAATCTTTTCCTAATGGAAATTCAGAGCAATAATTTATCTTTTATTTAATTCCATCATGACATCCCACTCAAACCGAACATTCATATATTTCATTCGACAAAAAATCTAACATCTGAACCAATCCTTGCATTTTCACAATCATTTAAATCATCGCAATTAACTTCACAAACATCACCAACATAACACACATTTGACCTTGAATTCCAAAACCGCAAACGAGGTTTTACCTTTGAAAACACTCTAACCTCTGAACCAGACATTTAATTGCTATGTTAAATGTCGTCCCCATTTCATTCAACACAATCTGACATCACTCACGAACACCTGTGTGTTTGTTGTTTACAAACACTGTACGTCTAGTGATTTTTGTTTTTTGTTTATTTTGTCAGTCAGTACGTTTCTTTTTAAGTTTTGTTTTTAGTTTGTTGGATTGTGTCATAAAACGTTTGGGAAAACAAATAAAGCAGGATGCAGGTCACAGTTTCTACATGTGACATGGTAATTTAGCTGGTAACCCTATTTTCTGAATAGCATAATTTTCAATGCTCTACGAAATTTGGCCCTGATATTGTTTTTGTCTAGCTCCCTGACTTCTGCATGTAGTGAAGGGGCAAAGCCATACAGAAGAAGCCCATTTGTCATCATTAAACATTCTTCCCCATTCACTGCCGCTGCAAGGCCCCATCGTTGACACGCTTACAAACACACCGCTACTACGTGGGTAGGCCGCGACTGTAATGTAGATCACTAGGTTAAATCCACAACACTCTTTCCCTCTGAATGCGAACAAACACACACGTATCCTTAAACCAATATGCCTCCATTGGCCAGTGGTTAATGGCCCAATGAGCTTTCTTCTTCTTTTTTTTTGACTGCATGGACACAGCAGGAATTTTCAGCAGGCAATCAGGCAGAATGTGTGCCTGAAAATGCTTGGAGACATATTGTGTTCATGTACTATAAAGTCTGACAATTTATACAACACATTGCAAAGCTAGATACACGCAATTAGAACATTAAGCATCCCTGTTTCAAGAACAACATCTGTATTTGTTTAGGTGTCTACCTGACATTCAATTGCTATGTTAAATGTCGTCCCATTTCATTCAAACGCAATCTGACATCACTCACGAACACCTGTGTGTTTGTTGTTTACAAACACTGTACGTCTAGTCTTATGTTGTTTCTCTTTGAAATAGTTTCTAAATCAAGACAATAACCCACCACCATAAAACCATTTAAAACACGTCCCGAATTCACCTTCATTTGACTTGCCATCTTGCTTTAGTGGCTCTGTCTGAGACTTGCCTCTCATATATCTACTAGCTAGATTTAGTTTGAACTTGCGATACAAATACATTTTGACATAATTATACACTTGCTTTTTGTGAATTTTTCATTGAAGTATACACTCCCCTCTGCTTGTGTGCATCAAGATTTTTTTTAACCAGAGAAAGTTGAGTAAAGATGTAAATTTCCTGCCTTACACTAGGCTGGGGCCATTACCAATTTGTTTGCACTTAAACCACAGGCGGTTTTGATTGGTAGCAGCTAGCTTGCGTTCTGTCATTTCTTATTTTCATAAATTATTTGGACATTCATTCTCCCAGTGTGCTGTGTCTGAACACATCCACTGCCTTCCTAATCTGCGTTGATCTCCTGAGAAAAAAAATCGATATCCCATGTAATCACAATCGTTATAATGATTGGTTTGGATCATTTGCTTTTGTTTTGATTTGATCTTCTAATTGTGTCTTGTATATGGATAATTTTCGGCTGTTGGCCTTTTTGGCTGTACTGGAGTTAAGGGCAGGGCAGGACTAACAAAAACAAGATACCCAGGCCTTGCGCTTAAGCTTTTTGTAAAGTAGCCCGCCGGGCCAGTAAACTGTGTATTTTACTTGCCCCCAGGAAGTTTTAGTAGCCCAGAATTGACATAAATGTAATGTTCTGATCGCAACCAGTTTAATGACCAAATGAAGTTATATTCATACACTCAAGAATGATTAACACATTTCATACATTAATTATTCACATCTAAAAAGGAAGAAATGAGCATTTTAAACAAGGGGGTTGCAGCCTACTGGGCAAGTTGAGAAGTGGTGTTTACTAGCCCATGGCAATTTTTACTAAACAATGTACGCCGGGCTAGTGTTAAGGGCGAGCCCTGGACTAGACAAGTAAAGCAAATGTTAAGAAAACAGGTGAGATAAAAATGTATAGTTGTATCGGTGAAGGACGATGTTGGATAAAGGCTATGGTGTACATTTGACTAATGGTGCAAATACACCATAAAATTATATTGTCATCTAGATTTTTATGGGCTCTAAATAGAGCAACTTTTAATCAAAAGAGATCATTTTGGGTATAAGATTTATACCAATGTTTATCTCCACCATCATGACCATGCAAAACTTTAAATCCAACATTAAATTTCTGATTTCATCAGGTGGATGTAATAGTCTCTGATACCGCTTTGGAGTCTCTTCTTATGTAATTAATATGCAGCTGTGTTTATCAAATTGTTTGCACTGAGTTTCAATTTCAAAATATACTTAACTGAAGTTCAAGTTTATCCCTTTTAGAACAGCGCCTAAAATTATAGGGTCAAATTCTAGTGTGGGGTGCAAGGCAGTTCACCATTTTCTCTAGGGGGCACCTTAAGTTCTGACCAATTAAAACTATTTGTATTTTTCCTAAATGTCATTTGCTATTGAGGTAAAAACGAATGCAGTGTCTGCCTGTTAGTAGAAAAACAGTTTAGAAAACACTAAAAATACTACATAAAAGCTCATAAAGTGCAACTTTTTATTCAGGTAATTTTAAATATAAAAAAACCCAAATTTCAAGGGGGGTGGGGTCACAACCAGGGACAAGTTTTTAGAGCACCTTGAAACCAGGGCCCAATTTCCTAGAGCTGCTTAAGCAGAAAATATTGCTTAACAAATGTCTGCTCAGCAGAAATGAGCAGGATACCAGTCACAAATTGTACATGTGACATGGTAGTTTGGCTGGTAACCTTATTCTGGTAAGCATAATTTTGTCGCGCTTAGCTACTTTTCGTGCTTAAGCAGCTCTATGAAATTGGGCCCAGGAGACCATTTAAGAGGAAAAGAAACTGACTGCCTTTTATTTGTACACACATCTGTAGGAGGCTTTCAGTAAGGTGAAAGGATGGTTTGAGGAAACTTCTGCCAAAATCCGTGACCAAGTCATTGGGTTCATATATGGGTAAGTTAAAGCTTTGGTCTGAACTTCCAAAGCCAGCTGTGGAACAGTAGGGGATATGACGTTATGTTACAAATTTTGCAGACTCCAATTTTGTTTGGTGGATTGTCATCAACAACAAAACTACTTGAGTGAAAGATCATTTTAGTCTCCAGCAAGAAGTTGTTCCAGATGACATAAAGATTAGATTTGCAGAGTCACTGTATAGTGAAGTGGTCAGACAGAAGGATTTGCAATCAAAGGTTGGGGGTTCGAACCCGAACAAGGTAACCGCTGATTTCACATTGACTAAAACAATTATTGTCGTCGGGTAACTGAATCACAATTTCTTTATTTGTGCGACAAACAAACAAGCAAAGGATTGTAAGTTGTTCATATTGTCCTGAATTTGTTTCTTGAATTAACAGAGAGGCAGAAGTAGGGTCCACCCCACTCTACGAGGATCTATGCACTGCTGGTGTGCCCTTTGGGTATGAAGCCAGGAGTTATAATGACTCCGTGTGGGTGTCGGTGGTTGTGGTAAACATGTCAGCTGATGATGCAGCCCTGTATGCCACACCTAAACTGGAAGAATACTTCAACGGAAAAAATGACCAAAGTATGCTCAGTTTTTCATTCTCAAAGTTGTTTAATTCTCCCCCCCCCACTATATTCCCTATTTCTTTTTAACTCTGTGTACACAATTTTTTTAATGATTTGTTTCATTTCGTAATCATCAATGATTTGAAAGAATTTGTCCAATTTGGCTTTTGTCATTAATATCATTATTGTTTTTCATTGAAGATTTGACAATCACTATGACCACACCACTCCGAATGACACGCCCTCGGCCTGAGACCCTAACTCCTGGAAATGAAGATGAGAATATAGTCCTAGCTTTTCTCTATATTTGCCTCCTGAGTGGCATGAAGACCCTCCCAAGCCTGTTGATGGAGAGGTGAGTAACTATAAAAAAAGAAAAAAATTGCGGCAGGGGTGCTTTTGTTGTTGGCCCTCAATCAAATAGTTAGCTGTAGCCTAACTATTTTATTTAGGGCCTAAGTAAGGTTTGCTGTTCGCAATGTTGATATATTTCTTATATAGTACTGTGTAGTTTTTCATGAGCTACTCCTTAAAGGTATTATACAGGATTGGTAGAGCTGATAAAATAGTCGCAGACAGTGTCAATTTTGTGTGATTCAACATATGCATGAACAAACAAACCTGTGAAAGTTTGAGCTCGATTGGTCATCGAGGTCACGAGAAAATAGTGAAAAGAGACCTTATGTGTTTTCTGTTTTTTCAAACATCGCGTTTTTATCACGCGTGATGAAAACTATTGTTTTACTCATTTCTCAGAAACGATAGCATTTTAGGCAGAAATATTTTAAAGAACCCTTTCTACCATTGCTTGCTTTAAATCATGTAAGTTAATGTGTGAATCTGTGAACATTTGTGTTTTTCGATCTTACCAATGATGTATAGGGCCTTTAAGTCTACATGGTGCTGCCTCAAAAAAAAATGTTACAAGCAAAAACCTACTGAGATTTGCAACAGTGATCTTTTTGATTCAATATCTTCTTGTATGATTTTTGTTTTGCAGGTGGTTATAATAGAGAGCCAGCCACAAGATACTATGTGAAGAAGTTTTCGAGCTACATTTCCTCCCATATTTACCAAGAGTTGTTGCTGCTGGAGTCTCTGTTGACCCAACGAAGGGAGCAGTTTGTTGGGGGTCAATTTTTCAATAATGTCTATGATCCGTAAGTGAGAGTTTGGCATATGGCCAATATGACTTTACACATAACAATAAACATCAAGGCAAGTTTGAAAGGGCAAGTCTGTTAATATTGACGTAATATTGACCAGCGAATCAAGGAAAAAACACATTTCTGAAATCATTGGCCATTGTTACTGTGAATAAGTAATTTCTGTAACTGTGATTGAGTAGTTAGCATTGCTACTGTGGTCAACTAATCACTCTTACTGGGAATGAGTAATCATTCTAAATTTGATCGAGTAATTATGCTGTTATGATCGAGTAACGATTCTTACTGAGAACAAGTAACCATTCTTATTGTGATTGAGTTATCACTTACTGAGAATGATTGAGTTATCACTTACTGGGAATGAGTAACCATTCTTACTGTGATTGAGTTATCACTTACTGAGAATAACCATTCTTACTGTGATTGAGTTATCACTTACTGAGAATGAGTAATCATTCTTACTGTGATTGAGTTATCACTTACTGAGAATAACCATTCTTACTGTGATTGAGTTATCACTAACTGAGAATGAGTAATCATTCTTACTGTGATTGAGTTATCACTTACTGAGAATGAGTAATAATTCTTACTGTGATTGAGTTATCACTTACTGAGAATGAGTAATCATTCTTACTGTGATTGAGTTATCACTTACTGAGAATGAGTAATCATTCTTACTGTGATTGAGTTATCACTTACTAATCATTCTTACTGTGATTGAGTTATCACTTACTGAGAATGAGTAATCGTTCTTACTGTGATTGAGTTATCACTTACTGAGAATGAGTAATCATTCTTACTGTGATTGAGTTATCACTTCTGAGATGGAATCATCTTACGTGATGATCATCACTACGGAATGAGTAATCATTCTTACTGTGATTGAGTTATCACTTACTGAGAATGAGTAATCATTCTTACTGTGATTGAGTTATCACTTACTGAGAATGAGTAATCATTCTTACTGTGATTGAATAATACCGATACTGTGATTGAGTTGTTACTGTGATTGAGTAATCACTGTGAGTATGGTTGAGTATCTACAACTGGAATTAAGTATTCGATACTCACTCTTATTGTGATGACTGTGGTGTGATTGATCAGTGAGTCACTTTACTGTACAACTCGATCACTGTTACTGTGATTAAGTAATTACTGACTTGATTAAGTAATTATATGGATCTGTGAATTAGTAATCAATGAATTAGTGAATGAGTAATCACTAATACAGTGGTATGGTACAGGAATCATGCATCCAAAGTCACTTAATCTGCTATTTCTATGGTTGAAAACCTGTTTATAAGCTCCTTTTTTCACTTTGAAAAACAGGAATTCCGACCGTCCTGATGAAATCATGCTTCTGGTGAAACCTTCTGTTGTCAATCCAACTTGCAAGGTGACGCTCTCTGACCTCAAGCTAATCGAACAGAAGGAGCCGAAGTACGTGGGACTTTGCAAGGATAATAAGAACTATGAGGCTAGGCTGTACTTCAGGGCAATCTGGGTCTCCACAACCGTCAATTCAGTGTCACCTCGACTGGCAGAAGAAACGGCTCTGCCTTTGCTGGATAAATACTTCAACAGATACAACACTTATGGTATCTTATTTCTTATCAATACAGCTATATACATTCCTTGTAAACATCACTTATTGTGCTTTTACTACACTTAAAACCAATTTGTATATGTAGCAAATACTGCTCAAACTTCTGCCCATTTTTCCTTTTATTCTTTGTAGTTATTACTTTAAATCCGGGTAATCCTTGAATGAAACTTTCAGATTCTCTAAAATATTTTATTTCTGCTGTCAATAGTGATTTCTCTTAAAAGCTTTACTTCATAAGTCTTAAAACTCTTTGGCTGTAAAGGAATAGATCCCTTAATCCTTTAGAAATGGATGTGAACCTGCGACCTCCCAATTTACATGTTGGTGCTCCACCAACTTGAGCTATCCAACCAGCAGGCTGTATCCAGCTCTATGATGCAGTCTCCCTATTATTATGTTTAATCCCAATAAAATTAAGTCATAATAAAGTGGGCACTAGTAATGAGTCTAACTGACCAATAATTGCCTTTTGCAGGTGCCTTGATTCCCAAGACGGAGCCAGTCCGCCTTACTTTGGACTGGCTGACTTCAACCTCCAACCCTGGATTGTCTCAAGACTACACCTTCTCCTACTTTGTACCCTTCAATCCAGCCTATGCCATCCCTCAGCCTTTGGACGATGATGTAAGATTATCATAAAAGGATAACGTAAAATTGTTTGTTGGCCTTTTCTTCCGAGAGAGTTAACTCGGAAACCATGTCCCACCCACCTTCTGTCTAAAATTCATCTAAAATGTCTTGCATTGTACACCTCGGTGGTCTCACCTCTGATAAATGTCATTTCTAACTACAGGTGGTTGTTCTTGATGAGCCAGCCTCAACTATTTTTGCTATGACTTTTGGCGGTTTCAGCTTTCACCCCTACAAAATGGAAAAATTTGAGGAGCTCGGGACTTACTTGGATGAAGGACAAGAGGATTATGTAATCTCAGATCCAGTTGCTTTAGAGTTTCACGATTCGTAAGTTGATGTTAGGAGTTAGGATGGCTAATCATACTACTCCCTTTGATTTGTTTATTTTGTATATTTGTATGTTTCTATACTTTGCCCAGGGTAGCCCAAACTTTCAAACTGGTTTTATTTGCATGGTTTGTGTGATATTTATTTATTTTTGTTTTGTTGTGCTTGTTTGTGATGGCTGAATAGTTATGAAAATATTTTGAAGGATTTAGATTTTGCGAGTTGAGATGTCATTAAAAACGTTGATTTGTTTTACTGTTGCCAAATGTCTCTTGTGATGAACTTCTACAGTTTTTATTCACACAAACCATGAATTTTTGTTACAGTTGCACTCGCCCCAAACACAAAAAAACAAATTTATTTATTCCATTAAAGACACTGGACACTATTGGTAACTACTCAAAATAATTGTTAGCATAAAAACTTACTTGGTAACGAGCAATGGAGAGCTGTTGATAGTATAAAACATTGTGAGAAACGGCTCCCTCTGAAGTAACGTAGTTTTTGAGAAAGAAGTAAAATATTTGAATTGAGGTCTCGAAATCAAGCATCTGAAAGCACACAACTTCGTGTGACAAGGGTGTTTTTTCTTCCATTATTATCTCGCAACTTGGACGACCAATTGAGTTCAAATTTTCACAGGTTTGTTATTTTGTGCATATGTTGAGATACACCAAGTGAGAAGACTGGTCTTTGACAATTACCAAAGGTGTCCAGTGTCTTCAACAAGTTCCTGAAGCTTTTCTGTTTGAACTGTTTTCTTTCAAGGAAATCATTTCTGGGTCTGTATCATCACAATGAAGTGCTTGTGCGCATGGACCCAAGTGTTAAGCAGCCCAAATGTGTCGAAGATTCCATTCCTCCATGCTTTCACAGAGGTAAATTTCACCTATTTTTGTCTTTTCCTTTTCTGTTTTCCTGCTTAGGGTAACCAAAAAATGTTAAAACTTTATTGTTTTGCTTTTCAGTTCAGGAGTCCATTATGTGTTTTTATTATTTTTATTTTACGTATTGGAGGTTGCCAATCACAAAACCCTAGAACAGGCCAATTAAGGTGATAGCTAAAAAGGAGGAAAAGGGGTAAAAGAAGAGGAAATCAAAACGTAGAAAGATGACCATTAAAATATTGAACTTGGACAGGTTGTAAGAGACAGGAAAGCAGGATACAGATATAGTGAGTTCCAAAGTAAGGCAGTACGCGGGAAGAAGCTTGATGAGTACCCCTGAGTTTTTGCTATGGGCTTTACTACATTCAATCTTTGTGAACAAAAATTAACGGACAGATTATCAGTGATGGTCTGAAGGTTTCTTCTATGAAAGGAACTTGCATTTTGTAGCTCTTTCCTGTTGGTATTTGTTTGTATTTTTCCCTTTCAAATCACACTTTGGAACTGACTTTGTTTACGCTTTGATGATCTGAATCGATCAACAACTTGTGTTGCCCTATTTGCTACTTGCATGGATCCGCCATGTGCATGTAATAATAATAGAGATATTTATACAGCGCATAATGCAGAAAGCCTCTATGCGCAACACGAGACATAAAAACAATGACATAAATATAAAAGTAAGTATGTAAAGCCACGACTTCGTGCTTCATTTGTATTGTATTTATGTATCTGTTTGGATGAAAGCATCATTACATTATTGTGACAGTACAGAGTTATTTAATGCTTCTATTCAGTGCTGTCCCCACTTGTATCTGACCAGTTTATCTTGTGTTGATTTTTGTGTTGTTTGGCTAGAGATAAACAAGGTTGAAGATCATGGTCTCTTTATTTGGGGGTTATTTTTCTGTACCCAGATCAAAATCATTTAGTTTGTACCCAAATTAAAGTTTAAAGGAACATTACAGAATTGGTAAGAACAAAACTTGTAAAATATACTTTTTGATCACAGATTTACATGAAAAATTACACGGTCTAATGAGGATGATAGTAGAAAACATCCCTTGAAATATTTCTGTCTGAAATGCCATATTTGATGAGGAATGAATAAACTAATTTTCCGATTGGAGTTTATCGCTCAGTGAGCGTTTTATTCTTTTGTTGAACCTATATGATTTCATGCAAAATGTGTAATCGGTTATTCACTATTTTCTTGTGACCCAGATGGCCGATCGATCTCAAACTTCTACAGGTTTGTCAGTTTATGTATATGGTGGATTACATAAAGTGCTTACACTGCCAGCAACTGTTTGTTAGCAAAAACCAATTCTGTAATGTTCCTTTAAAGCTCATTTTGCTACTCCTAGTTTCTCTCAAAATTAGTTACTCTTCTTTTTTTATGCAAGCCAGAAAAAAAATTTGTAACTTTCCAAGAAACTTGAATTAGGATATTGTAAGTTTCCATGGACGTAAACATTGTTTTATTTTAGTATGAATTTTAGAATGTCATAATGTCCAAGCCTCAGGGTTTGTTGTTTTCACAAAGAATTAATAGTACAATTCAAAAGAGCAAAAATTGTTCCCAAATAAAAAATGCTGATAAATTCTCCTTGCTTGTTTTCTTTTCTAGGCAAACACTGTCCTAGTTATCGAATTATGGAGACATTCAATGGTAATATTGAGCATCGCGTCTTAGCTGGAAGCCTTTATGTCATGAAGAAGACTCAAACCTGTATCATGGATGAGGCATACAGTGATGCCTATTTGTCGCTTCACCGTTACTTCTATGGTAAAAGTGGTCACTCTTTGATTAATTTTGCAGCAATGATATTAGTTCAGGAGGTTTTCCCACTAAACGATATCAGAAAACTCATTTCAGTAATCCATAAACAAGTTGCAAGTGAATTAGTTGTAATATCTCTCTTCAGTGCTTTAAAAAAAAAAGGCATTGTACGATCCATCGCAAGGTTTAGAGAGTTTCAACTTTGGTTTTAATTGTTTCAATGTAAAATTTTCCTTGTGATAGTGTCCAGTTTAATCAGATTTTTTTTCTTTTCAGGCTGGGGTGCAAACGGGGAAAAGACATTATTATTTTTATTTTTATATAAACTGCACCAATAAAGAATCTAAACACTTACAAATGGTCAGATTTATCGGAACCTCAAATAGTATGCAAAAAAATAATTAAATAATTCGATTCACAGTTATCTTCTGCGCATTTTGACACCGCTTTTGTTGCACTGCGATGTTGTTTGGCGGATTTATGGGCACTTAAGTGGCTTAAGGTCGAATTTCAAAAGTTAAAAAGCCCCTATTCACCCCAATTCCAGAAGTGAACTCCACAAGCATCACACAATGACAAAATCAAGACAAAAGACACAAAATTGTTCTGTTTACTTAACCATGAAATTTTATTGCAGTAGCTCCTCCGACTTCTAACTTCACTGCTTAAAGGTACTTCTCTGCTTTTATCTTATAAACTGTAACTGCTGATATCCTGAAGATGTTCCTCAATACTTAGTGTGTCCTACATCACTGTCCTGAACGGCAAGGATACGTCTTTTCATACTCTCAATAAGACCTCTGATCTGTCCCCGGTCAATCCCCTGCCATTTCCTGATCAGATGCGTCGCAGGCTTGATAGACTTATTGACTTTCTTCTTCATGGAGTCCCACAAGTATTCTATAGGATTCAAGTCCGGACTCTTAGCAGGCCAGTCAAGAGTCTCGATGCCCTCTGTCTCCAAGAACTCCGTGAATAGGGGCTTTTGCAACTTTTGAAATTCGACCTTAAGCCACTCAAGTGCCCATAAATCCGCCAAGCAACATCGCAGCGCAACAAAAGAGGTGTCAAAATGCGCAGAAGATAACAGTGAATCGAATTATTTAATTATTTTTTTGCATACTATTTGAGGTTCCGATAAATCTGACCATTTGTAAGTGTTTAGATACTTTATTGGCGCAGTTTATATATATATAAAAAGAAATTGGGGGGGGGGGCCTTTTGATATGTGCATTTTTATGGGAAGGCAATGGGGTGCAAGAGTTAAGAGGGGAAGGGGGGGCGCCGCTCCCTCTGCCCACCCACAGGTTACACCACAGCATACGTTTCTTTGACCCCAAAACAACTTTCTACTAAACTTTCTTGCAAATGTAGGACAGAACAGCAAGCAAGAGAAGATGACTCGAACTGTTCCAGTCATCCTGGTGCACAAATCAAGAGACAAGCCACCCCCGGGGTGTGACTTCTCCTACAATCTGTTGTTTTACCTTCCACCTGACAAACATCTTGATCCCCCAGAACCTATCGAGGTAAAATAGTCAGGGAATGTAGTCTAAACTCTCACCATTGTCACAAGGCAAATGCAGTGGTTTGAAATAATTCAGAAGTTATAGTAAAGCTTTGGTTATGTAAATCTTCAAAAAATAAATTAAATGTATTGGGTTGAAGCTGCATGGTTGATGGGACATGTGTAAATCATTGAGAAAGACACTTATGTCGCATAAAAAGTAGAATAGACAACAGTTTTCCCATGTCTTTGCGCTACCAGTGTCCCAGCAATGACGGTGCGGTGTGCAGCACTTACACGTACCGATTGGTCTTTAGCTGAATGCTTTGTTGTAACTTACTTGTTGTAATTTATTAGGCTGGTATTGAACTTACGAGACATGAATCCAAGGAGACGTATGTCATCACCTTTCCAAACGCGACAACCGAGGAAGTGGTTGCTGCCAAGGAGGACGAGCTACGCACAGAACTGGACGAACGTGGACTCTGTTACAGCACCAACGAATTCTTCATTGCAAGTAGGTTATGTGGTGTGTCGTTGGCCGAGCGGTTAAGAACACCAGACTCAAAAGCTCTGGTGTTTCTGATCATAAGAGTGTGGGTTCGAGTCCCGATTGTGGCATTTGTGTCCTTGAGCAAGTTCCTTTGCCATTATTGCTTTGTCCTTGGGCCGTAGGTCCTGTGTACTTGGATTGGTAGTGCACTTACTGTGGTAGAGAAGGAGTTAACCCCAGGGTTTCTGGTTCACATAGCAAGCAGCGGTGATTAAATTCACTATGAGGCATCCTTGGTTTCATAACCAGAGATATATAATAATACACAACAAAATATACAACAATACACCAAGGACTCTTTCCCCAACAAACAAGAAACCAGAACCATGAGAATTTGAGTTTTTTGTGAGAAGTATTTTTTTTGTTTACAAAGATTCATTGCACCAAAAAGATTTAACGTTTTGTGTAGTCAAATTTTCATTAGAATATTAAAAATCAAAAGATGCTGATTTGTTGATAGGCTACACACCTTTCCGTGGCTGTATTTTGTGGTGTGTATAAAGAAGTTGTGTGCTAGAAATATTTTTTGCAAACACTTTTTTTTTCCAGCGTACGATGCACCATGGAAGCAATTGGCTCGTCGTTGTGAAATTTGGATCCCACAAGCAATGTGCACTACCCCGTCAAGGTAGGTGTAATTCAGTAATTCGGGCTCCCCAATGAATAATGGGCTGTATGTCTAAAGGCTGCATCTCTAAGGAACATGGAACAAGGAACCAATGCCCCCCTCTCTTGCCTCCCCCCCCCCATCAATTGAGATTTAAAAAAAATAATACTGGTGGGTGTCAGTGGGTTTGCTGTATACATTCGTAACAACGCCGATAGGGGATTTAGTTATGGTTACATCTAGAAAGTTTACACTCGTGAGAGAGTATTCAGCAGTGAACATGATGGTGGGGTGGAATGAGTTTATGTGATCGATAAACTCCTCCAAGCTGTCTTGATCGCCACACCAGATGGGGAAAGTGTCGTCAATAAATCTCCACCAAACTAGCGGGGGGGGGGGGGGTTTGGGGCAGAGGACAGACCTCTAAGTCAGACATGAATTACATGAGGGCACCATTTTGGTACCCATGGCCTTATGTGGTCGACAAACTCATCTAAGCTGTCTTGAGCGCCACACCAGATGGAGAAAATGTCATCAATAAATCTCCACCAAACTAGATACCCTGTATCTGTAGAAAATGCCTGTCAGTAAATGAAAAGTTGTTCTAATTACTGAGAATGTGGTTGATGTGAGTTCCTTAATGTGTCTCACTGAGGGGCAGGATTTTGTATTGGCCTTGAGAGCAGAGACACAGGCGCTTATGCCTTCGCTATGGGGTATGTTAGTATACAATGATGAAACATCTAGAGTAACCAGAAAAGCAGAGCCAGGTATTTGATGTTTGACATCCTCTATTTTATGGAGGAAGTCTGTGGTATCCTTTATGAAGGAAGGGGTACGGGATACTAAGGGGTTGAGGAAGCTCCCCGCATTACCCAGAATGCAGTTACTACCTTTATGGTCCAGTATTCCATCCTTTCACTGACCATCCTTTTGTGCTCTGATTGGTTCTTATAGCCACCCCACTGTTTGTAAACTTATATAACTTTGATTGGCTAAAAATTTCCCTCTGTTTTTTCTTGATACCTTCCCGTTGTCCTTTGCTTCTCTTTTGTTGCTCTAAATGGATATGTTTTCGTTTGTGCTTGTTTATGCCTCTGACGAAGGTCCGGTGTGGATCGAATTGCAGTGTCTAGTTACACCACTGATTATAAATTGTTGGCAAGAATATTTGATGTGGGAAAAATATTTGATGAATCGGCATGCTAAGATGTTGAATTGCCGTAACAAGTTGTATATACTTTTCACACCAGGTAAAGGAATGTCATGTACTTTTAACACGACTAATAAAATATTGAATTGAATTGAATTGAATTGATTTCACTGTTTGATCTTAATCATTGTGGTTTGTCTTGTAGCAACAGAGGGCCAGGTCTGAGTCACAACATGATTGGCAGTTTGGCCTAAAGAGGAGAAGAATTACGGTGAGAATGAGTAAAAACAATTTAAACAAAATTAATGAAAGCTTTACGCCTTGAACGGACATTTTAAATCCCTGCAAAACATGCTTTTAAAACGAGGCCATACACAGCCATTTACTGAAGATGTGGAATACGTTTAGGTAATGAGTAATTCTGCTTAGCGAGATTTTGTACCCATAACAGCTATATGAAATAATGCTATTTTTATAAGTTGAAGAAGTAGATACCCAGTTTTTTAAACTTTTTCATAAAATAGATAGAAAGTTTTAATTGTTGTTATAAGTTTATGAAACACAGAGACCTACTGAGTTGTTTTTATAAAGCCAATGTCGTTTATTGCTCTCAGAATAAAATAAAGGATTGCACCAATTTTAAAACTAAAGCATTTCAGAGTTTAGCACTTTGTAGAACTCACTATTGCTGTCTAATGCTTGGAGATGCTGGTATAACCCAAAGGATATTTTAAATAAATCGATTAAGCAATTTTTTCAATGAAATATCTCCCAACTTACAAGGCCAGATGGTCATTTCAATGTGAGGGCTACACTGAACTGAATTTGGCTGTCGACCCAATTTAATTGTCACCAGGGGCACGTTGCAACCTACTCCTGGGGCTGAAATAGGTTTACCCCCCTTCACAGTCTGTAAGGATGAAGGGATGGGTATCATCCACTAGGAGCCTGGCTGGTAGAGCAGAACGCACTATGACTTTCCAACTTTTTACAAAGCTATTTTGGTTAATGAAGTGCCTTGCCCAAGGGCACAAGTGTCATGATGGGGATTCGAACCCACACTCTGACAACACCAGAGCTTGGGTCCAGTGAACTAAACCTCCCGGCCACGACATGCCATGATGTGTGTCCACTGACCAGGGCCCATCATACAACGCATATCATACAACAGAATTCTGCACTTATGACCCTATAGAAAACAAGTGCCGTAAGCAAATAATTATGTGATAAGCAGTGCAATGAAATTAGGTTCATTACCTTTGCATTAGGTAAATACTCAACAAGAAGAAAAGTAATAGTGTTTTAGATTTCTGAGTTAACTTACAGTTCAAATTATGATGTAGACTTGCTCCAGACATTTATCAGTGTTGTACCGCCTTGATTATTTGAAAGTTAACTGTACTTGGATGTTAAAAAGAACCTTTTCGAGTTAGAGATTAGGTCAAACTTTTAGAAAAACTTTAAGGTGTCACATTATTTTGTTTCAACAAGTAAAATAGAGTCAGTGAAACTATTTAACAAATCTTAGTTATCCACCCCCATTGGGCTTATAATTTTGTCCCTCTGTTTTGTTATCCTTCGGTCAAATCTGATTATTCAAAATTAAGTTTATTTGTTATCCTCTTTTTTGTCAAATTTTATGATTCTCATTTCCAACAATTTTTTTTTTTTCATAGAAATGTTTAAGTCATCATAATCTAAATTTATTTACTTTACAAGTATAAACTGAAATTTTTTGTTTTACATAACCAGTACGTTTTATTATGCATAAATTGTATTAAGTCAAGTACAGTGTGGCAATTAAAATACTCCATGCATAATAGTGTGTATTTCTTCCTCACATCTTATTCTTGTTAAGAAATGCCTCTTCGTCACACCCCTTTTCATGCTGTGGACCAACTGATGAAACTTAATTTGCGTTAAACTTTAAGACGATTAACGGAGCAAACATTAAAATTCATCCGCGTTATGCTAAAGCAACGTGCTATACTAAAAGGCCTACATTAACACTGTTGCCTTTCATCAATGACGAACTGAAGCTGTATCTTAACTTTTTGTTCCACTTTTCCCAGTTTTTGACGTGTGGGATAGGAGGTTTTGTATTCCAAGGACTATGTCACTTTACACGTTTGGGTACACTGGACGGAAACGGTCTCTGTGCGCGAGACATTCGATTTTTTTTTCGCGGACGATAATGTTTCATAGCGCCCCCACCGTTCGGCGGACACGAAGTTGTAAATGGTATCCGGCGGTCAGATTGCAAAAACATAGTGGCACTGAGAGGATAACCAGTGAAATATAAAATTCATATTTTTTAAAGGGCGCTCAAAATGATTATGTTAAAGCTAGACTCGAAACAGGAAGAACACATTTTGCAGGCAACAAGCTACAGAAGAACGTCAAACAAGTTACTGAAGTTGTGAACCGTTTGAACAAGTCATACCAGAGGACATTCCTTATAAAATAAGGTAATTTTTTAATTTTTACAGCTGAGGTAAGTGACCAGACAGACGTTGGCTGCTGCTTCTGTTTACACAACTTTTACCAGGTTGTTGGCTCGTAGCACCTGCCAAATAAATAATGACACAATTTTCAATTACAAGATTCCCTCAAATGCCCAGCAGAACAGGGAAAACATTTTTTTTTAACGGTTACTATTTTGTGGATTAAAGAAAACGTTATAATATGAGGCACGCCCTGTGTTGACCACTGCAAATAAAATAAAAAACGGAAAAAGAGGGTCCCTGAACCCCCCCCCCCACCCCAGGACGCGATTTTTCTTCTTCTGCAGCACACGTCGGCTATGGAGTCAACAGTTAAGGGATAGGCTGTTCTTCCCAATCCCTTAACTGTTGACTCCGTAGCCAGCGTGTGCTGCAGAACATAAATTTTACCCCAGGAAACAAGAAGGGGGAGGAGATAAAGTCGCAAACGTGTGTGTGCTTTTTTCCCCCGGCGGCAGGATGAATTTTTTTTCATCTGTGGCCTTTGCCGTTCGCAGTTTTATCTGCAAAATTTGTTCTTGTACGATACCGATCACTTGTAAAAGAAAATGTTTGTATTTGCACCAGTATCATATCGACTAGCATTTGAAACCAACGTGCCAATTTGTTCGGGAGACTACATGTATATTTTCACGTCGTTTCGGCATTCAACCCCCCCCCCCTTTTTTTCAAGGGATTGCTGGACATGTGTAAAAGATTGTAGCCTACTACTGAACTTGGATTTGAAAAACGCCGCGGGATGCTTTTCGCCCACGATAGGTTTAATGATTATTCATGAAACCATATGTACTTTCCTTCTTGAAGTCGGCTATGTGCAGGGATTAAAAAGGGCCGCAACCCTTTCCAAATAACACATCACGTTTATGCCCATGTGAAACTTTTAACTTCATTTTTTTTTTACAGTTATGTGACACCGTTTTCTTATAACGAAGGATTATCGGTAGGGTTTGCCGCCCACTTATTGACGCCCAGTGATGGCAAGCATAGGTATAGCATCGCCCAGGAATGTTCTATTCAATGTCCGCTGACAATGTACAGCGTACACACATACAGCGGCGGCGCTAATGGGGGGGGGGGGGGGGCACGGGGGGCAAATGCTCCCCCAGTTATTTTTGTTTGCCCCCCCCCCCCAGTTTTTTCCCCGAGGGTGGAAATTGAGTTTAATCCCAAACCATTGCACCCAATTTGTTACAATGTTGTTTGCGCTGTAAATAATAAACTCAATTTCATCCATCATAATTAGCTGGCACCATCAAAAAAGCCCAATACACTTTTCCGTCTCCGGCAATGTTAATAAAATGTGGATTTATTTATCTGTACAAGCTTGGAAACTTGCTATAAATAGAAATGCATTGTCTGCCCCAAACCGTAAGCAGCCATTGTACACGCAGTTCGCACAAACAGTGCAAAATCTTATTTCTAGAGTGAATTGTAGGCTTATACAGTACATTATAGACTTTTGTTTGCCCCCCCCCTAAATTTAAGTTTTCCCCCCTCTTGCCCCCCCCCCCCCAGATTAACAGGTCTGGTGCCGCCGCTGCACACATACTTTTGCACACACCGTTTGTGGGGACTTCCTTTGTTGTTCTATTGTTCCCTTTTCTAAAGAATTCCCTTGTGGGGACCCAGTTTAACAAAGAAAAACGTTGTGGGGACCTTTGTTCCATTGTGTAAAAGTCCCCATAACGGTGTGTATGCCTACCCACTCAGTTCAGAAGTGCTTTAAAAGTGTGTCCATTTCTTTATTCTAGACCCCCCCCCCCAAAAAAAAAACCCAAAAAAACAAACAAACAAACAAACAAACAAAAACACCAAAAGCTCTATAAGCTATGGACCCACCCGACGCTTCGCCCCTGGATCCCACCAGGGGCCGTGAGGCCGGCCCCTGGACCCCACCTGTTACCTTTTCTTGTAGTCCCGCTTAAGACATAATCATGGGGTCGCCGTTGCTATAGTATCAATATTGTGTGTGCCCGCGTCAACCTCCTAAATCATGATGGGAGAATCACCATGTCTAAACCTTAATCCGTACCGTTTGAGAGATCTGCAAAATTGTGAAGTGACGGTGCAGACTCGCGCAAAGTATGCTTCGCAAAGTATGCTTCGCAAAGTAACTATAACCAGACGGGATAGTTCACTCAACCGAACTTGTGCTCATGAATCTACCAGAAAATGCCCATCTATCAAGGTCAACTTTTCATTTGGTAATCAGATTATTAATTTGCACACGGTTTATTTAGGAAAGTGAATTCTCCTGCCGCGAGTGTTTACTTAAAGGAACATTACAGAATTGGTTTTTGCTAACAAAACAGCTGCTGGCAGTGTAAACACTTTATGTAATCCACCATATACATAAACTGACAAACCTGTAGAAGTTTGAGATCGATCGGCCATCTGGGTCACGAGAAAATAGTGAAAAACCGATTACACGTTTGCATGAAATCATATCATTCAAAAAATTAATAAAACGCTCACTGCTGAGCGATAAACTCCAATCGGAAAATTAGTTTATTCATTTCTCATCAAATATGGCATTTCAGACAGAAATATTTCAAGGGATGTTTTCTACTATCATCATCATTAGACCGTGTAAGTTTTATGTAAATCTATGATCAAAAGTATATTTTACAATTACCAATTCTGTAATGTTCCTTTAAGGGATAGGCTGTTCTTCCCAATCCCTTAACTGTTGACTCCGTAGCCAGCGTGTGCTGCAGAACATAAATTTGCCCCCAGGACAGCAAGAAGGGGAGGAGATAAAATTGCAAACGTGTGTGTGTTTTTTTTTCCCCCGGCGGCAGGATGGATTTTTTTCATCTTAGGCCTTTGCCTTTCGCTTTTATCTGCAATATTTATTCTGTTCTTGTACGATACGGATCACTTGTAAAAGAAAATGTTTATATTTGCACCAATATCATATCGACTAGCATTTGAAACCAACGTGCCAATTTGTTCGGGAGACTACATATATATTTTTACGTCGTTTCGGCATTCAACCCCCCTTTTTTTCAAGGGATTGCTGGACATGTGTAAAAGATTGTAGCCTACTACTGAACTTCAATTTGTAAAACGCCGCGGGATGCTTTTTGCCCACGATAGGTTTAATGATTATTCAGAAACCATATGCACTTTCCTTCTTGAAGTCGGCTATGTGCAGGGATTAAAAAGGGCCGCAACCCTTTCCAAATAACACATCACGTTTATGTCCATGTGAAACTTTTAACTTCATTTTTTTTTTTTTTTTTTACAGTTATGTGACACCGTTTTCTTATAACGAAGGATTATCGGTAGGGTTTGCCGCCCACTTATTGACGCCCAGTGATGGCAAGCATAGGTATAGCATCGCCCAGGAATGTTCTATTCAATGTCCGCTGACAATGTACAGCGTACACACATACTTTTGCACACACCGTTTGTGGGGACTTCCTATTGTTGTTCTATTGTTCCCTTTTCTAGAATTCCCTTGTGGGGACCCAGTTTAACAAAGAAAAACGTCGTGGGGACCTTTGTTCCATTGTGTAAAAGTCCCCACAACGGTGTGTATGCCTACCCACTCAGTTCAGAAGTGCTTTAAAAGTGTGTCCATTTCTTTATTCTAGGCCCCCCCCCCCAAAAAAAATAGTTCACTCAACCGAACTTGTGCTAATGAATCTACCAGAAAATGCCATATACATATAACAGTCTACCAAGGTCAACTTTTCATTTGGTAATCAGATTATTAATTTGCACATGGTTTATTTAGGAAAGAATAATTCTCCTGCCGCAAGCGAGTGTTTACTTAAAGGAACATTACAGAATTGGTTTTTGCTAACAAAACAGTTGCTGGCAGTGTAAACACTTTATGTAATCCACCATATACATAAACTGACAAACCTGTAGAAGTTTGAGATCGATCGGCCATCTGGGTCACGAGAAAACAGTGAAAAACCGATGACACATTTGCATGAAATCATATCATTCAAAAAATGAATAAAACGCTCACTGAGCGATAAACTCCAATCGGAAAATTAGTTTATTCATCAAATATGGCATTTCAGACAGAAATATTTCAAGGGATGTTTTCTATTATCATCATCATTAGACCGTGTAAGTTTTATGTAAATCTGTGATCAAAAAGTATATTTTACAAGTTTTTTTCTTACCAACCAATTCTGTAATGTTCCTTTAAATTTACTACACATTGGTGATTTGAGTTCATAGTCATCAAATCGTGTCTCTTTGTTCAACCCCAAACCACTTGAAATTTACCCAGTCAGTTTCCCTTGTGGTTCGTTACTTGACATATGTTTTTTTCTTCCACTCAAACGACTCTTGATCCCAGACCTCTTCGAAAAAAAAACCCGAACCCTGCAACGAAGTCAAGGTTGAATGTGAAACCTTAGGCCGAATATCTTTTTAAAAAAAACATGTTTAGCGTCCCCGCCCGTTTTCTTTTAAGAGGCCGCCTCTTTTTTTCCTTTTTCTAAAGGATCAATTTTAACCATCTTTGACAACTGACAAAAATCTGGAAAAATAGCCCGACCAGTTGCCTTGAAAAATTGTGTCGGGTGGCCATTTAAAAAAAAAAAAAAAAAAAAAAAGCAGGACGCTAAACATGTTTTTTTTTATTTTGTATGTTACCGTAATGTTTTAACATTTATCTAATGCATCGACTACCAGTCACATTGTATGCTAATCACACGGTTACAATGGGTACCATGGGTACACCGAAGCCTGATTGGCCGAGTGGAATTCGGTGGTCTGTTTATCCACGCCCCATTTCAGCTAAACTTATCAATAAAAGCAAATGACAAGCATGAATTATGCAGCAACGTTTCCCGACAGAAGATCGACATGGTAAGTAGGTTTAAGTGTTTATGTATAATATCTATATACAATACTTGAATTAGCATGGCCCAATTTTCGCCGAAAATGTTCGCAAATTTGTCGTCAAACACTCGATCTGCTGATCTAGACCATGGAGCAAAGTTGATTGCTCCATGTCTAGACCATGTCGAGGATTGGAAACTATTAGCTCGGATATAGCTCCGGAAAAAAACATTGGTACACCCGTCACATCCGAGAAGCTATTGAGATCCATAAGCACAATTACCTCAAGACATTGGCTATTTCATCAGCAGTGTCTGGCACACTATCCTACCATAGAGCATGGAGGAAGAAAATGGAGCAAGGACAGACCAACCTACTCCACTGATATCCCACAGTCTATCTGACACGCTCCAGTGCATGGCACAGGGCACTCAAACGCGATATTAACGCCGGGCCCTCCAACCACAGTTCTCCTTCCAGAAGAACCAATCAGAGTAGTGCTGACTGCTCACTCAACACACCGAAACCTCTAAATCCAAACAATACAAAGAGAGTAGCATCTCAGTCTCTGACGATGACTAGAGCAGGCTAGTCGAAACGCTGAGACCACTTTCGAACTCTACTCCGCAGCTTAGAGTAACTAGCAACACAAGTTTTCAAACACAAATCACAGCATAATATAGTAGATGTATAATGTACACATGGTGTTATATGCAAACTGAATAGTGATACCTCACCATGCAACTGACTCAAATCCCACATACTGGAATTGCGCAAGTAATAGCAAAGTTTAATCTGGCCTGACGTCGGTCATTCTTTATGCATGGCTCAAGAATGGTGACCCAGGAAAGGGACTTCGACCTTGCTCTATGGTCGGAGCCGACCCAAGCCTATCATGGAGAAACTCTGGTCAGTGGTGATAGTGCCCAATTAATGAAGTGTACACTACGGTGTGGCTCGATTCGCCAATTTCTAGAGAACCATGTTTTTTTTTACTGTGTTATATCGCCGTAGTATTGCGTTATATCGCCGAGCTATGGATTGACCAATCAGAATCGAAGAATCAAGCCTGCTTGAAGATAATGTGCTATATCGCCGTACTATTGCGTAAAAACGGCGATATAACGCAATAAGATATTATACGGCGACATTTATGAGTTGAAAGGTGGAATGTTCCATTCAACGAGGCGAAGCTGAGTTGAATGGAACATTCCATCTTCAACGAATGAATATATTCTCTCTATTGCACGAATATAAAACATTTATTATTCGTGTTATATAACACTAAGGTAGATCTTTGTCATTTGAATGAAAAGCAAGCACTAACATATACAATATTGTATTCTGACATCCATTACGAGGCCGTTTTGTACATTTGTAAAATGCCGGTTTGTAGTCTGTCGCGGGATGGTAAGCGTCAACGCTAAAAGGGTCTAGCGTGCAATAGTGTGCAAAAGGGAACGTTGAATAGAACCAAAATGCACGCTTAGTGACGTAGGCATGAAAAGGTGTGACTAATGAATACCGTGTGACCTCCAATTCTCCAATCAAATTACAAGGATCTACTTGGGCGTTACGTAAAACGCATTATAACACCCCTTACAAATATTCTGCCTTTTGATTGGTTTAGAGCGCGTCACATGATATGTCTTAGTTTTACTAGAAACCGCGCGCGAACTGCGCGGTACTATCACACGGCCGCCGATGTACTATTATACACATATGGACTGGCAATGAGGTCACTAGAGCACGTCTATTCCCCCGAGGGACTGTGAGTTACCAGAAGAGGGACCTATTTCCCGAGGCCGAATAGGTCCCTCTTCTGGTCACTCACAGGCCCGAGGGGGAATAGACGAGCTCTAGTGACAGAATCATGACAGTCCATATGTTTTATAACACAACTCGGTCCAAAATATGAAATAAGAAAAAAAACTACCGTGATCCGATCCAGACGCCGCCTTTTTTCTTATTAAGATGAGCCTGGCAACCTCTTGAGGGCGCTGTAACCAGTCAAAAATTAAAAGACTATTGCCCGCTTCGGGAACTATTTCCCGCAAATTACGCGCGTGCGATGTCTAGTTCATGGTTGTGCAAATCTCATGCACTAGCCTATAATAGTTCATCCCATGTGACCGTGTTTCAGCCAACCAGAATACAGAACTAGCAAGAGGTGTGTTATAGACCTTTCTATTGCAACGTCACAGCCCGAGTTTTTGCCAACCGAGGTCGGAAAACTATGGAAAGCCATAAATGCAAAACAAAAACAGATCGCCACAGTTTTTAACATTGATACACAATTTTTTTTTAAATAGTGTTGAATTTGTTGGAAACAAAGCAACCAATCATGAGAGGTACTTTACTTAGTTGAAAGTTTGCAGAAAATGTTAAAATTTTGTTGAAACATCTATTAACACGATTGAGTGTTTTGCTAACATTTGGCCTTCCATGCCAACCAGCGCGGTTTGTTTATCAACAATGGAAAGGTCTATAATCAACGATAGCCTAGCGACCGATGTACTAGTGCATGGATACCCTGGTACCCTGACTACATTTACTTCAAACATTGATTTAAACGAGCTGCTTGACAACCTCGAACCCGGTGTAATGAACAAATTATGTGCACTTGAAATACGGTTTAGAGAACGAACAGCAGTAGTCTAGTTCACCCTCTTATTTTGTAAAAAACTCGGTATTTCAACGTAAGATTTTACAGTTCTTGTTTGACGATTGATTGCCACGTACGTAAAGTTTGTGTGAATTAATTTGATTAAAGTATACAGATAGAATCAAAGGAAGAGGTGTTATAAAACAAATATTGACTGCTTTGTCTTGTGGCGTAGAAAAACTAGTCACTCTCGGTGATCCCCGGAGCCGCCTATCTTCCCTCGGCTTCGCCTCGGGAAGATAGGCTGCTCCGGGGATCACCGAGAGTGACTAGTTTTACTATATGCCACTCGAAGCAGTCAATATTTGTATAATAGATAGTTCCCAGTAGACGCCATCTTCATGGGCAAAGTGCATTTTTGGTTTGCAGATGCGTCAAGCGCTCAACTTATTAACGCAGCCGCGTTGTTCACTAACCAATCCTGCGATGAGTTTTGTAAAATGTGCGCGTGCTGCACGCCGTTCTCACACGAAACGGGTTTGTTCCAAACTGCCCGTAAAGATGGCCGATTTACGTCATACTGCAACCTATAGTACAGCAATAGAGTTCTCTAGAAATTGGCGAATAATGAAACCACCGTATTATTCGTCTCTTGATCCTGTGTTATGTTTCGTTTAAAACTGTGTGTAGTTCTTAGTGTAACCGCGTAAAACAGGAAGTAGGGTCGCTTCAAAAATACAGACATTTTAGCACGGTGCACGTGCTAAGCGAAATTTTGTAAAGATTGTGCGCGCAAGGCAGTCACTCTCGCTTCCGAGCCAATCAGCGTTGGTTGTCAGTGATTCCCTTGTCTGAAATACGGCTGCGGCTATGGCCGTTGGCTGCGGGGGGGGGGACACTATTTTTTTCTATTTAACATCTTTTAATGAAGGCCTCTTCATTCACTTTTAACTTCAGGACATTCTTTTTTTGTGGGCCCAAGCAAAGGCCAGAGATGCGAATCAGTTTGGGGTTTATTGTCGGGGGGGGGGGGCACGAACATTTATCTCGAAGCGTGGTGTCAGGCCCACTGAGGGTCCGGGGCCGCAGAAGAACCCAGGAAAATGTGGCGTGTTAAGGTACTCCATTCGTGCATTTGTCGTCTTGTTTGATTATGTTGAGCAAAGTTTATAGGGCCCCAGGAACAAAGTTCCCGCCTGAGTGATAGCACAACCTTGGATAAGCTTATAAAACATGATTTGTGTAAATTCTGATTTGTATTTCTATCTAATCTGAATAGGTACATCATAGTTAAATTTAAATCCGATTACAATTGTTTATTTTTTTAAATTATAAAATATTGCAGTATCGTTTTCTGATTGTTCTTGCTCTTTGCGGCCATCTGGCCCATGGAACTGCCTGGTCACGTGACACAAGTCTGCAGGACCTTGCAAGCAATCCGTTTGATCGGACGTCTACCGGCGGTACAGACAGATATGGAACGGCTGATAAGACCTGGGCAGATAGGGCCGGCTGGCCAACTTACGAAGAAACTTTGGTGAGTAGAACTTTCTGGCCCATTATGCCGGACCCCCCCCCCTAAAAAAATAAAACAATAAAAAAAATGTCTTTAGTTTTGTGACTCATATCTCATGATCTCGTTTTCAGTATCTTACCAGTTTCTGCATTTACCAACAGTATTAATATTTCATTTATTGTTTCACTCCATGCCAGATCTAGGTTATGTGCCTGGTGGAATGATGTCAGTCTCCTTTGCTGACTTTTAATTTGTCCTACCATTATCAGGGATGTAGGGCTGTTTTAGTAAACTGCTTGATAAGGGGACTGGCCGCTACAGTTTGCCTGCACTGCCTTTTCTTCACAAAACTGTTTGACAGTATTTTCTTGTTAATAGTTATTACCATTTAATTAGGACTAAAAATAACTATTCAAAAAAGGCACCATTAAAAGGGAGAAAAATAATATTCCCCGTTAAAAAAACTGACCCAAAAAACCCAAACAAACAAACAAAATCAATCAAACAAACTTTAAAAAAAAAATGATTTTGGCACAGAAACTGGTCAGGCCGGGGGTCACAATGTGGTAAGTTAGGTAAACACTTGGGGCAAATATTTGACAATTTTGGTTAGGCTATTCTGGGGTCGATTTCACAAAACTCTTCCTAACTTAGGACTAGTCCTAGGCAATGCTAAGAGATAGGACTAGTCCTAAGTTAGGACCAGTACTTAGGACTAATCCTATCTCTTAGCATTGCCGAGGACAAGTCCTAAGTTAGGAAGAGTTTTGTGAAATCGACCCCTGGTGTAAACAATTCTGGTTGTTCTGGTGTAACAATAAGAGAATCAGTATTCAGTACTTTAATTCACCAAACCTGTATCTAGGCCTAAGTCAATTTTTTTTCTCAATACAACCATACTACAGGAGACACTGAGTGATCCAAAAGGATGGTGGGACAGAACTTATACCAACATCATAGACAAAGTCACTGAGTACATAAATGGGTATGTAAAAAGCTTGATTTGACCTACCAAAGTAGGTTTATAGTGTACCCCAATGTGAAGCCCCAAATGGTTTCAATAATTAATAACGGTTTAATGTGGTTTTGTCAAAACTTAAAAGGAACATTACAGAATTAGTAAGAACAAAATACTTTTTGATCACAGATTTACATACAACTTACACGGTCTAACGATGATGATAGTAGAAAACATCCCTTGAAATATTTATGTCTGAAATGCCATATTTGATGAGAAATGAATAAACTAATTTGCCGATTGGAGTTTATCGCTCAGTGAGCGTTTTATTCATTTGTTGAATCTATATGATTTCATGCAAATGTGTAATCGGTTTTTCACTATTTTCTCAGGACCCAGATGGTCGATCGATCTCAAACTTCTACAGGTTTGTCAGTTGATGTATATGGTGGATTACATAAAGTGCTTACACTGCAAGCAACTGTTTTGTTAGCAACAACCAATTCTGTAATGTTCCTTTAATAACAGTTTAATATGGTTTTGTCAAAACGTAAAGGTAGGGTAATGTATTGCTTTTTGTCAATGTAATGCTAATGTATAGGCCAAATTGTCAATAAAGTTACATTATAAGTGATACCTGTGAAAGTTTCGGCCTACTTGTTGAGAAAACAGCAACAAACTGTCACTGAAATTGCAATAACCTCACAAATTTCCCACAATCCTCTATAGTTTTTAGTTCGCCATCTTTGTGGTTAAACAACGACGTTGAAAAGAAAATCTAAATGTAAAAATGATCAAAGATGGCGATTGTTAGCCATTCAGAGAGGATTGTGGGATATGTGTCGTCACTGAACACATCCTTGTTTTATGAGATGGTGCAGGTATCGACCTTGTCTCTGGCCACAGCATTCACAAACGGACACGGCGGAAATGTGAAACTCCTAAACTCGCCTTGATGGGAATTTTTGAGATTGCCTTGATGGGAATTTTTGAGATTCAAATTTGTTTACATAGGCCTACTTTGATTGATTTGTAATCAACGGGGCATTGCAGATGAAACAATTTTGCAGGATGCTTACCACCATACCATCTTTTTAACAATTGAGCTCTCGGATAGAAATTACACCATTTTTTTCGGGGTCATTACCAAAGTATGACCCTACCTTTAAAAGTAAATCAATTTTTCAAAGATTCTACTTTCTTTTTGTTCTTTAAAATTTTTGTAAGAGTGCCCTGAATTTTTTGTTTGTTCTTTGTCTTCAAAAAACAAATACAATGAAGGACAGAAAATGTTGCTTCCTGCCAAGAACTTATTCCACGTAACATAAAAGACATTAATTTTACAGATTTGTTTTTGATACCCTTTGAAAACTGTTTTTTTTTTTATCAAACAGAGAAAAACCAGGTGTTGTAGACACACGTCCTACCCCACACTACGAGGATCTATGCACTGCTGATGTGCCCTTCGGGTATGAAGCCAGGAGTTATAATGCCTCCGTGTGGGTGTCTGTGGATCTAGTAAACAGGTTCTCGGATTTGGCGGTCCTAAATGCTAAACCCATACTGGCAGAGTACTTCAACGGGAAAAATGACCAAAGTATGTTCAGTTTTTCTTTCTTTAGTTTACTATATTTGTTTGTTTGTTTGCATTAAAGGTACACGTTGCCTCGGGTCGGTCGAGTTGGTCTATAAAATTGTTTGTTATAAAATGCATTTGGTTAGAAAGATGTTTTAAAAGTAGAATACAATGATCCACACAAATATGCCTCAAAATTGCGTGGTTTTCCTTGAACTTTGTGAACTAACACGGTCGGCCATTTTGTGGAGTCAAAAATTTGACTCCATAAAATGGCCGACTGTGTTAGTTCACGACGTAAAAGGAAAACCACGCAATTTCGAGGCATATTTGTGTGGATCATTGTATTCTACTTTTAAAACATCTTTCTAACCATATGCAATTTATAAAAAACGGTTTACAAACGCTTTTTATAGACCAACTCGGCCGATTCAAGGCAACGTGTACCTTTAAAGTTTACATCCCTTGTTCTTTATCCAATGTAACTAAAACTAAAAGTTTGCTAGACTCTAGAGCCTTATTTGGAGTACAAACTAATGCACACAAATCTATTGTTTTTGTCTTATCCAGTGGCTAACCAGACATGTTCTTTTTTTGTTATTGTTTGCATTAAAGTTTACATCCCTTGTTCTTTATCCAATGTAACTAAAAGTTTGCTAGACTCTAGAGCCTTGGAGTACAATCTAACCCACACAAATCTATTGTTTTGGTCTTATCCAGTGGCTAACCAGACATGTTCTTTTTTATTGTTTGCATTAAAGTTTACATCCCTTGTTCTTTATCCAGTGTAACTAAAAGTTTGCTAGACTCTAGAGCATTGGAGTACAATCTAACGCACTCAAAGCTATTGTTTTGGTCTTATCCAGTGACATAACCAGACATTTTCATTGGGGGAGTGGGTGAGCAAGCCGGGGCAGATCTAGAGCTACATGTATATTTGGGGGTCTATTTAAAGACACTGGACACTATTGGTAATTGTCAAAGACCAGTCTTCTCACTTGGTGTATCTCAACATATGGATAAAATAACAAACCTGTAAAAACTTGCGCTCATTTGGTCGTCGAAGTTGCGTGATAACTATGAAAGAAAAAACACCCTTGTCACACGAAGTTGTATGCTTTCAGATGGTTGATTTCGAGACCTCAAAATCTAATTCTGAGGTCTCGAAATCAAATTCGTGGAAAATTACTTCTTTCTCGAAAACTATGTCACTTCAGAGGGAGCCGTTTCTCACAATGTTTTATATTGTCAACCTCTCCCCATTACTCGTTACCAAGTAAGGTTTTATGCTAATAATTATTTTGAGTAATTACCAATAGTGTCCACTGCCTTTAATGTATTGAGCCTTTCATTTGTGTTTTGAGGCAAGAGGGGGCAAGGGTATGGGCTCCCACCCCTCTCCCCTCTGGTTACGCCACTGGTCTTACCCTAGATGGATGACTGTGATTAGTCTTAATTCCAAAACCTGAATACATTTTACTTTTAGCCGAAATGGATCAATAGTGAGATAGCGCCCTCTAATCTGCTATGGCTTGTGGATGATATGTGCGTGTGTGTCTCAAATGTCAGTTAAACATTCAACTTTATTAGCTCGATATATATTCAACTCCGTTGTTTTTCACTCCAGATTTGACCAGTAATATGACCACGCCACTCCGAATGAGTCGGCCTTGGCCTAAGACCTCATACCCAGGAATTGATGAGAAGACATTCACCTATTCTCTGTATTTGCCTACTGAATGGCATGAAAACCCTCCCAAGCCTCTGGATGAACGTGTGAGTGATTTAACTGGGAGTATTCAAGTTGCAGATAACAATGGGAAAGGCACGGCTAAAGTTACTTTTTTTGTATGGGTATATCATCACCATTTTCACAAAGAGACAAATGAGCCTTGCAGTCAAACTTTCATGTTTGGAAAAAAACAACTGTTTGTTTAAAACCCTTAACCGTTATAGGTCCCTAGAATCTTGCTAACTGCAGGACGTTGCCTATTTTTTACTGACGCCCCCTCTTATTGTTATATTTTCATCTCCCATTAATTTGTTTACACCCTAGTGACTTCTTTACAAGCCCAGTTGTTGTCTATGATTACTTAAGCTTGATTTTGTTTGTTTTTAATTAATTTTTAATTAATTTGGTTTTAATTAGGTAGAGACAAACAATAAAGAATTTTGGGTTGAAAACAAAAATAATGAAAACTCCATTTTGTTATACAATAAGTGTCTCTTCATGAAAACACAAGAAAGACTGATTACTCATTTTTTGCCCCGTGCCAGCACTATGTTCTTCAAAGTTGGCAAATTAAAGATTGGCTGTTCATAAAAACTTTAAATCTGGTGAATTTATCCTTGTGCTAATTAGTGTAATTATGAAACGATGGCATTTTATGACTGGAAACTTTTTGGAAATGTTGAAGTCAATGATAACATCCAAAATGTGTAAAAAAATACAGACTTGCCAAAATGTGAGTTTTTTTAATGAATTTGCTGTTCATGACAATGGTGATGATTTGATGAACAAAAACACTTATCAGACTTGTCTAAGACAGGGTCGGATCCATGGCAGGCGTTACGATTATAAGGGAGGAGGGGGCACTAATTTACAAGGTGCCATCAACATTTTAGCAGGCAGTGGCAGGGCCTCGAATTTGACACTGGACCGCAGGCCCGAGGCCAGTGATTTTAGCATTGGTCCAGTAAACTCATGACCGGACAAGTCCGGCGGTCTTGTGTTTTCAATTCAAGAACAATTCATGAACCTCTCTCTAATAATATCTTGTGAACAGAAACAAATTAAGTTCAAATGTTGACTTTGAGTGATGATTTGAAATATACTTAATACCCTTTAAGACAAATGTGGTAAATCTTCTCTTACATGTCTTAGTGCTTGTTCAGTTAAATGCAAGTTACGTTTATAAGGGAGGAGGGGGCACTAATTTACAGGGTGCCATCAACATTTTAGCAGGCAGTGGCAGGGCTCAAGTTAAAATGTGCAAGGAAGTCTTTTCTCAGTTTGAATCTGGTCTTGTAAAATTACTTTTGGTCCAGTAAACATTTTGTGATACAAGGCCTGTGGTCTTGTGGGTTTTTCGCCCAAATTCGAGCCCTGTGACTTTGCAAGGGGTACATAATGTCCCCTCCACTGTAGGTCAATCCTTGACATAATTGTAGTATAAAATGTGTTATCATAAGCTTTGAGGGGTGTCTTCTCACCACGAGTATGTGGGAGCTATTGAAATTGTGCAGCCAAGGTACAATGTTTTTCATCTAAAGTTACTATTTTAGAAAGACATCTATTAGTTGTAATGACATTTTAGATACTTGATTTGATACTTATAGACAGGCTTGCAGAAAATATATCAGTACAGCTGGAACTTTACTCTATGCTGGATGGTGCTGTAACACAAGGTTTCATTTGTCGGCCCTGCCACAAATCTATTGTGCTTGTATTTTTTGCTAAGTTTTAAATTCAACTAAAATAACGGATTTAAGGTCTGCCTAAGAATATCTTATGCAAGCATTACCTTTTTTTATTCAATGTGTTTTTGTTTTTTTTGCAGGTGGTTATTCGTAGAGAGCCAGTCACGAGATACTTTGCAAAGAAGTTTTCAAGCTACACATACTCCTTCCGTAATTTCCAAGAGTTATTTTTGCTGGAGGATCTGTTAAACCAACGCAAGGAGCAGTTTGTTGGAAGTCAGTTCTTGGTCAATGCATATGATCCGTAAGTGAGAGTTTTACAAGTAAGCCAACGGGCTGAGGAATGACTTGTCAAGGAGATGTAAAAAAGCACAATTCCATTGATATTTTACGGTACATCGACCACAGGAATTAGAAATCTGTGGTTTTGATTCCTGACCTGATTTGTTGAGATTTTCTATTCCTGTTACTGATTGCACTGATTGCCAACAAGCAGTTTATATTTTGTTATACCGATCAAATTGAACTGTGGGCTAAATTTGGCAAAACTTTTTTTCCCAGATAGGTACGGGTTACAAGGGACTACATCCAGAGCCATTGTAATCTTCCATTTATTCTGGAAAAAAAATTGGCTCAAAACTTAAAGGCCCTGTACACTATTGGTAAGATCGAAAAACACAATGTTCACAGATTCACACATAACTTACACGATTTAAAGTAAGTAATGGTAGAAAGGGTTCCTTAAAATATTTCTGCCTAAAATGCTATCGTTTCTGAGAAACGAGTAAAACAATAGTAATTATCGCGCGTGATAATTTGAAAAAACAGAAAACACATAAGATCTCTTTTCACTATTTTCTTGTGACCTCGATGACCAATTGAGCTCAAAGGTTTGTTTGTTCATGCATATGTTTAATCACACAAAATGTGGAAACTGATTTTGAGCTGTTACCAAAAGTGTACAATACCTTGGCCTGATTTTCACTAAAAGATTTTATTTTGTTATTCTTATTTTTATTTCTTTCTCAGCGCATTTTGACAGATGATACTGTTTCAAAATAAGAAACATACAAAAACTTTCACATTATGCCACAGACAATGCACAAAATACATGTAACGTGCGAAATTGTCTGTACATGGCTAATGGACACAACTGTCAAAATCTTGACAATAATCCATTTTGTTTATTTTTAAATAACTATCCCTTTTTTATCATTGGCAGATTTTTTTTCTCAATACCTTGTAAATGAGAGCTGACAACTTTCCAGAATCGATAGAAATAGCTGTTTAAAATTTAAATCAAACATTTCTGGTCAAATTTGACCTATCATCTCTAAGGGGTTCTGTATTAGATTATGACACTTTTCTGTCCACTTTCAAACAGAAACTCCTATGTCTTAAACCGTCTGAATGAGGTCATGGTTTTGATGAAACCGTCTGTTGTCAACCCAACTTGCAAGGTGACACACTCGGCTCTCAAGCCTATTGCACTGAAGGAGCCTAAATACGTGGAACTTTGCAAAAAAAATAAGGACTATGAGGCTAGGCTGTACTCCAGGGCAATCTGGGTCTCCACAACCGTCACTTCAATGTCGTCTCAACTGGCAGAGTTAACGGCTCTGCCTTTGCTGGATAAATACTTCAACAGAGACAACGATTATGGTATTTAATTAATCGTTATTTATAACTGGTCCAGTGTAAATATCAATTATTGTACTCTAATACTCTAAGAGCAATGTCACATGAGGGAATTTACCGGCAACAAGTTCCAGACAATCTCCAAGAAGATAATTTCTTGAGAATAGTGAGTTACAACTAGGAAAATGTCTTTTGTTGTATGGTACTGCTGAAGGTTTCAAGATGAGCGGTTGGTTGCTTCTTATAAAGTTGCCTGTAAACCTTAAAGGGGCTATGTCGTCATGGTCAAAGCAGGCATGTGGCTGTACATGGAATTATGAACTCTCACCCACTTAAAGCACGCGTGTGCGCTCTTCATGCAGATGTGATACGGAGGGAGGGCATGCGCATGAGAGTTCATAATTCTATGTACAGCCACAGGCCTGCTTTGATCATGATGACGACACAGTCCCTTTAATGCCCTATGAGAGAAGGCCCTGAAAAGAACAATTTGTACAAAGAAAATTGAAGAAAATGTTTTTGTTCTTAGCTCATGAATCGATTGAGACCTATTTATGTTCAACACAGGCTATCTAACAACTGACAACACTGTTTTTAATGTCGCTTAAAGGAACATTGCAGAGTTGGTTTTTGCTAACAAAACAGTTGCTGGCAGTGTAAGCACTGCATGTAATCCACCATATACATAAACTGACAAACCTACAGAAGTTTGAGATCGATCAGCCATCTGGGTCACGAGAAAATAGTGAAAAATCGATTACACATTTTGCATGAAATCATATAGATTCAACATATGAATAAAACGCTCGCTGAGCGATAAACTCCAATCGGAAAATTAGTTTATTCATTTCTCATCAAATATGGCATTTCAGACAGAAATATTTCAAGGGATGTTTTCTACTATCATCATCATTAGACCGTGTAAGTTTTATGTAAATCTGTGATCAAAAAGTACATTTTATAAGTTTTTTTCTTACCAATTCTGTAATGTTCCTTTAAAATGTGTCTCCTTTGTTGTGGTTTGTACTTTACCTGGTATCGATCCTTAGATGAATTTTTGATATCCTTGACATTATTTTCAAAACCAATTGTTCTTGTTCTCCCAACTTTTTCTCAGAACTCACTTAAAATTAATCAGCTATGGGCCTATACAGTTTAAAAACGATAATCTTTTAATTCTGTTCAAAAATGATAAATTATGTCATGTAAAAGTTTGCCACTAATTAATTTATTTGATCACAAATTGACTTTTGCAGGTGCCTTGATTCCCAACACGGAGCCAGTCCGCCTTACCATGGCCTGGCCGTCCTCTCTCTTCAACCCAAGAATTACTCAAGACTACACCTTCTCCTACTTTGTACCGTTTGATCCCAAATCTACCATCCCTCAGCCTTTGGATAATAATGTAAGAAGATGTTAAATCATAGTGTAAAATTTGTATTTACCTTTCTTCCAATTGTTATCAATATCACAATCCTGAAAGATTATATTTGTGTTAAGTCAGTATACAAGAGCACCAGTCATCTTTTTTGGAAATGTTTCTCCAGAGAAGGCCCTCGTTTTTAACTTGGAAAATAATGATTGATGCCAAATTGTAATTTGAAGTTTCCAATAACATTCATAAAATCATTGCAGGAAAACATGTACTACTTATGAGGGGAGTGTTATTAAATATATATATGGGGAGGCTTTTTGTAACTGATTATGCACCCCCCCCCCAGCATCGAAAACAAGGTTACAATTTTAGGAGGCACAGGGGGTGCACCAATTTTTTCTAGAGGGCACTTCTGGCCAATTAAAACTGTAGTCGTTTGCGTTTTTCTTAAGCCCCTTTTCAGCACTCTTGTTATACTATTTGCTTCTTTTTATTAGATAATCTGCCGTGAAGGTTTAAACAGAAAAAGTTTCTTAAACACTGAAATCACTTTATAAAAGCTCCTCCTCTGTTTGAAAAATCTTTGTATGTCTTGCATTGCACCTCTGAATGATCATTTTTATAAACTGCAGGTAGTTGTTGTGGATGAGCCAGCCTCCACTCTCTTTGCCATGAAGTTCAGTGGGTACACCTTTGATTTCCTCAATGTCCAACAGCTTCAGGAGCTCAGATCTTACTTGAATAAAGAACAGGAGGATTACGTGACCACAGATTCCTTTGCTATAGAGGTTTATGATAAGTGAGTTCAAGCGAATCAAGCCACTGTCTTCATTCATTTATTTGGCTTACTTTTTTTTCATCCTTTGCTCTATAGGGTAGCCCAAACTTTCAAACTGCTTTATTTGGGTTTGTGTGAGTATTTAAAGGAACATTACAGAATTGGTTTTTGCTAACAAAACAGTTGCTGGCAGGGTAAACACTTTATGTTATCCACCATACACATAAACTGACAAACCTGTAGAAGTTTGAGATTGATCGGCCATCCGGGTCACTAGAAAATAGTGAAAAACCGATTACACATTTGCATGAAATCATATAGATTCAACAAATGAATAAAACGCTCACTGAGCGATAAACTCCAATCGGAAAATTAGTTTATTCATTTCTCATCAAATATGGCATTTCAGACAGAAATATTTCAAAGGATGTTTTCTACTATCATCATTAGACCGTGTAAGTTTTTTGTAAATCTGTGATCAAAAAGTATACTTTGCAAGTTTTTTTCTTACCAATTCTGTAATGTTTGAATTAAGTAACCCCCCCCAATTTTTTTTTAAACAATGTAATTAGTAATATATAAATAAACAAATTAAATAAACTGTTTGTTTTTTCCTGAAATTATTCCCTAAGGTACCATACTGTTAACAATTTCCCTGTCCTTTCTGGTTGAATTTATTTTCATTTATTTGTAGGCCATCTTCACTGGTTGTGGATCGTCACAATGAGGTGCTTGTGCGCATGGACCCAAGTGCTAAGCAGCCCAAGTGTGTTAAGAAAACCTTTCCTCCCTGCCTTTACAGAGGTAAACTTCTCCTGTTTTGTCTTGTCCTGGGCCGAATTTTATAAACCTGTTGAGCAGAAAACACTGCTTAGCAAATTTCTTTGCTAAGCAAAAAAAAAAGTAAATAAAAAATTGGGCACCAGTCACAATTGTGTAAACTTTATGTAAGTTTGACTGGTAACCTGTTTCTGCTAAGCATGATTTTCTGTGCTTAGCAATTTTGTTGTGCTTACAAGCTTAATGAAATATGGCCCTGGGCCCAATTTAGTAAAGCCTGTAAGCACGAAAAATTGCTAAGCACAGAAAAATATTGCTTACTAGAAACTGGCTACCAGCCAACATTCTGTAAAGTTTACATTGTTGAGACTGGTACCCCACTCATTTTTCGCTTAGCAAAGAAATAAGTTGAGCACTATTTTCTGCTAAACAGCTTAATGAAGTTGGACCCTGCAGGTCTTTTTCCCTTGAAAACAAAAATCAATGCAATACTGTTGACTAGTTTTCATGTTCCTTGAGTTTCAATACATTGCTACATGTACTTTTAAAAAATAATTGTAAAGATACTAATTGTTTAGGGCAAGAAAGTTTTGTTTTAAAACTTTTGACCCATAATATTTATGTTTTACCCATATACCAATGTGTAAAGCACTGTATACCCAAGTCCTGTTGAACAAAAATTCACAGGCATATTTCTTGTGTGGGAATCGAACCCACGACCTCTGCCATTCTAGACCACCAATTTTGCCTGGTAGGAAGAGGCAGTTCAAATCCTATATTTTAGCAGCGATACGGCAGCAATATATTAGATGTTAATTTGCTTCTGGTATAGTATACAAATAATGAATGTTTATGAGTGCAATGGTGCGAATATTTTCATGAGTTGAAAGGTGGAATGTTCCATTCAACGAGGCGGAGTCCGAGTTGAATGGAACATTCCATCTTTCAACGAATGAAATATTCTCACTATTGCACGAATGAAAAACATTCATTATTTGTTTTATGTAACATCCAAGTAGATCTTTGTAATTTTGATTGGAGGATACAACTTTCAAAACAAACAAAGCGTACAGTATTTAATTGTGATATTACACCCATTTCTTTTGGTTCGGCTTGTTTGGATTCACCAGTGACCAAGTGCGTTCTGTACTTCTATTTTGAGACACGCAGGCGCTGTATTGTAGTATGCCTTGCAGTATAACTGTACTGCTGCATTATCAAAGACACGCGCACGCAATGATGTGGTACGCACCGTGCAATATAACAAATCGGATGGAACGAAAAATGCACGGTGAATGAAACGAAAGATGCACGGTGAATGACGTAGCGTGCAATGGTACGTTTATTTGCTATCCGTGACGGACAATCCTCCAATCAAATGGCAAGGATCTGCTTGGGTGTTATATAAAGAATAATATTTATGTTAATACCTACCATCCCCTTGCACCTAATTCACACCAGGGGTTACTTCTGCCATGTTTGACATTGTGGGGGTCAACAGTGTGTAAACCCTGCATCACCTAAAGTGCGCACTAGCATTATTCATTGTCCCTCCCACCTCAACTAAAACTTACGGTGAGCGTTCTTTTACCCACGCCTCCTCAGTTTTATGGAATGCACTTCCAGATTCCATGAGAAATCACAATGATTTAAACAAGTTCAAGATTTCTCTTAAAACATATTTATTCAATGTTAAAAGTGTACACCCATGAACTCAGTGTCCAACACTACATGTACTTTTTTGCTTCTAAGTGGATTTTCTTATCTGCATTACTTTTTCTTGTAATTTTTTCCTCTCTATGTAAAGCGCATAGGGACATGCTATCCTGTAATGTGTTATGTGCTATAAAAGAACTGTGTATTATTATTATTATTATTATTATTGTATAACCCTCAATAACATTGACTCCTAGAATGGTGCAACCAATATTAGTGTGATGATCACGTCAGGTGAATGAGATCAACAAAACTGAAAGCTTTAAAATGAATCCTTTTGTTTAAATGCTTTCCTACTAATAGGCCTATTTTTTTATGGGGATGAAGAATACTTCTTTCTAATCACACATCAGGGCCCAATTTCATAGCGCTGCAGAAAGGAACATTACAGAATCAGTTTTTGCTAACAAAACAGTTGCTGGCAGTGTAAGCACTTTATGTAATCCACCATATACATAAACTGACAAACCTGTAGAAGTTTCAGTTAATCGGCCATCTGGGTCACAAGAAAATAGTGAAAAGCCGATTACATATTTGCATGAAACCATATAGATTCAACAAAAATAAAACGCTCACTGAGCGATAAACTCTAATCGGAAAATTAGTTTATTCATTTCTCATCAAATATGGCATTTCAGACAGGAATATTTCAAGGGATGTTTTCTACTATCATTATCATTAGACCGTGTAAGTTTTATGTAAATCTGTGATCAAAAAGTATATTTTACAAGTTTGTTTCTTACCAATTCTGTAATGTTCCTTTAACTGTGGCAGAAAAATTTGCTAAAGCGTAAGCGTATTTCACAGGATTAGTAAAAAAAGTGGGCGGCCAGCCTGAGCTTTCACCATGGATTTGCATTGTTACATCATTCATTTTCATACAGTAAGCACTGGAAGGTTAGCATGCCTTTTCGTTCGCTTATGGTTAGCACCGCTATGAAATGGAAACTCGCACAGTAAGCACAAAATTGGCCGTTAAGCATCTCTATGAAATTGGGCCCATGACTCGGTTTGTTCACTCTCAGATGCTGGCCAGGAGGTCAGCTGATAGGAGTTAATCAATCAACGATGTGTGTTAACCTGGACCTGTATCTGTTGCCATTGTTTTGATTGTTGTGTTGTTTAGCTAAAGATAAACAAGGTTAAGGGATGTGGACTTTAATTTTTTGTGTTTGAACTTTGATCGGGTTAAGTTATTTTGATGACAAATATTTGTCTTAGGTAAAATTAATTTATAAATATATATATATATATATATCTATATCAACAGTGTGCCCGAAATTTAGTTTCTATATATATATATATATACATATTGTTGTGTGCCAAGAAGAAGGACCTAACAAAAAGTTCTGGAGAAAGGGGCAGAAGCAATTAATGTTCAAAATTTATGTTTCAAGAAAACTGAGTGTTGAAGTTGCAGTGGTTTTCTGCCATCCATAAATCCTTGCAGGAAGGTTAAATTCTGCATGGGAATGGGGAAACGTGTCTTTTGGGTAATTCTAGCAGCAAAAGGGGAACAGTAATGCATATTTCTTTAGTAAGGAGCCATTTTTTGCTTACGCTATTACTGGAAATAAGTACTTTGTGTGCTTGGAAGAATTGCACAGAGTCTTACGCTCTTCTTCGGAGCACAAAACAATATGATTATTCACAAGTAAAAACTTTAAAAGTTATTGAATTGAAACTCAAGTTTCTAGAAAAAGGTGATCGCATTAAACAAAATACACAAGTTTTGTTTTCTTAAAGAAATAATGTAGGCTCTGCTTTGGATCTCACATTTAGAGTTTGTTTTCCAAAAATAAGTAATGCTTACATTCTTCTGATTTGTTTGCCTGCTGTATAACAACAAATACACACACACACACAAAAAAAAACAATGACTTAAATGTTGCATGTTGCTACATGAATTAGTTACTCTGAATGTTTGCAATAGTTCAAGTGTATTTATTTGCAAATAAAACTGCGTTCATATTCTTCTTCTGGTTCGTAAATTTTTTCGTGAATAAGAGAATGCCTCCAAATTAAGAAAGAAGGGTACAATTTTAATAGAACAATAAATTGACTTTTTGCGGCCTGTACTTTTTGATCTGGATTGTCATTAAAGGAACGTTACAGAATTGGTTTTTGCTAACAAAACAGTGCTGGCAGTGTAATCACTTTATGTAATCCACCATATACATAAACTGACAAACCTGTAGACGTTTGAGATCAATCGGCCATCTAGGTCACGAGAAAATAGTGCAAAACCGATTACAAATTTGCATGTGTTATAAAATGCATGAATAAAACGCTCATGAGCGATAAACTCCAATCGGAAATTAGTTTGATTTATTTCTCATCAAATATGGCATTTCAGACAGAAATATTTCTAGGGATGTTTTCTACTATCATCATCATTAGACCGTGTAAGTTTTATGTAAATCTGTGACCAAAAGTAAATTTTACAATTACCAATTCTGTAATGTTCCTTTAAGTGTTGAAGTATTTTGAGTGGTTCTTTTCCTGCCAAATATTCAAATGGTGAGAACATTTTCTCTTGGTTTGTTTACTTTTACAGATCGAGAGTGTCCCAATTACCAAGTTTTGGAGACATTGAAGGATAACATTGAGCATCGCCATTTAGCTGATAGCCAGTATGTCATGAAGAGGACTCGAACCTGTAACATGAGCCAGGCCTATGATGACGCATATATGCCACTTTACCGTTACTTCAAAGGTAAAACTTCCTTTGACTGGTCCCCTGTCTGTATCCTTCTGGATAAAGACAGGTACTGGTCTACAAACCCAATGATTTCATTTGATACAATGATTTCATTTGATACAATGATTTCATGGGATACAATGATTTCATGGGATACAATGATTTCATGGGATACAATGATTTCATGGGATACAATGATTTCATGGGATACAATGATTTCATGGGATACAATGATTTCATGGGATACAATGATTTCATTGGATGCAATGATTTCATTGGATACAATGATTTTATTGGATACAATGATTTCATCGGATACGATGATTTCATCGGATACAATGATTTCATTGGATACGATGATTACATTGGATACGATGATTTCATTGGATACGATGATTTCATCGGATACAATGATTTCATCGGATACAATGATTTCATTTGATAAACGTGCAGTGACGTAAGCTTTCCATATCTGTGCTATGATTGATCGGACGTGATGAAATTTGTCAGCTTGCACTTTCGATCGTCTGCATGCAGTGTGTGCATAATGTTTGTACATCATGTCATGTTGTTTTATTCACTTTGTAATATGTGTACGTGTGAAGTGAGTGCAGATAATAAAATAAGAACTCTGCAATAATTATTTTGGGGAAACTGTCACAGCAAAACAAACATCAGAAGATTCCTGTCTGTTACCCATTTCCTTTACAATGAATTAACATCCCCAATGAATTTACCATACCAATAATTTTGAACAGAGTTGACTGATGATATTATGGATTTCCTCAGTAAAATGTACCACTTAAAGGAAAAACAGTTGCTGGCAGTGTAAGCACTTTATGTAATCCATCATATACATAAACTGACAAACCTGTAGAAGTTTGAGATCGATCGGCCATTACACATTTGCATTAAATCATATAGATTAAACAAATGAATAAAACGTTCACTGAGCGATAAACTCCAATCGGAAAGTTAGTTTATTCATTTCTCATCAAATATGGCGTTTCAGACAGAAGTATTTCAAGGGATGTTTTCTACTATCATCATCATTAGACCGTGTAGGTGTTATGTAAATCTGTGATCAAAAAGTATATTTTACAAGTTTTGTTCTTACCAATTATGTAATGTTCCTTTAAGAACAGCTGATCGATTCAGATTGACCCGAGTTGGGTGATTTGAACTTTAACTTATACCAAAGAATTAAACACTGCCTTTTTTTATAATGACCATCATACAGTTCTATCTGATTTCTTTAGAGCACATGGCATAAAGACCAACCATACCCTTAATTTTCTTGCAAATGTAGGAGCAAACACCGAACAATTGATTATGAACCGTACCACTCTGGACGTGATCCTGGTCCACAAATCAACAGACAACCCACCCAAGGGGTGTGACTTCACCTACAGTCTGTTGTTTTACCTTCCCGCTGACAGACAGCTCAGTGCTCCAGAACCAACTGAGGTAAAATAAAAACAAGACATTAGGCCGAGTAAAAAAATTAACATGTTTAGCGTCCCCGCCCGCCTCCTCTTTGGCCGCCGCCTCCTTTTAAAAAACTTTTTACTATTTAAAAAAAAAAGGGAAAAAAAGGAAAAGAAAAAAAGAGAGAGAGAAAAAAAAGGGGAAAATTTGACTTAAATGATACAAATCATTTGTTTTGTCATACATTGCATCAGTACACTAAAAAAGCACAAAATCTGTGAATAAGTATACCTTGGCCAGCCATATTTAGCATGGCGGCCATCTTGGAAAAAAATTGGAAAAATAGTAAAATAGTAGAGCCCTGTCTCCTCCTCTTTTTGAAAAAGTCCGGACATGTTCAATGTCTTGTCCAACATGTTTCTTAAATGTATTGTGTGTTTGAACAGTAGAAAAAACAATGGATGTTTGAAATTTAAAAAAGATTTGCGACCATCTTGAATTAAAAAATTAAAAATAAAAAGCCCCTCCTCCTTCCTTTTTTTTTAGAAACCCGGACGCTAAACATGTTTCTTTTTTTACTTGGCCTTATCTAGAATTAACCCCCAAAGTTAGGTAAAGAATTTGTTGAATAAATCATTTGCATTGTCTGGGAAGTATTGTTATTTGTTTTTCTTGTATGCAAGTTTGCCCCAAACAAGGCTGAGAGCTACTCTAGGTAAAAGGCTACAAGAAGAAAAATATTTAAGATGAAAATAACTTAAGGGAGCTGAAGGTAGGAATTGATATTCCTCTTAAAACAGTCTAGATTGTAGGATGGAGGAAAACATGCACCAGGCAAAGTGTTCCAAAGGGTTGCAGTACGTGGAATAAAGCTGTTTGAATGGCTCTTTGTTCTACATCTCAGTATTGGATCATGTTCTGTACCAGTGTTAGACAAGTTTATACAAAATTTCACTTTTAAGATAAGAAAAAGATTATTGTTATTTTCTTTTTTGTTATCGGCTACACATTTACAGATTTTATTCAATCTAAGTTTTGAAGAGAACTTTTGAAAGTTACTCTTCTGTGGGAAAATTTACACGAAACTTTTGTTTGAGCAGGTCACACTGTGTTTTGAGCTTCAACATTTTCAATTTTTTTGCTAATATCTTAAAACTGACTTTCACTGGTTGTTCCACCTAACCATACCTTTGGCGACACAACACATTTTGTTGCCCATTTGCATCCTTATAGTGTAGCTGTCTCTAAAGCTAAAACTCAGTGGTACTCAATAAGCTTCTTATCCACGTACTGCCTTACTTATGAACTCACTACCTGTATCCTGCTTCCTGTCCCAGTTCAAACGCAATAGTAATGGTCAGCTTTCTCCATTTTGATTTCCTCTGCTTTGATCCCCTTTCCCCCTTCTTTGGCCCTCACATTGAGTGTCCTGTTTGATGGTCTTGTGATGGGCAACTCCCCATAAAAATGTAAACACTTAAAAGCACACAGGTAAAGAAAATGGTAAGTGAAAGTGTGCAGTAAAGCACGGCAACGGTTTTATTTATAACACTCAAAGGTCAATAGTAAAGGTCATGGTCTGTCCCGAGCCAATATGGCTCATCAGGCTGGTGTTTATATCCGGGTTCATAGGCCAATCAGCTTTTAGATAAGTAACTATTGACCCATTGCACAACGCGCAGCGCACTTACATGCGCCAATCCTGTCAGCCATTTATGTTCAGTAATGCACGACAACAAATGTGTTTATAACACTCATAGGCTGATAGTAAGGGTATGGTCTGTCCCGAGCCAATATGGCTCATCAGGCTGGTGTTTATATCCGGATTCATAAGCCAATCAGCTTTTAGATAAGTAATTATTGACCCATTGCACTACGCGCAGCGCACTTACATGCGCCAATCCTGTCAGCCATTTATCTTCAGTAATGCATGACAACAAATGTGTTTATAACACTCATAGGCTGATAGTAAGGTCATGGTCTGTCCCGAGCCAATATGGCTCATCAGGCCGGTGTTTATATCCGGATTCATAGGCCAATCGGCTTCTAGATAAGTAATTATTGGCCCATTGCACAACGCGCAGTGCATCATGCGCCAATCCTGTCAGCCATTTATGTTCAGTAATGCACGACAACAAATGTGTTTATAACACTCATATGCTGATAGTAAGTGCGCTGCACATTGTGCAGTAGGTCTGTCCCGAGCCAATATGGCCCATCAGGCCGGTGTTTATATCCGGATTCATAGGCCAATCGGCTTCTAGATGAGTTGTTTAGTATTGACCCATTGCACAACGTGCAGCGCACTTACACACGCCTATCCTGTCTGCCATTTTGGGAGTCAAAATGTACACAAAGCAGTTGACTCCCAATATGGTGGAAATGGTGGACACGCATTGTGCAGAGGTGCGTCCTGCGTTGTGCAAGAGGTGCGTCCCGCGTTGTGCAGAGGTGCGTCCCGCGTTGTGCAGAGGTGCGTCCCGCGTTGTGCAGAGGTGCGTCCCGCGTTGTGCAAGAGGTGCGTCCCGCGTTGTGCAGAGGTGCGTCCCGCATTGTGCAGAGGTGCGTCCCGCGTTGTGCAAGGGGTCAATGCCCTATTTATTCTACTTTTTCAGGATGGCGTTGAACTCATCCAACAAGAAGCCAAGGAAGCGTTTGTCATCACTTTTACAGATGCAACAACTGACCAAGTACTTGCTGCCAAGGAGACCGAGCTACGCAATGAACTGGACAAACGTGAACTCTGTTATAGTACCAGTGAATTCTTCTTTGCAAGTAGGTGTACAAGATAAGATTCACACAGAAAGTCATCCCACTCAAGTCATTCATCTTTATGCAAACACTATCAAGTCCTTGCCAAATGTTAAATTTGTGCAGGAAATTTGTTACAGAAATAAAACCCCAAAGAGACAATTCTTGTTTAAATTCTGGAAAAAACGAAATGATACTAAGGCAACAAAATTGTGTGTCATACACACGACTGTATTCTTTGTTTGAGTTTTCAATTTAGAGGATGGAAATAAAGTTTCTTGTTCTGACAAAGCTATAAGTTTTCTTCTCTTTATTTTTCTTTAAATCATATCTTTTGATTATTTATTTGTTTTTTGGAAGGCTATGATGCATCATGGAGACCCGAGCCCCATCGCAAAGAGATTTGGATCCCTGAAGCCATTGAGTGCACCACACCAAGGTAAGAGGACTGTGGTACTTTGGGCTGAAAACAACCATTATCTTTAAAATTAAATCAGCAGGCTGTATTTTTAAGGAACAATTTTGAAATGCATGTATTACCTTATGACCAGAGCCCCTTGATGTTTCATTGTTGCAATTGGTATAAGTTTGTCATTGTTGCAATATTTACATCCAGAACATAATCTCTGCACAACAATTATTGGTAGTAAACATAACAGCAACAGAGGGATGGGAGGACATAAATGGCAACTGAATGCCTCCTAGATATGTAGAGTTTGATCAAGGTTAAAGGCACTGGACACTATTGGTAATTACTCCAAATAATTGTTAGCATAAAAACTTACTTGGTAACGAGCAATGGAGAGCTGTTGACAGTATAAAACATTCTGAGAAACAGCTCCCTCTCGTGAGGTCTCGAAATCATCAAGCATCTGAAAGCACACAACTTCGTGTGACAAGGGTGTTTTTTCTTCCGTTATTATCTCGCAACTTCGACGACCAGTTGAGTTCAAATTTTCACAGGTTTGTTATTTTGTGCATATGTTGAGATACACCAAGTGAGAAGACTGGTCTTTGACAATTACCAAAGGTGTCCACTTGATCTGCAACTGTTTTCACGGACGAACTTCTGAATGCTAGACATTTTCAACCCTCAGTATTATGTTAAACAACTTTTTCAAAGGCTGTTATTTGGAGATGAATTTTTATATTATCTAAATATCATGGATAAGGAAAGCCAAATTTTCCACTACAAAGCATTTCACCTGTAATTATTATGATTAAAATTTTCTGGTAATGAAACCAAGGGACCCTCAATAGCGCCTAGCACTGTCAGTGCTGAAACTATAGGGTATATTTTAGGGGGAACAAAGGGATGCACCAATTTTTCTGGCCAATTAAAACTAGTTTTCGTTTGATTTTTATAATTATAAACAAACCCCTTTTCAGCGCTGTCTTTATGTCAATTACTTTTTTTTGTTCTAAGCTAATCTGCAGTGGAGGTAAATACAAATACATCGTCTGTGTGAAAATTAAAAAAATAGTTGTAAAAAATACTGAAAATACAACGTACAAGCTCTTAAAATGTTATTATTTTATTCAGGTAATTTTTAATCTCAAAGGTCCATATTTCAAATAGGGGGACACCTGTGGGGCATGGACATGCATTGGGGGTACACCCCCCTCCCCTCACATTCCCCCACCCTTAGTTATGCTACAGAGCACTGTGACCAGTACACCTTTATATTTGGTTGGCCAAACCCTAACTGGTGAAAACCCACACAGTCAGAGGGACTGAAAACCCAACCCAAATGCAAGGCTCCATTCCCAGCAGATTGGAAGCAGGGTCACAGAGGTGGAAGTCAGGGAAGAAACCACTGAGCGAACCTGATCACCATACCAGATCTAAACATGGAATTGATGTTTTCTTCATGTCACTGTGCTCAGTAGTCTCGATATGGTTTGTCTTGTATTTGCAGTGTACAAAGTCCTGGTTATTACACCATCCTGGACAGTGGATGCGGCGAAGGGGTCAACTGTCCATCTTATGAGAAGGGTCGATCCTATGGGACATTTGAGGAGAGGAACTACGATGAGAGTGAGTTGTCATTTTTTTTAATGCAAAAACTGTCCATCCTTTAATAGTGGAAACTTTGAATCCCTTCATAGTATTGTTTCAAACCTAGGCTCACACAACCTAGCAATTTATTACATACTCAGCGTGGTAGGCATCCTGCTTTTGCTCTGCCAGATTTTCCAGCGCTTAATAATAATAATAATAATATGTTTTTATAAAGCGCCTTGACAAAAAAGATCAAAGCGCTGTACAAAATAAGACGAAAAAGAAAAAGACAAAGACAGGGGTTACGAGAACAAAAATGTTTTGAGACGTCTCCGGAAAATGGTGATAGAAGGATCATTCCTGATGTTGATGGGGATAGAGTTCCGTACAGTTTGGGACCAGCTATAGAAAAGGATCTATCTCCGAGAGATTTTGAACCTGTAGGAATAGACAAAAGAAGTTTATCGTCAGAAGATCGGAGTCCTACTCTGCCTGGTTGATACAATGTGAGTAAATCAGATAAGTAAGGAGGAGAAATACCATGCAAATGTTTGCGCTTTATCAGCTTAATGAAACTTGGCCCAGGGGCCAATTTCATAGCTCTGCTTAATGGTAAGCAAAATTTCGTGCTTACTGTAGCAGCTAACAATTTGCTTAAGATTAAGCGTATTTCACAGGTGAGCAAGAAAATTGGGCGGCCAGTTAGCTTACGGTTAGCAGCGCTATGAAATAGAAACTCCCACAGTAAGCAACAGTAAGCACAAAATCAGCTGTTAAGCATAGCTCTATGAAATTGGGCCCAGATACGTAGGTAACTTATCACTGTATAACTTTACAAATACATTTTTGTCAAGCTATAGATTGACTTCCCATTGTCATGCTTTCAATTACCAGGCATGTGGATTTGTAAGGAGACGGTGAGCTGTAATGTTGAGCAGGCCTTCAACCAATCTGTCTCGGCGCTGTACGACTATTTCAGGGGCAGCTATGAAATTCATCCTACAGCCAGACCTATCATTTCCTATGTAAGAAAATACACCACATGGTATCAGATTGCATTAATTCTCTACAACTTTTGTTTCAAAATGGTAGACTTTGAGGATGCCACAGTGTATCACTTGTGCTGAACTAGACAAATTATGTGTGATTCGAATGTAATTGGCATATTTTATGGGAGAGGCTAGTATACAACTGGTAAAGCAAAATCAGTTAATGCATGTTATAAATATTTAACAAATATGATTTGACTTTTTTGCATTAGATTAATTGAGCTCCACCATTCCAGGAGCAAAAGATGTTTGTATGAATATGTGACAATTAGAAAAACTTAAATTTCATTCATGTTTTTTCGTTACAGATGAGAATTGCTGACTTACTGAGCACCGAGTGCAACAAGGAAATTAAGACCTGTGCCTATCTACCAGAAACTGCTTTCAGACTGCCCCTGTTGACCCCACCTAGTCATGTAGGTCAAATTATAAAGAAGACGGAAAAAATGACCATTACAATTTCAATGTGATGCACTCAATTTCATATAGAGAGAGTCCTCAAGTGAGAATGGGATAAAGTTTCAAGTCTCACGACAAAATGGTGTAAATTGCCATTGTATTCTTATACCCTTCCAGTGCAAAATTTGTCAACATCCAAAACATCTGATGACATCATTCTGAGGAAAAAAGTCTCTACCATTTTTGTAAGGGGATGTTTTGGTTCATTCCTGACTTTCGATAATATCCAATCAAAACGGCCTTGAATTTGACCTTTTGACTGACGAAAAAATTCCTCCATGGAGTGTAAAGATCCATTAGTTGTTGAAATCCTTGAAAAGTCAGTTATGAATCAAAACATCCCTGTACAAAAATGTTGAGACCCATTTTTCTCGGAATGATGTCATCAGATGTTTTGGATGTTGACACATTTTGCACTGGAAGGGTATTGAATACAATGGCAATTTACACCATTTTAACGTGAGGTTAGAAACTTGTATTTTTTTCCTTACTCATAAGAAGACTCTCTCTATTGGAAATTGAGCGAATCACAAAATTGTATTGGTCATTTCCCTTCCTCTGTAATATTTAACAACCCACTTTTAAAAGACCCGGAAGACTCTGATGCCCTTCCCGCCAATCAAGCAACAACACTTGTATTGCATATTCTGTGAAGTCATAGGCCTATGACCCAGGAAAGCAGGGCGGGTAACTGCACTCCCAAAATCGGGCAAAACAGTTAGGGGAAATTCGGGCACAGCAAGAAAAAGAAGAACAAAATTGACATCAAAATAAATTTTGACTTTTGACACGGTAGGCTATAAGAGAAATTGTTTTTTTTTCTGTTTAATTATTTTGGGCAAATCATCCCCTCTGCCTCCTTTACCAAACGGTCCCATTATGCCCATGTGTGAAGTCTAAAAAGAAATTGTGTTCTCAAGACTGTATTTTTAAGTGGTTGCTTGTGACTTACTAATTTTCCGATTGGAGTTTATCGCTCGGTGAGCGTTTTATTCATTTGTTGAATCTATATGATTTCATGCAAATGTGTAATCGGGTTTTCACTATTTTCTCGTGACCCAGATGGCCGATCGATCTCAAACTTCTACAGGTTTGTCAGTTTATGTATATGGTGGATTACATAAAGTGCTTACACTGCCAGCAACTGTTTTGTTAGCCAAATTTGTTAGCCAAAAACCAATTCTGTAATGTTCCTTTAAGCCTTTGGTACTTATTATCGTATGAATCTGGCTCTTCGAAATTAAGCCCAGGGGTCGATTTTACAAAGTACTACACTAAATAGATTCATCCTTAGGTGAGTTGACAGTGTTACCATAGCGGTTTGTATTGTGACATCACACTTTCCTTAGCAGTTACGATCAACAATCTTGGCTCTTTGTGAAACTGAGCCCAAGATTGTAATGTATTGAAAATCGATTGTATTTCATATTGATGTGGTGTTTATATTTGCTGTGTTATTTTGTTGATGATGTGACCATTTTAGATGACATTGGTGAGTGTTCCCAGTGATGATCATCCGTGGCAGGCAGCTTATGTTGCCTCCCTGCAAGGTCCACCGACAGTCACCAACATCCAGTCAAGTGTTACAACACTGCTGCAACAGATCATGGATGCCGACTTGTTCCACAGTGTAAGTTAAAAATATGAGGTCCGCCCCCAAAAATATTTAAATTAACACAATTACTTCATTGTATAAATAATTTAAAAGGAGAAAACTCTCAAACATCTTCAGATAAAATCCTAACTTTTTAATGAAATGCCCAAATTATTTTGATTATAAAAATATTTAACAAATCATAGAGGATTTGAATGTGCTTTTTGTTGACAATTGTTTGGTACATTCAACATTTAAACTAGCCGGTTCATTTGTCATAAACAAACGGACTAACTATAAATATTTCAAATTATATTTGTACTGTTAAAGAGAAACAGTACAGAGCAGTTGCTACAGTGAGAGAGCAGGTGTGGAGCCAGGGACTTAACCAGGGATAGGTCCCCCAACCCACCCCCCCCCCAAAAAAAAAAACCACCCAACTAAAATCCCCCACACAAAAAAAACACACACATAGGCCTATTAAGCAAACAAACAAACAAACAAACGCGAAAAAGTAACCGGAATTTAGGTCTGTAGCTAGATTAGGAGCTATTATTATGTGAAGGTTTACACCAAGGAAAAAGATGGTTAAAAAAAGGGAGGGAAAGTCGTCCAGAGTATAGGGAGAGGTTCAAACCCTCTGGACTCGACCCCTGGATCCAAGCCTGGTTATATGGAGAGACCGTTCAAGCTGTAATCCATTTTTGTTTTGAATGTTGTTGCAGGGCCGTGTGTTTGTGGCTCGTTACACCTTACCGACGGAGGATGGACAACAACACATCGAAGTTGGAGCTCTGACTGACACTATATCTTATGACATCTAAAAAATATACGACTGTAAAGGTGTTAGATTTGACAAATTACTTGAAAGTTGATTTTTAGTATTACAAAATCGACTAAGTTTTTATACTGTTTCCATTTTCTTTTTTTATAAGTGAACAATGTTTAGAATTACCTCTACTGTATAACAGGAAGCCATTTATTCTTAAAACTGAAGCATTTTCTTAGAAGTATCAACTAATAAACCACAAGGGAAACTGACTGGGTGAATTTTAAACAATTTCGGGATGAACCCCCAAATTATTTCCTTTGAAGTCTCAGGGCTATCCGACGATTGGGAATGCGTATCACCAAAATAATTATGCTAAACTTAAAACAAATTTCGAGAGTTTGAGTAAAATCACCCAAGCTGGCAAGTCTTCAATCATTTACTATTGTTGTGAGTTCAATTCGTGGGAGACACAACTTGAGAATAACTAATAAACAATAAGTGTCGTGTAATTTCACAACACTATCCTAATTATTTGAAAGTTGAATGTTTTACTCAGATATATTTGGAACATCAGGCCTAAAACAACTTTGGGGGTCAAAATAAAGGTAAACATTTGAGAAAAGATGAAATGTTATTTTGATTTAACGAATAAAAAAAGAGAGACTCCTATTAATAGCAACATTGATTTGCAGAAATGTCTTTTTCATAGCGTCTTGTACAAACCATAAACATTTGATATCCTTTGTTTATGCCTCATGATAAGGTGTTCAAATTTTGTCTAATGATCAATATTGTTGAGTTTTCATAAATCATTTTGATTTTTCTTCCGTACTTATCTTACCATTTCTGACAATAAACAGTCTTTTTGAGAAATCTTTTTAGTTAGGCTATCATAGATAAATTCTACTTGATAAAACCATAAACTGACAATGTGAAAAATATGAGTAGGCCCCATAATATGCCCGAAAAATTAGTCAAATAGTGTCTCAACAATTATATAATTATTTTTTTCCTTTTCTTCATGCCTTGTTGAGAAACAGCCTATAGCATGGCGTATGGACGCAACTTTTTGAAGAATGCATTGATTGTTGTTCCAAATTTTACAACAACTGTTGCAAAAAAAGGCAAAAATGTGTCACCATCAGAACTAAAATTGAACACACGAAAACACACAGTCTACCCAACTGTAGGCCCTATATATAGGGACCGAAACGGACCCCCGCGAATCCCTTTTGCGCATGCCGTGATACACTGTACAAAATTTGGTTCAGCTCAACCATTTTTCATGCTAGCCAAAAAAACTTTGTACCGCAAAGAATTGTGGGTAAAAGTGGGTGCCCAAGCGATCCATGTGAAGCAGCAAAGCCAAGCGACCATCGACGAAAACTCCGATCGAAATCGTCAATTTTTTCTTTTGTATTGTTGAGTCTACAAATTGGTGAGTATTTTTTTCTTGAAATTTAAATGTTTATACACGACCAAAGTGAAACTAAGTCTGAAAATTGATTATTTTAAGGTTCAAACTGTCCATCAAACTTGTTACTTTATGTGTGCTTACGAGCACACTCGCGCACAAGCGGTCAGAATGTAGCGAAGCGGTCCGTGTAACTCACCGCCGTCACACTGCGTGAAGCCCCGGTAGGGTTTCCGCAAGCACACGCTGTGTGCAACAATTTTAGCGGACATTTTGTTGGGCTTTAAAACGTTTCTAATTGAAAAAGAAGGGGACTACATTGTTCCTTTTTAATGTTTCAACTAATTCTAAGTATAATGTACAGGGGGTGACTAATGTTAATTGTTATTAAAAAATAAAATATTCTTTTAATTATAATTTTTTTTTTTTTAAGTTATGGATTTGCTAGGTAGCTAAATCTGTATATTGAGGTTTATATATGTTGCTCTGTTTCATGTTAAATTTTGTTTTTCTTTCTTTTTCTAAAGGCTGATCTGATTAAGCTTACTTTTGATGATGTTAATTTATAATGAAAGTTTTTCTTTTAAACGGTTTTATCTACAAAAATAGTTTATTAATTATGGCCTAATGTTTCAAGCATCTTTTTTGAAGGCTAAAAAATGACAACAAAAGACACAGAAAATCCACTCCGCAAATTTAAAATTGTTAAAAAGCAATAAATTCTTCCGGTCATTCCCAGTCCTCTTCAAACAGTGTGAGTGTTATAACAAATATGGCGCTGGAGTCACATGATGTGTGTACAAAACCAACCTACAGTTGCCGGGACCAGCGTTGCTGCGCGCGGAGTACCAGTTTGTTCGGTAGACCTTTGCGAGCGCAGCAAGCGCCATATTTGTTATAACACTCACACTGTTTGAAGAGGACTGGGAATGACCGGAAGAATTTATTGCTTTTTAACAATTTTAAATTTGCGGAGTGGATTTTCTTGACCCATGCAACGCTCAATGAGATTCCAAGGAACACGTAGAGCCTAATTTTGGCGAGATCCGATTTCAAATGAGAACTCCAGGTGCAGAAACGTAAATGAAAAAAAGTTTTGTATTGTAGTTTGTACATGGACCTCTATGAGGTTCATGGAACCTCATAATTCTAGGAGTATGACTACAGTACCAGACTTGTCTAGTCTACTGAGTACATTATAGACCTTTCCATTGTTGATAAACAAACCGCGCTGGTTGGCATGGACAGCCGAATGTTGGCTAAACATTCAATCTGTTAACAGACAATGTGACCAAATTCATCACTTTTGCAAATTGTTATTTGACACATATACACCCCATGGATGGTTAGCAAGTTAGTTGCTTTGTTTCCAACAAATTCAACAGTATTTTTGAATATTTGTGTAACCACATTGTTCATTTGTTGTTACAACTGTGGCTATCTGTTTTCGCTGTTTAACCTTGGTTGGCAAAAACTCGGGTTGTGACATTGCAAAAGAAAGGTCTATTGAGTAGGCTGTAATTTGGTTATTCCTAATAAAAGGAGGCCTATTCCAGACCTTAAAAACAAACAACTATTTTGTGAATACAATTAAGCAAAAACCTGTATTGTATTTATTACATTCTTTACAGTTACACAACATACATGAAATATTGTGGCAACAAAAGAATCAAAGTCTATGCTTGATTTGAGATTTGAGGTAACTTAACAAACACTCGGTTACAAATACAATACTGGAAGATAATTTTTAAATAGCTCAGTCAAATTAAATAAAATTCGTTGAGACAAAAAAAAAAAAGATGGTGGAGTCGATTTTTTAAAACATAAATTCCTTTTTAGCCTCAAAATACACGGTGGAATTGTTTGACTTATTGGTCTAACTCTAAGTACTTCTTGCAAAAAAAAGAAAAAATTTGCTTTGCTATAAAACAAAATGACATTTTACATAATGATATCATGTAGTTGTAGGTCTATAAAGGAACAAGACAAAGAGCTTTGATTAATCACAGTTACACTATGTGCAACTTGCAGTTTTGTTGTTCTACTATAAATACGCCACCTGTCATTTACATGTGCAGACATTTCAAACTACTGAACAAGCTGCTTCTAAATATTATATAAGTACAAATCAGGAGATAATTAAATGAGATTTAGCTTTATCATGGCCTAAGGTTCTGTCATAAATAAACTAAACCGACATGACATCATAAGCAGCTAATTAGTCTTCCTCCACAATACAAAAAAATACAAATACCCAGTTATTATATATTCGGTTTGCGGTAACACCATGTGTAAAAAATATCTACTTGCTGTGTAGATTTGTTCTTTAGAGAACTTGTCTTGCTATTTATTCTACTACCGCGGAGTAGGTTTATTCGGAATTCGGGAGACTTCTCAGTTCTGAAAAGAACTGTCCTGCTTATTAACTACTACCTGGGCGGGAGGTAGGAAATCGGCCTGAATAAATAGCAAGACAAGTTCTCTAAAGAACAAATCTACACAGCAAGTAGATATTTTTTACACATGGTGTTACCGCAAACCGAATATATACTGATACCTCACCATGCAATGCCTCAAAACCCATATACCCTGTTATTGTATTAGAGCTCCCATCATTACTTGTAATATATGGGAATACAGACGTTTATCATGCATAGTTGTTAATACCTTTGCTGTATTCACTGTGTGAGATCCAGTTAGCAGCAAATAACCAGGATTTGTTTTGGCTGGGGGTGAGGGTTGGGGGGGGGGTCTGTCTAGTAATTGCTTTCCAGTGGGGCCATGGGGCCACCCTTTTTTTTAGGGCACCACCTGGACTTTATTTGGGGCACCTGGGGAGGGGTACTGGGAAATTGTGGGGGAATGTACCCCCGGCCCCCACACTCAGAGCAATGCCGCTGCATAAGACTTTACATCTAGTTCCATCATAACTAGCTTTCGTTTGAATGTATTGATTTTTCAATTAAACTGACCGGTGGCACAGTGATACAAGAAGCAGAGGAGAAATAATTTCATAAGGGGGGGGGGGTGGGCAGAATCATCATACATCACTTCCATGAGCCCCAAAATTCCTTTCTCATGATTTGTTAAGGAAATGTTTAAATAGCTTGGTAGTAAGCTGGACTAAACATAGATGCATTTTAAAAGGGGAAACATCCCACAGGTATTGACCCCCACCCACGAATACACGATTGTTTACTATAGATAGTTCCCAGTAGACGCCATCTTTACGGGCAAATTGCATTTTGGCTTGAAGGTGCGTCAAACGCTCAACTTATTAACGCAGCCGCGTTGTTCACTGACCAATCCTGCAATGAGTTTCGTGAAATGCGCGCGTGTTGCACGCCGTTCTCACACGAAACGCACGACTGTTTGTTCTAAACTGCCCGTAAAGATGGCCGATTTACGCATACTGCAACCTATCTATATTGGCATCCTATTCAGCAGATGTGCTTTCAGATGGGGCTGCGGAGCTTTCCTTAGTTTCCTTAACTGTTGTCGTTTCGACAGTAGCCTCATTGGGTTTCTTATCACCTTTCACCACAAACCAGACCTCATTTCGACGCCCTGTCACCCTCCATGGGCTATTGTATGAGGCAGTAAAGAAGTAATCTTGTTCCAGCTCGTACTTGTCCGTGGTGAGCTCAGCCAGGATCCGGGCCTGTTCTAGATCTTTAACCTCCGTTGTGTAACCATCAAAAATTCTGTAAAGAACAAATCATGCTATTTTCTAAGCCAGGCAAATTTACAATATAAAATTTACAACATAAAAACCAAGGCTACAGCATCCCAGTATTTTGATTGCCGTACCCAACATGGGGCTTGTATTAATGCCCAAGAAGCTCTATAGACTCTGGGATCTGGGTATTCTTCCCATTTTGTAAAAAAAAAATAATTATATTGCCCGAATTCATCTGGCGTCATCACCCACGATAAATCTTGGTTGGGAAATTTTGGAGTCAGATTCCCATGTGTTACCAGGGTTCTGCCCACAGTGGTCGGTGCCGGAAAACCCGCCCGGCACTCAGGATTCCCCAACCACCACTGGTCAAATTTTCTCCGTTTCCGACCACCACATATTTTCAATTTTTTTTAACTAGACTAGCAATTTCCTTTCAAAGGTTTTCAACAAAATGTAAAATTGCGTTTTAACCAGTACAAAAATGGTATCCAAAGCCATTAATTTTGAGTATTTCTCTGGTTGGAGTCTATTTATATGATCAACCGTGTAACTGATCCATCTGGCAATGGTTTTCAGGGAAACATTTTCCGCCACTCAAGAAACCCTGGGCAGAACCCTGTGTTACTATGCGGTACATGCATCTCAGGCAACGTTTGCGTGGTGAGACGCTCAGTCGCTCACCTCATCTTTATGTGCGAATTGACTCTTAAAATGGCAGACAATGGGCAATAGGGGACTATACAGGTACGCTTGAATTGGATTAAGGGAATAAAAGGGTAGTGACGCGGTCTTAACCGGCCGTTTAAAACCAGCAGGTTCGTGGCCGTGTGATAAAGGACCAAGCTGAAGGCGAGGTCCTTTATCGCACGGCCACGGCCCTGCAAGGTTTTAAACGGCCGGTTAAGACCAAGTCACTACTCTTTTATTCCCATTCATAAATGCCCTTTTTGTTAAAAGCGTAATATTGTTGGAAAAATCTCAACTTTTCTGTTAACTTTCATTTCCTGTCACGTCCTCGAGCCATGCTCAACAGTTGTGCGTACGCGCGCGTCATAACACTAACATGTTTTTAGATTAAATACCAATATGTCTTGATTGCGTTTCGCGTAAATTAGCGCCTGCGTGTAACCTTGCGCGCCACAGGTGTGTTTAAACACTTCTAGCCGTGCATTATCATCTGTTTAAACACCCCCACGTGACACGCTCTCCACCAATCAGAATGGATCAAACTCTCCGAGGTATTTATGAATATAAGTTTAAAGCAAGGTCCTTCTCCCTAAATAAAGACAGCCACTTGAGCTTACCTGGCAACAACTCGCTGAGCTGGCAGATGTGTGACATGAACATCTTCAGCTAGCGGGGTTGGGGGGTTGCCCTGAAATTCCTTGGTGACGTAGAACGACATGTCTTTGGTTGTTTCACAGAATGGACCTGCTCCAGGTGTTATCTTTTTAAGCACAGGCACAGTCATCTCAATTTTTTGTTCTGGAAGCAATTTGCAGGCATATATCATTTGAAACAAGTCAAGAGAAAAAAAGTCTGACAATAACCTTAAGTTGCCATGGGTTAAAAAAGCAAATTCAATTTTAACAACTTATTAGAGGTTGCTCTTGAAATGAATTCAAACATCATGATGTGAGGCAATAGCCGCTCATCCCTTTGAAATAATTTGACCAAAACTGGGTCCATTTAAGATCAATTACAAAATAAATTTTGGACATGGATTTAGTTTGCATACTTTTATCATTTTTTCCTGAAATGTAGTTAAAAAGCTTGAAGAACATTTCGCTGGTCTTCTTTTTCTGTTTTTGGTCCTCTGAAGGTCCCTCAATAGAAGATACCGATGTAGTCACCCAAGTTGTTGCCTCTTCATATCTTCTGACTTCATACTCCTTTGGCAAAAAAGTAATTTCCAAAACTTAAAATTGTGTTAAAGATGGCACAAGTGCCGTCAAATTCAGGGTGTTCAGTATTTGTAAGTTTACAGATACTGTAACGCCCTGAATTTTAAGGTTAAATTCTGCCCCTACCAGCCTCCAAGGTCCAACTTGTCAACAGAACAGAAGCAGCAGGCATTGAATCCAGAAAGGCTAACAATACTTTCAAGATAATATTAGTAAACAATTTTTTTTGCAAATCTCAGCAAAACACCCATTACATGACAGAGCTACACATGTATAGCTGTTTTGGTTTTTGCTAAAACAAAACACATATTTCAATGAAACATATTTTACAGATTGAGAAAATTATGACACATGTTTCTTCTAGAGGGTCATTCCGTGTCAATTCAACACGCTTTTGGACCTGACCGTCACAGATTAAAATGAAATTTGGTGTGCTGATTGGACTCAATGAGAAACCCCCAGAACCGAAATTTTTTGTCGTTCGGTTGATTATTTTTTGAGATATGGGTTAACGAACTTTTGACTAATTAGCATGACCTGCTATGTTTGGACATTCATATCTCCAAAAGTAAAGAACCTAATTAGTCAAAAGTTCGTTAACCCATATCTCAAAAAATAATCAACCGAACGACAAAAAATTTTGGTTCTGGGGTTTCTCATTGAGTCCAATCAGCACACAAAATTTCATTTTAATCTGTGACGGTCAGGTCCAAAAGCGTGTTGAATTGACACGGAATGACCCTAGAGTAAATTCTAAAATCCTACAGCTATCAAATTAAAGCTCTTACTTTCTTTTTGTTAGCAGCAGTTTGTCCTCTGTGGAGCCCTGTTCCACTTCATACTTGGGCGTTTCAAGGTCAGCAAAAAGAGTTTTGATTGCTGCAAACATTGTTGCGTTGTGTGATGTACTGAATGCTCTATATGCTGAAAACAAAACATATGTTTTTACTTACAACCCAAAGTACTGTAACAATATCTGTGTTTATACCCGCCAACAGAGGGCACTGTTAATCACTTTGATTAAAGCATGGCTTCTCCATAAATACGAGGCATATAACCAAACAGACGTATGAAGCTCAAAGGTCAAAGATCAATCCATTAAATTCCAAGTTGATAGTGGCGCAACTGTGAATCTTCTACCCTCAAAATACGTCACTGAAATCCAACCTGAGCGAGTGCAGTTTAAAGATGTGGAACAACTCTTGCATGACAGCTCTCGGTAAAAGTGCAGTGAAGATTAGAAATCCTGTGACTCAGAAGAAATACAAAGTCCAGTTTGTAATTGTTGAGGAATCACTCACACCACTGATAGGCAGACGAGCTGCTGAAAAGATGGGACTCATTACCATCAACTATGATAAGTTTGCTGCAGTTCACTCTGTGTGTCCTCGAGTGCCAAATTGTGTGATGGAATACCCTACAGTATTCAACTCGTCATTATGGGCACAGCTGCCTGGAAGGACAGTGCACATCACTGTGATGCCAGATGCAGATCCTGTGATCAGACCTGCAAGAAATATTCTTGAAGCACTTCAACCGGTAGTGCAGGCCAAACTTAATCAATTTGTTGAGCAAGATGTGATCAGTGTCATCGACAAACCGACTGACCGGGTCAGCCAAATGTCAGTTATAGAAAAGAAGTCTGGAGGTGTCAGAATCTGTATTGACCCCGGTCCTCTCAACAAGGCACTGAAAAAAGAGAACATTACTCACTCCCTGTTCTCAACAACATACTACCAGAACTAGCCCAAGCAACTCGTTTCTCCTCCTGTGACTTGGAGGATGGATACTTACACTGTGCTCTAGACGATGAATCCAGTGAACTGACTACCTTTGCTACACCCTGGTGTAGATACCGATGGAAGTGTTTACCGTTTGGTCTCAAGGTGAGCAGTGAGATTTTCCAGAAGAGACTACACCAAGCACTAGATGATCTAGTGAGCTGCGTAGCAGATGACATCATCGTATGGGGCAAAGATGATGAAGAGCACGATCTCGTGTTCGCACACTGCTGCAAAGATGCAAGGAAAAAGGCATTGTGCTAAATAAGGATAAGTCCTCCTTTGCCTTAACTGAACTAACTTTCCTTGGTCACATCATCTCTAAAGATGGACTCAAGGCTCTTCCATCAAAGATTGAAGCTGTGCGGAAAATGAAAACTCCGACTACAAAAGATGATGCAGACAGACTGAGAGGTATGGTAAACTACTTATCAAAGTTCCTACCCAATCTCTCAAAAGTGATGGAGCCACTAAATGCACCAACTCGGAAAGATGTGCAATGGTCATGGGATGCCTGCCATGACAAAACCTTTGATGAACTCAAACAACTCATCACTAAAGCTCCAGTCCTGTCAATACTTTGACGCTAACAAAGATCTCGTCATCCATACTGATGCCAGCGATAGAGGCATTGGGGCAGCTGAGCTCCAAGATGGCAAACCACTTGCCTATGCCAGTCGAGCCCCGAGTGATACAGAGACGAGGTATGCAGCAATTGAAAAAGAGATGCTAGCTGTGGTCTTCGCTCTAGAAAAATGTTCTCTGGCCAGGAATGAACAATGAAAAAAAAAACAGTGGATAGAACAGTGTGACACATGCCGAGACAAATGAAGTTGCACAGGCACCACTACCACTAATGTCCCCTGACATACCTGAAAGACCGTGGGAAAAACTAGGCATTGATCTTCATTTCAATGGGAAAGAGTACCTCATCACTGTTTATCCTGCTACAAATCCAATTTTTGGGAGGTGGACCGACTACACAAAACCACTGCCCAAAGTGTTATCAACAAACTAAAACACAACTTTGGCAGATATGGAATACCTTCATTATAATCAGTGACTAATGGACCACCATTCTGTTCCTAACTCTGTAAAAAAGTGCACACATTTCTTCTGTTTAAAAAAAAAAAAAAAAAAATGAAGTATGACTGAAGGTAACAAACTTAACTAAAATCATTTTATTTTCAGCCATCAACTTTATTGAAATATTCTCCATTATGGACATTTTCTTTATTCATGAAAACTATGACTTTATTTTAAAGTTAAATTTATTAGTTTTCTTTTGAAACATTTCTCAAAAAATTTACCACTTCCCACTCAAAGTTTAAAAAGGGAAGGATGTAACAATATCTGTGTTTATACCCGCCAACAGAGGGCGCTGTTGATCACTTTGATTAAAGCATGGCTCCTCCATAAATACTGTCTCAAGCATGTGTATCCATAACTAGGCGTCAACTACTTAATCTAGGAGATATAATGTCTTTAAATATGTACTATACCTGTAGCAACCAGTTAGCCATAGCAACTAGCATTAGCTTCTTATCTATAGGCGTTATAAACAATATGACGGCTTTACATGTCACACGTTAAACTACAACTGAATGCCTCAGATTCCCGCACTTTCTTTAGTATACTATTTAATAGTACTATTATATACACATCAGGAAAACCCGCCCAGCACTCAGGATTCCCCACAACCACCACTTTGGTTTCCGACCACTACAAATTTTTTCAATTTTAAATTAAACTTGCTATTTCCATTCAAAGGTTTTAAACAAAGTTATCTTCCTTAATGTTTTTTACATGGAACAAATTTCACAAAATCAGTCTTTTACTTTTAGGGCTACTGTCATGACATAATCATATTCTAATCATAGCATGACTTCTGGTTCGACCTAGCCCCATTCTACTCTAGTTTCTACTTTACTCTAGCTACTACAGTAGCACTGCCAATCCACTGGCAATTGGATCAGCTCTGAATGTTGACTAGCCCCATAATTAGGGCCAATCCACTCCGTATCCTTGGCCCTAGCACCACTGCAAACCTATTCTTTCTCCCTATTTTTTTTTAATCTGCAAAGATCTAGATCGTGAAACTTGTACATTTGTTTGGAAAACATCACACGTTTTTAGTTTAGTTTACTTTTACTTTATTTCATCTCAAGGCATAAAAGAATACAGTTTGTACTTATTATGGTTGCATTTTTTGAATAAATAAAGATCAGAATAATAACATTTGAATAACACCACCCGGCTAGAGGGGCAGGGGACCCACGCTTTTGCTAGGACCGAGGATACGGAGTGGATTGGCCCTATTCATGGATGGGGCTAGCTAGCTGTTGACGGGCAGCATCGAGGTAGAAATGTCAGTGGATTGGCCCTAGAATTGTATAAGAAGGACCTAGGCTTCACTGCTAGCTAAGGACATCGCTCGAACCTCGAAGTGCTCGCCCCATACATGCATAAACTTACTTACCTAAATAGGAGCGTCAAGCTACAAGATCGTTTGGTACGACGTCTAACTAGTACAATGATAATGCATGGAGGGAGGGAGGGAGGGTGGTCACCTTACATAAGGATCCCGGCAGTCAGGCTTGCTGTATGTTGTTGACATTACGCTTCGCTGCACAAAACTGTTGTGTAACAAAGGTCGATGAACTTTCAAATAGCATGTGCGCAGTGGTTCCTGGACGTGTGGACGTGTGTAGAGTCATCGCCAGAGTTGACATTAAAGATAACTGAATCTGTGGTGGAACTGCTATCGCTTATCACTCAATATCAGTCTGATAAAGAGGTACGTAGAACAACTAAACAAATGTTTCCATTATGTATTAAATATTTAAGACGAAGTGCCAACTCACAAAGTACGGGTCAATATAGCCCACCTTGTTGGGCTGACTTTATGGCTCTCTAATTTAACATCGCATCGGTCTAGACTTGTATTTATGTAATGGTACCGATGTTAAAGGTATTGTACACTTTTGGTAACAGCTCAAAATCAGTGTCCACATTTTGTGTGATTAAACGTATGCATGAACAAACAAACCTGTGAAAGTTTGAGCTCAATTGGTCATCGAGGTCACGAGAAAATAGTGAAAAGAGATCTTATGTGTTTTCTGTTTTATCAAATTATCGCGCGCGATAATTACTAATGTTTTACTCGTTTCTCAGAAACGATAGCATTTTAGGCAGAAATATTTTAAGGAACCCTTTCTACCATTGCTTACTTTAAATCATGTAAGTTATGTGTGAATCTGTGAACATTTTGTTTTTCGATCTTACCAATAGTGTACAGGGCCTTTAAAAGAGAGCCATAACAGCCCAACAAGGTGGGCTATAGGGCCAATACTGCGTGATTCTTGATTGCCTTTCATGTTTATAAAGGATTGCTTTCACCATTTCACTTTCTTTCTTTTTTCTCTTTTTTTACCATTTACCACCATGGAGGTTGAAAACAAGTTCTACCTCCTGGTCTTTACTTTAGGATACTTTGCCAACTAAATAATTCAGAATTAAAATTTAAATCAGACTCTGTTGGCTCTATGAAACTAGACTATCACTACAGTCAGCACAGTGTCCAAAATTTGACACAAAGAAAAAAGCTAAAAAAACATTAATATTATTTAGTGCTGCAAAGGGAATATTTTACTGAAGATCGAAAAATAATAAGATAGGTCCCTAATGAAGTGGTCATAATGTCAGAATAAGCCTAGAATACTTGCCAGTGATAAATTACTCTAATTATTAAATATTATTGTACAAATGTGCAATGTTATAATTATTATTATCTTGCCTGACAATAGTTGCCCTATTCCTAACCCTCCATCCTTCCTCTGCAACCGTTTGGAGGATGGATTCTTACGACAATTATCACAACGAGCCTGACAACTAATGTGTATTAATGCACGTTTATTAACAATATATTTCTGTAGTTTTGCTTATGAACATAATTTATTTATGAAGGTGTGTTTCCCCCAATTTTTGTGTAATTTGTGCAGAGGAAAAATATGAGACTCATTACTAAAAGCATGCTAAAAGTAAGCAGACATTTTCTTGGCAAACAAAAATAGTGTCATTTTTTTTGATTAATCAAGCTACAACTAATGCATTTTTTTCCTCATTTATGGTAGATACAATGGGGAGCATTCTGAGATCGTTGGTGTTTGTTGTCACTCTCACCGGATTTTGCTCATGTTACCATTTGAACATGAAGGAAATGTGGATGAAGAAGGCCGGCCAATCTCCGCCAGACTTCTGCAAAGGATTGGATTGCCCAAAGTTTACTGAGACCTTCACATCAGAGGTAAACATTCATTATGTAAACCATACACAGAGATCCTTATCACTTAGTTGGTGGAACATGCGTCACGTGTCACCCTTTATTTTGTAATCTACACGTATAATGCCGCAATGCTTTTGAAATTGAATGTAGGAGCTTCGCAGGTTTCTCGCCCATTTGTCCAAATGGCGGACAAGGTTGTCACTGCGGGCAAAAAACCACGGTGTATGCACTATGCATGGAGTCATCCACGTTGTTTAGAGGTTTAAAAATCTGAGTGGTGTGGACAAGAACAAAAATTCAAATAACAGGATCTATCTGTGACCAGGATCTGTGTGCAAAACAAATATTAAATGCATTTCGGCAGAACATGATCACTATCGCCCTCCCTGCCCCCTGGTTTCGCCAATGGAGTTGATCAAGTTTTAAAAGTACTTGTAGTTTCTCTACACAGTTTTTGAAGAGGTTGATTTTGAGTTCCCTTAAAGTTCTATGGCAGAGTTAAGTTCACACAAATTCTTGTAGTAAAAATATAATCTCAAGAAAAGGAATAAAAAAACAACTGAGAGTTATGCATTTTAAGAAAGGTGTTGAATTAAGAGAGCTACAAATACAAGCTTATGGCAACTCGAGAATTTGAACCTTTTGGGGAAAAAAAATCAAATGTGATTTCGCTCTTGCCATCTGGCCATTCCTCATAGTCATTCATCAATCATCATTGCTCTCTACTGGACTGCCACAATTCAGGTGGCCAGGACACTGAAGTTAAAATACTGTACTTGGAATTTTCTTTACACATATTTTTGTAAGCATTTTTACCAAGTACATGTATGTTGGTGCAAGGGAGCTGATAATCATTCTGTTTCTAATCTCAAACTTGGCAGCACTTGAACCAACAATTCCTCTTTTTTAAAACTGTATTTTCTTACAAAACACATTTCAAAATGTTACTGGTAGCAATTTGGAAAAGTTATTCAACCCTTACTTTATGCGCATGTGTAAAGGGAAGCAAACTCGGCAATGTCATGGTAACAAAATCCTTGTGTAACATTGTGTAGGTCAAGTACGGTGAAGGTTAAAAGGTCATGGTCACAGAATCCTTGCTTACAAAACAAATTTCAAAGTACTACTGTAGTTATGCAAGTTATTTAACTGTTTCTTTCCGGGCATGTGCAAGGGAAAGCAAGCTCGGCATTGTTGTCGTTGTCGCTGGATCCTTTCTTACAAAACGAATTTAAAGACAATAAAAAGAGATCCTTGTGTAACATTATGTAGGTCAATGTAGGTTAATGTGTACAAAACCCATGGACCCCATCACAGTGTGCAACAGTTGTTTCGTTCCATGATAATGGGTTGCTAAAGATGATCTGTTGCCATCTATCATCCAACATTATTACACTGATATTGGCACAGTTAAAAAAGTAGACATCACAGTGGAGAACAAATTGTCGGTCGTTGATAGGAATATTGCTTCACTGTTCCCTTTAATGGCACATTGCACAAGATAGTAAAGCAATTTACCTAGCTACAATCCCGGCCAAAATGCTTGGGCCACCCGTTCCTATAACGTTACAATAACCATACAATAACCATTCCCTGTCTCACAATAAACATTCTCTCCCCCGTCCCCTGTCCCCCCGCTCAATGTTGTCTGGAACGCAGAAGACCGTGCAACAATGTGATTCAACATTGAAAGGGGGCAGGGGGGCCCAACGAGATATGGCCGGGATTGTAGTACCAGCATAGTTACAACCTCAATCTAGGCTATTTCTAATTGTACAAGGCGGTGGAAACACCTAGTCCTAACTGTTCGCTCCACAAAGCAACAGAACCTGCTGTTGCATTTTGATGCATTTAGTTGGTAGGGTTTTCATTTCAACTGTGTGTCTGTAGAAAACACCTGATGTTGGTCAGGGTTTATCAGTTAACATATTCAATACTTTCTTCTAAAACTGATAAAGTTGGTTTGTGCATTCCAACATGTAAGTTCTCTTCAAAGAGAGAAGAGGTTGAATGGCTTCTGACTTGCACTAGTTGGTATAGTGCCGGTACATTAATCCGGTACATTAATCCGCATGTCGCAGGTTCAAATCCCACTCCAGTCAATTAGTCTTTGTTCAACCGGTAGTTAAAATTGACTTAGTTAGTTTACTTTATGTTTAAAGTTGCATCCTCTTAATTTAAGGTGATCACTCTCCTGATGCTTCCCAGATTGTATCGTAAACTTGGGTGTGAAACTGTGATCCCATTATTAATTTTTGTTTTTACCCATACACCGATGTGTGTTAGCACTGTATACTCAGTACTTTCCCGAGTCCTGTGAAAAAATATCACAGGCATGTTACTCGGGTGGGATTCGAACCCACGACCCTTGCAATACTAGAGCAGTGTCTTACCAACTAGACTACCGAGATTGCCCGGTAGCTAGAGGCAGTTCGAATCCTATGTTTTGGCAGCGGGTACCGCAACGATATAGATGTTAAATTTTGCATCGGGGATAAAGAATATTAGTTTTTGTTTTTACCCATACACCGATGTGTGATAGCACTGTATACTCAGTACTTGTGATCCCATTGTTATACGGCAGTTACAGGTTGAATGGTTTCTGACAGGCACCCATAACAAAGATATACATGTAGTGACAAAAGAGGGAGACTGTCAACATTAGGGCTTAATGGCTCAGTTGGTAGAGTGGCGGCACATTTATCTGGAGGTTGGAGGCTCAAATCCCGCTCTAGTCAATTTTAATTTGTTTTTGTTCAACCCAAAATTATATTTAAAGTAACCCAGTCAGTTTCCCTTGTGGTTCATTACTACACTACTGTGTATTCTTTTCAAAGAGACAACACTTTGGTTCAACATCTGGTATTGAAATAAGCATGTAAACCTCTTTGTGACAACTTGCTGAGACATATTTTATTATTGTGCTGTACAATTCTTTAAAGGTTATCTTTTGTATCTTAAACTTTTAAGGCCATCTTTTAAAGGCAAATTTGAGGCAACTACCTCAACTTAACTTCCCATAGACATTAAGATTTCCAAATGGAAGTGCACTTTCAAACTGAAAATGGCCTTGCCCTTTCAAAGATGAAGTTCCAGGCCTGGAAAATGAGGTGAAAATTGATGTGTGAATTCTTTTCCTTCTCGGAGATTGTCTGCAACGGGTTACCAGCAAGGTCTTAGCCAGGATTTGGTAAAAGGGTGTCCAATTTTGCTTGAAATTTGAAAACTGGATGTCCAAATTGTTCACTTATACAAATGACAAAAATGACAGATAAAACAGGGTGTCCAAATTTAGAACAGTGTGTCCAGAAGACACCCAGACACCCCCTCTGGCGAACACTATGCTTGCCAGGAAACTGCCTTGTGTGACCTGTCCCCCAGAATACAGGAATCCATTCAAACCTCTTACAAAAGGTTACAACATTTGTGTGTGTTCCAGGAGTACTCCATTCGTCAGTATGAGCCATCTGCGTGGGCTAGTACAAGAATCACAGGGCTGGACAATGATGACGCTGGAAAGGAGGCATTCGCTAAGTTATTCTCTTACATCCAGGGAGAGAACGAAAACAGTAAGGGAAATAACCTAAGGACGTTAACACTTGAACAAGAAAATGATTAAAACAGCATGAAAATTGTTTGTGTTTGTCGCAATAACGGGCGATACACAATACAATGGGCTCTTTACAGTTTACGCCGGACAGGCCATCGTCTCAAAAAAGCGGTCGATGAATAAATGGCTGACATGAATGTGAAAATCAATTGTTCAGAGAACCAGAGCACTGTCTCAAACTTATTTTGCATTTTTTTTTTGAGAATTGACGAAAGTGTTTTTGATTTGTAGTATAAAATATCCAATTGAATCTTTAAAGGAACATTACAGAATTGGTGAGAAAAAAACTTGTAAAATATACTTTTTGATCACAGATTTACATAAAACTTACACGGTCTAATGATGATGATAGTAGAAAACATCCCTTGAAATATTTCTGTCCGAAATGCCATATTTGATGAAAAATGAATAATCTAATTTTCCGATTGGAGTTTATCGCTCAGTGAGCGTTTTATTCATTTGTTGAATCTATATGATTTCATGCAAATGTGTACATGTAATCGGTTTTTCACTATTTTCTCGTGACCCAGATGGCCGATCGATCTCAAACTTCTACAGGTTTGTCAGTTTATGTATATGTTGGATTACATAAAGTGCTTACACGGCCAGCAACTGTTTTGTTAGCAAAAACCAATTCTGTAATGTTCCTTTAAAATGCTCTTTGATCTGTACTTTTCCCCCGCACTGCACTGAGGATACTGCTCCCAAAAGCTCCTTGAAATCTGTAACTCCAGGGGTTACCACCAAAAGATGGAAATGCCATCATTTTAACACACCTCCTAACATTTAGATCCTAGTTTTAGATCTTTTGGTCAGCAGTGACTCTCAGCTCTGTTATATATGGGGGGCTGTTCCGGGCGTCCAATCTAGCTAAAACAACTTACTTTAATGGTAGAGCTGTGTTAACATAGAGTTACATGTGCTCACCCCAATACTAATGCTTCCCACAAATATGCCAACGAAGGGTCTATGTTTACTTCATTCATCTTGGAAAGACAGGGCCAATTGTTTATGAGAAAGTAAATGTGCACTTCCATTTGAAAACTGAAATTTATTTGGTGATATTGTCAAGGGACAAAACAATTTAAGCTAGGTCCAGGCCTAAAATTACGAAAAAGGCCATGGAGGCAATGGCCTCTGTTGCCCCTGGTCTTTGGCCTTCCGTGCCCCTTCAAAAGTTCCCGTAGACTTAAAGATCTTCCAATGGAAGTGCTCTTTGCAAAGTGAAAATGGCCCGCCCTCTCAAAAGTAAACTTCCGGGCCCTGTAAGTCAGTGTCTCTTTGTTGGCTTCTGTGAATTACCAATAGTTCAATTATTTAATTACCTGTCCTTTTTTTTCACACAGAAACTAAAATACCTATGACTGTGCCAGTCATATGCAGCATCAAGCCAGGTGCAGGACCTGTCTGTGCCAGTGACTTCACTTTCTCCTTCATGATCCCTTTCGCGTTCCAGCAAGACACGCCCAAACCAACAAACCCTGAAATCACCCTAACCACACTTGAGGCGCATAAAGTGTATGTCAGGTATGTAATCGAAATCCAAGATCAAGACCCCGGGTCCAATTTCATTGAGCTGCTTCAGCACAAATTTAAGCTAAGCATGCAACAGTTTTGCTTACCACTAAAAGGTTACCAGCCAAAACACTATTTCATATGTACCATTGGTGACTGGTTTTCTGCAAAATTTTTGCTTAGCTGTTAATTTTCAAGTAATATTTTCAGCTTAAGCAGCTCTATGAAAATGGGCAAATGTCTACTTCCATGGTACAAACCACAAGGAACAATAACCTTTTGATTTACTTAAAGGCCCTGTACACTATTGGTAAGATCGAAAAACACAATGTTCACAGATTCACACATAACTTACATGATTTAAAGTAAGTAATGGTAGAAAGGGTTCCTTAAAATATTTCTGCCTAAAATGCTATCGTTTCTGAGAAACGAGTAAAACAATAGTAATATCGCGCGCGATAATTTGTAAAAAACAGAAAACACATAAGATCTCTTTTCACTATTTTCTCGTGACCTCGATGACCAATTGAGCTCAAACTTTCACAGGTTGGTTTGTTAATGCATTTTGTTTAATCACACAAAATGTGGACACTGATTTTGAGTGTACCCAAAAGTGTACAATACCTTTAAAAGTAGATATAATCAAACCATACATTTCTCACATGTCACAATATCAAAAAGGTTTAATTTCAATTGAGCATATGTTTTGCCTTATTTCAATTATTCCAATTATCTGTTTATTTTTGTCATAGATGCGCCACAGTTTTAATGTTAATGCTGTCAGGAATCCTAAAATTGTGTTAATATCTTTGTCTTGTACAGTTTAGAGACCCAACTAGGGTCGAAACGTGAGGTCATTAACTTTTCTTTTTGCAAAAAAGAAGAAGTTAAATACAAGATATCTGTGCTGTGTTTAGGGGTTTTATTTAAAAAAAGACTTGCATATTACTTTAAAAAAAATTTCAATGTATTTTGTCTTACAGAGAATACAAGGGTTTTTCCAACGAAACTGTGTTTCCAAAGGAGGCAGCAGCACTGGCAGCCGCTTTGAACAGCACTCAGACATACAATACAACTATGTACTATACTGCTGGGTATGACAGTCCATTTGTCTTCAGGAACAGACACAATGAAATTTGGTTCTTTGCAACAAATTCTGATGAGTGACCTCCAGTAGTGGTATAAACAGAGGCAGGCAGCTTGGATTAGGAGGTCTGTTTTTTTTTTAAAGGTATTGTACACTTTTGGTAACAGCTCAAAATCAGTGTCCATATTTTGTGTGATTAAACATATGCGTGAACAAACAAACCTGTGAAAGTTTAAGCTCAATTGGTCATCGAGGTCACGAGAAAATAGTGAAAGAGATCTTATGTGTTTTCTGTTTTTTCAAATTATCGCGCGCGATAATTACTATTGTTTTACTCGTTTCTCAGAAACGATAGCATTTTAGGCAGAAATATTTTAAGGAACCCTTTCTACCAGTACTTACTTTAAATCATGTCAGTTATGTGTGAATCTGTGAACATTGTGTTTTTCGATCTTACCAATAGTGACAGGGCCTTTAAACCCAATTAATCGTAGATGTCGTGTATTATTTTGGTTGTGTTTTACTCCTAAGCTAGGAGCTTCATCAGACTGGCAGCCATGTCCAATGCTCGACTGCTTAATATTATAGTTGGTTAAAATGTTTCTGAGCTTGTACGCCCCTTGTCTGACAGAGCTCCTGGCTTAGGAGTGAAATGTAACTAAAATATATTGTAGGTAGCATCTACAATTAAAGGCCCTGTACACTATTGGTAAGATCGAAAAACACAAATGTTCACAGATTCACACATAACTTACATGATTTAAAGTAAGTAATGGTAGAATGGGTTCCTTAAAATATTTCTGCCTGAAATGCTATCGTTTCTGAGAAATTAGTAAACCAATAGTTTTCTTGTGACCTCGATGACCAATTGAGCTCAAACTTTCACAGGTTTGTTTGTTCATGCATCTGTTGAATCACACAAAATGTGGACCCTGATTTTGAGCTGTAAGTGTACAATACCTTTAAAGGGACACTGTTGTCGTGATCACAGCGAGTCAGTGGCCAGACATGAAATTCTGAACTCCCACCAAGTAACTGCACACACACGCGCGATAATAATGACGGCGCCCTTTAAAGCTTTTGTTTGTGATGTGAAGGTCAACTAGGTGAGAACTAATGTTTCCATGTCCAGCCACAAGCAGACTAGGATCACAACGACAGTTCCCCTTTAATTGGTTTGAAAAAACGAACCTCCTAATCCATAAAGTAGCAAAATATTTTAGAAAATTAAGTTGACATAAATGACATCTGATGAAAAAGTTGTTGCTACCAAAGCTCATGCATTTTTTTTTAACGCAATTAGTTAGTTCTTAAGTGCTACCACTACCTTCTGTCAGACTAACACAGCTATCTCTATCCCAGTTATTTTTGTACGTGGGGATAAGTTCTTTTGGTACATCAACATTCAGCAATGCAAATCTCCGCTGAAAAGTAGCAATAAAATTAGTCTTTATAATTCTTGTTACAAATGTTAAAGATAAAACTCTCTGTGTTGAAAAATTCAAATTGATTTCATGCAAGAGACCTTAGTTTAACTGACAAAAAAACTTTCAGAAATATTCTGTAGTTTTCTGACAGGAATTCCTTTTGAAAAATATCACAAGAAACTCGACCCTTTTCACATGTAGTTATTTACAATTCATAGAATTTGCACAGGTTTTATGTGCATTATTTTTTATTGAAGAATAAATGAATTCCCACATTTCATTTGTCCATACAACCAAGCTTTGAAAATTTTATAAAAATCTATAATTTTGTAGTGAAAAAAAAATTACCCCAAAATGATGGGTCAAAATAAGCAACAGTGATTTGCATTGTGTTCCGTTCCTCGTTCCACTTCTTAAAGGAACATTACAGAATTGGTAAGAACAAACTTGTAGAATATACTTTTTGATCACAGATTTACACAAACTTACACGGTCTAATGATGATGATAGTAGAAAACATCCCTAGAAATATTTCTGTCTGAAATGCCATATTTGATGAGAAATGAATAAACTAGTTTTCCGATTGGATTTTATCGCTCAGTGAGCGTTTTATTCATTTGTTGAACCTATATGATTTCACGCAAATGTGTAATCGGTTTTTCACTATTTTCTCGTATATGGTGGATTACATAAAGTGCTTACACTGCCAGCGACTGTTTTGTTAGCAAAAACAAATTCTGTAATGTTCCTTTAAACAGTATTATATATTTCACTGGATGATTGTGCTGGTGTGAACTTTATAATCAGTAAGCTTTCAGATTGAAGCGAACTCTATTTTGATTTAAACAAAAATACAAAATCAAAACTTGCTGCAGTTCACCTATGAAATAGTTTAGAGTGTGATGGGATACATTGCTTAGGTATATTGTATTTGCTGCAGCGTAGCCGTAGACTTACAAAGTTAATCAAAGATGTTTCTAGGTTCATGGAGAAAATATTTGAATATTTTAGCATAAAAAATTATAAACCCACATTGCTTTGTTTTCCTGGACCTTGCTATTTATCATAAATGTTAGCAATAAGTTGTGTTTTGTTTTGGGGTTTTTATGTGTTGCTTATATAAGTATAAAACACAAAGCTTAATTGGCAACAGCCATGTGTATTGTTTTGTTTTGTTGGTGAACAGTTAATTGCAAAAGAATTGAGTAAATATATTGAAATAATGATACAGTCTTTATGAGAAATCTGTTGACAACTTCTCTGTAATATCTTGTTTCTTTAGTTCTTTGTAGTTGATTCAAAGATAATTAAAGTAGTTAATTGGTTTGTATGTACGTAAAGCTTATTATTTTCCATGTCCAAGGTTTTTAATAAGCATTGGGAACGGAAATGACGAGAAATAAAACCTTGAAATGCCGGACACTAACAATTTCTATTGTCAATTAGTTCGGTTCATTGTTTGAAATGGTTTGAGGTATTTAATGAATTCTTTGTCAATCAACCACCGTAATTAATGCGAAGATTTTTTTTAATTAGCTCGAATTTTGTGTTATGACCATGGACATGTGTTATTCACTGTTCCATTGTTACCTTTTCAAAACAACGATGTCAATGGGGGATCCCATCCTATTTCATTTCTTATTGTTTGGCCCTTTTCCAAGGTTAACAAGGAAAAGAGGCGCAACAAGGAAATACACGCAGCAACAACTTGATAGGGTTGTGTCCCCTCTGCAAGGGAGATGTATATAAAAGTGTTTGGTCGCTTTTTATACCACATTCCCCAAACCCGACACAAGTGAGAAAGAGAAATATATTTGATCGAAACAAATCTCGATCTACTCTCTATCTGATACCGTAGCTAAATCTAACATTCAGGATGAGGTCTGCTGTGGTTCTGATGCTGGTGATTCTTGTCGGGTGTGCTTTGGTGACTTCTGCGGAAAAACATGGACTAAAAAAGGTGAGTTACCATTATAATATTTGTCAAAGTAAAACTTGCAAACGGATATTTCGTCGCCTTTTTTTCCAAATTGTTCGGTCATTACCTCTGGCCATAGTGTGATGGCGTGGCCGAGGGGTCTAGGTCTAGGGTGGTGGACTCAAGTTCTGTAATTTACATAATGTGGGTTCGAATCCTGGTCTGATCAGCGGCAACACTTGTGTCCTTGAGCAAGGCACTTTATCATAATTGCTTTTGCCCACCCAGGAGTACAAATGGTATACTTGCGAGAGCTGGGGGTAACCTGCACTGGCATCCAGTACAGGGGGTATAGAAATCAAGCATGTGACTTGTCAGGATTTTCCTGGTATCGGTTTATTTTTTAACTTAGCTCCCTGCACCTTCGTCTTGAAAGAGGAAAACTTGTCTTCACAGTTGAGAAGACATGCCTTTGTTATAACCCCTTTGTTATGACCAGACCTTCAGATATCTATTTGAAATGATGTAGACAGTCTGTAAACCTCTACAATGTAACATTCTGTATGTTGTGGGGGGGGGGGGGGGCTTCATTTCCACACCAAGAAGAAATGTTTATCAAATATTCAGGATGTTTAATGTTCATACAATCTCATCCATAAAAAAAAAGTTTCAGTCGTTTAATGGCCAATGCAACCGGCCTGATGAGCCAATTTGGCTCGGGACAGACTTCACCTTTCTCTTCTTTTTTATACCCCTTTTTGATATGCCAACACACGGGTCATAGTTACATAGACGAAAAAAGAAAATCCGTTATTTCGTGCGTTTTCTTTCTTTTTTCAACTTTGGAATTATTTGGTTATACTGGAAGGAAGGGGGTTGTGGTTATTTTAAATCTTAAAGGAACATTACAGAATTGGTTTTTGCTAGCAAAACAGTTGCTGGCAGTGTGAGCACTTTATGTTATCCACCATATACATAAACTGACAAACCTGTAGAAGTTTGAGATCGATCGGCCATCTGGGTCACGAGAAAATAGTGAAAAACCGATTACACATTTTGCACGAAATCATATAGCCTCAACAAATGAATAAAACGCTCACTGAGCGATAAACTCCAATCGGAAAATTAGTTTATTCATTTCTCATCAAAAAAAGCATTTCAGACAGAAATATTTCAAGGGATGATTTCGACTATCATCATCATTAGACCGTGTAAGTTGTATGTAAATCTGTGATCAAAAAGTATATTTTACAAGTTTTGTTCTTACCAATTTTGTAATGTTCCTTTAACGGTTTGACACATTTCCTAATGATAAAAATATCTACAAGAAGGAATGGAAGAGAACGCACTTGTATCGTTGTCAACATGACCATGCAGTTGCTACTTGATAATGTGATGTAGTTTTCGTGGAACTCTATGTTTTGTCTCTTTTCCCCTATTTTCTTTGGGGAAAGTCACTGACGTTTCACATTTACCTCAATTCATAAACACGTTGACATTAATAAGGTGCCCTCGGCTCGTAATTGCCAATAGGCATATACCATTAAAAAAACACCATTATTTATTAACGTTTTGTTTCAGTTATTTAAACTTGCCATAACAAATGTAAACGATAGCTTACACAGTCAAGTCGTGGATAAACGATCTAGAATACCGTTTTGAACATCTAGTTGAAAGACTGACGGGAGTAGCCCCCCTCCCTAATAATAATTTAAAAAAAAACATTGATCAACTTTTTGTTTTTTATTTAAACTTGGGATAACAATCTTACACGATACGTAGTCGAGTCGTGGATAAACGACACTAGAACACCGTTTTGTACATCTATAGTTGAAAGACTGATGGGTGTAGCTCCCCCGCAAAAAACTCCAATATATATATATACATATATAATAATAATAATAATAATAATAATAATAATAACAATACTAATACTACTACTACTAATAATAATAATGGGAGTAACCGGCACAAATGAAAATGTAATCTTTCTTTTGCATGCTGTGATAAGATGAAATAATAGTAGTAATAATAAATAAATAACAAATAAATAAATAGGACACTAAATCGTTGTTCAAGGTTGTCGACACAAAAATCCAATCTGTTATCTGTATTTGCAATACAGGAAGTACACTCTCCGACTCCCGGTGATATTAAAGAAGACTGTCCAGATTTAGACGGCTGCGACGGAGATGAAGCGCAGTTAGCAAAGAAACTGCGAATGGCAAGAAGAGCGGCTCCTGGGCGCAGAGGAGCCTAGGAACTGGCACCAACAGTACCGACAGCAAGGACTTTCCAGAGATGTGAAGAATTCTTGGAAAGAAGCCTTCGATATTGTAGTTGTAGCAACCTCGTACTCGACATTTAACATTAATTAATAATACAAACTATAATGAACTGCCACAGTCTGGCTCGACTCACAGACCGCAGATTACCTACCCAGTCTTGATTGACGAAAGTTTGCCGATACACGAATAACCAGAGAGTAATACAAAAACCAGCGTCACCAATAAGACCCCTTGTTGGTGAAAGGTGTACGCGTGACACGGCTGTCATTGGCCGAGAGTTGTGCGCAGGCAGCGCGTACACGCGCGCACGTCTCCATTGTTTTTCATCAAAGATGGTGGTCAATGACGTCGTGCGCAATCCGTCTATCAAGACTACAGATTACCCAGACTGGCTGCCCGTGTTCTACTTGATAAGTGCTTTATTCATTGCAGAACGACGATGCTCTAAATGTACAAGATGAGAAAATTGGGGTGGGCGGGGTGTCACACCTATATGTAAATGATTAACATTATTCTCGTTAACGCAGAATCTCTACAACAAATAGAGAATGTATGTTTGTTTTTTTTTGCTGATAGCCTCAGTTACAGAATAATAACACCCATCTTTCAGGACCACCCACAGTTGAAGACTCTACTTGTTCAAGTCTTCTTTACAGATTTTCATTCAGTGTTCAGTTACCGTTGTTGAGGCCTCGGAGACTTTCTTCCAAGAAGGTATTATGGCGCTTTATTATTGTGATAATCAAAAGAGCCAATCTTTGCCCTCAAACTGTACTTTGTAGTTACGTAACAGTAAGATACAGAAACGGCTTTGTTGAGAAATAAAGAGAATAAGAAGGCCAATGTAGACAGATTCTTGTGATGTTTGTTGTATTATTGGCTGCCCCGATATCCATCAGTCGTATGTTTGGTTTTCGATAAGAGATTTTTATTAACAGCTGTTCTGACTTAGTAATTTAGCTGCTTTACGTCAACACCGTGTTGAAATGTTGAGGACTTTTCACACTATTGACGTCCGATCAGTGTCGCAATCTACTCGGGTCAACTCGATCCGTGTTGGCTCGGTAACAATTCGACACGGTTCAAATCTGCTCTGTGGGTTACACGTGTAGTTTTCGACCCGTTCACAATGCCAGTGTTCTACACGGATTTAAGCGGGAAAACTCCCATACTGACCCCCTTGCACCACGCGGAACGTAGTCTTGATTGGCGACGTTCATTTTGTTAAAAGGTAGTGCGATATCGCAACACGAATTACTGTCCGCAATACGAATTACTGGAGAAGAGATATCTGTATCACACGAACATCTGGATCAAAGTTTCGATCCAGATTTATAGACTTGCCCAGTCCTTCTGAGTCAAGCTCCCAAACAGTCAATGTAGCGCCCTCTACCGGTGGCTAATACAAAAAACAGCGTCGCCAATCAAGACTACGCGGAACCATAGAGTTATATATAACTCTATGCGCGGAACGCACCTACCTCCGCGCAATTCGCGTTTACCATTTCCACCATTTTGGGAGTCAATTCCTTTGTGTACATTTTTAACTCCCAACATGGCGGGCAGGATAGGCGCGTTTAGGTGCGCAGGGCGTTGGTCAAGGGGTCAACAATGAAACAAAATTGCTGTAAAAGAGAATACTTGTTGCAGATAATAATATGGCCTGACAAAGTCAAAGTTCAGTGCAGAAAAAAATTGAATGATTAAAGGAACATTACAGAATTGGTAATTGTAAAATATACTTTTGATCACAGATTTACATAAAACTTACACGGTCTAATGATGGTGATAGTAGAAAACATCCCTTGAAATATTACTGTCTGAAATGCCATAGTTGATGAGAAATGAACAAACTAATTCTCCGATTGGAGTTTATCCCTCAGTGAATGTTTTATTCTTTTGTTGAACCTATATGATTTCATGCAAATGTGTAATCGGTTTTTCACTATTTTCTCGTGACCCAGATGGTCGATCGATCTCAAACTTCTACAGGTTTGTCAGTTTATGTATATGGTGGATTACATAAAGTGCTTACACTGCCAGCAACTGTTTTGTTAGAAAAAACCAATTCTGTAATGTCCCTTTAAACTTTGCCCTTACTTACCAAGATCTCAGCATTGTTTCAGAAAGAGACAAAATAATGACACATTGAAACTTATAGCTTAACCTAGTCTCTAAAACAACTTACGCTATCATGATGTCATTAGGTATCAAGTTACACTATATCAAAGATTTAAAAAAATACCTAAACATCAAATCAAATCATAACTCCCATGGACCCAAACAGAAATTGTTCTTGTAAATTCTGCGAATATTCCCATGTGCGTTGGTGTTGGCCCTAAACAACATAATTTGTTGTATATTATTTTTGACTCTAATAAAGTGGTTCAAAACTTCCAGTGGGGGTGGGTGGGGGGGTTAGGCCTTTCTAGTCATCACAACATACATACGTACACAGCAAAAACTGGGTGTTAAATTTAACAACCCCGGTGTTAATAGATGACCACGCCAAGAATTTTCACCGGTGTTAAAATTGCGGGTGTTATTTTAACATATTGGTGTTATTCTTTACACTCATGGTGTACTGACACACCCATATGGGTGTAAATAATAACACCAAAAGTGTTAAAATTACACCAAATTGGTGTAGTCCTCTAGTAACACCGAAAAGTGTTATTATTTTTTGCTGGGTGCACTTCACTACATAGAGAGAAAATCATGTGCCAAGCCTCATTAACAAAAATTAATGTAAACCCTCAAATTTGTCTGTAAGTAAAAGATTTGAAGGTCGTGGCTTTTATGGATTGTTGAGAAATGGTCCACTTGTGCCCTTATAGGGGTTGTTGATTTTTTCAACCTGGAGCGTTTTGGGTACACTTACTCTTAATAATTTTGCTGAAGAGTGCAGGGTAATTTTGTCATTTTGTTTACGCGTTCAGGGGTGGTTTTTATTTTTGGAGCTTAGCTCGAAAGCTAAACGGCTGAACTGCTGAAAATTGAAAGGGAAAAAAATAAGGTTTTGTTGTCAGAAAATATTTATTTGATTTGTTTTGGAAAGGCCGGGAGACTTCTAAATATTTATTTGAGTATTTTTGAATATTTAGCATTGGTTGCTATGAGTGAAAAGCTTAGTGTGGTGCACCCCGCTGACTGTGTATAATTATGTTCCTTGGTGTGCAAAAGAGATTAGGGACTAATAATAGCTATAATGAAACAAATCTAATAGGAAAATTGAAAAAGTGAGATAATTTTGATAAGGAAACCATGTATTATTATCGTTGTCCATAGGGTTTGATTAATAGTAACTTTACCGGGCGGCTTATGGGCGCTGCAGCGTCCCCCCGGGTGCACCCCACTACAAAATCCCATCCGATGCAAAATGCTAAATATTCAAAAATATAATAAAAAATACTTAGAAGTCTCACAGCTTTTTACAGTAAAGGGAAAATTATCCATTGACTCTAGAACTTTTATCATCTGCTCAATTTGATATGGGGAGTTCCAAGGCCCGTCAAAGTTTTCTCCCTCCCTCCAAATTAAAACACCCCTACCCCTGTGTAAATTTCCAAACCTCAAAGCATCAAATCTCAAATGTCCCTATACTGCTGGGCAAATAATTAGGACAATTTTTTTTTCTTCAGGGCCATTGTCATCCAAAGTACCTCAAGTTGGAAGTCAACAACCCCAGGTCACAATTTGGCAAACATTTTGACACTGTAACCCTTTTAGGCTCTCAAATCTGTCTAAATAGAATATTTTCTGGGCCTACAAAATATTTATGAGGCCGTCGCTCTGTTTTCTCCCTATAGGAGCATTACAGGATTGGTTTTTGCTATCAAAACAGTTGCTGGCAGTGTAAGCACTTTATGTAATCCACCATATACATAAACTGACAATCCTGTAGAAGTTTGAGATCGATCGGCCATCTGTGTCACGAGAAAATATTGAAAAACCGATTACACATTTGCATGAAATCATATAGATTCAAAAAATGAATAAAACGCTCACTGAGCGATAAACTCCAATCGGAAAATTAGTTTATTCATTACTCATCAATTATGGCATTTCAGACAGAAATATTTCAAGGGAAGTTTTCTACTATCATCATCATTAGACCGTGTAAATTTTATGTAAATCTAGACTGTGATCAAAAAGTATATTTTACAAGTTTTTTTCTTACCAATTCTGTAATGTTCCTTTAATAGGGGGAACCCCCTTACCGAAGCTGTGGGTTCGAAAACGGCTTTTGTCTAGTCAATGATTTGACCTAGACAAAATTGCAACAGAAATAGTGTTTGGAGAATATGCAGTGACTATCTATGAAAAATATCGTGTGGAAAAATAAGTTTTTTACATTATATATTACTAGAAAATAGAGGCAAAAAACGGCAATTTTTAATTTTTGCAAATTAGGCATATTTCCCCAACTTCCTTTTTTCTACTTTTTTGATATGTTGTTTGGGAGGGTTTCAAAAGACACTTGCAAAAAAAATCATTTCTGTTGCAATTTTGTCAAGGTCAAGCCATTTTTTGGCACCTCCCTAAAAAGGTAGAAAGCCGTTTTAGTTACAGCGCCACCATCCATCCAGAACGGAATGGTTTTGCGTTGTCCAGACTATTTTTGGACATTATTTTTTATTAAATCTCTTAGTCGGATTCCCGCCGCCCACACTTGACAAGTACGTGAAAAAACGACTAGACTGCTACGTGGTCGTCGTCGGCAGATCCTGCTGCGGTGAGTTGACCCGTGTACTGTGTGGAGTATTCCGGTACCGTGCTTGAGACTGAGAGAGGTGGAAACATTGGACGTCAGGCTCAACTTTGACTCTGTAAAAGTTTAACAAAGCAGGATTTATCTTCTTCAAATCTGAAGGTATTTAAAATGGTTTGTTTTCCTAAGGATTTTGAAACTTGTTGTAGTATAGTGAATACTTTTCATTTATTGTTTTTTTTATAACTTGTTTTTATTTATTGAATTGCAGTTTTGACGTGACGAATTATTTTAGGCCTAGCTCTTTTGCTATGTTGTTTTTTAGATTGTTTTTTTTTCTTCATCGTCTCTGTCAGTGCATTCATGGTGTAAAATTAGTTGACGGTTGTTGATGGAAGGCGGGGGGGGGGGTAGATGTTTTGATATTGTCTCATAAATTGTTCCTAATGACTAGTGATGACTTGAAGGATTTAATTTTAATACAATTTTTGTTGCAATCATATTTATACAAATGAAATTTTAAAATTTTATTTATACTATTAACAAAACTTAAAGAATAGACTAGTATTATTAGTAATAGTAAACTAATAATAAGAGGCTATATGGTGCATATTCAGGAAAAGTGTGACAGTCACATTTTCATTCATAGTTATGACGTAAGTAATGAAGTAATTATTCTGTGTTTACCTAATGCAGTTCTGGATATGGTTTTGTTAGCCCCATAATTAAAATAGGGCCAATCTGCTTCTTATCCTTGGCCCTACTCCTAGTTCCTGCTCCTAGAACTATGACATGAGGTTTGTTCCATTATCGTTTCGATGAACCTCATGTTATCTTGTAAAAATCCTATTCAAAACTTTTTGCCTTTCACATTTATGCACTTTCTGTGTTCTTTGTTCCAACAGTGAGCTTGGCGTGGGTCCAAAAAAATTCCGCTAAAAAAATTCCGCTAAAAAAAAGTTGCAAAAAACGATAAATTCATACCATCAGAATCCTTAATCGGCATTGCCGAACAAATATGGCTGCTTCCATTAGTAATCAATGGTATGCTGCACCCCCCCCCCCCCGACGCAACGCTGATCCACGGTCCATGTTTTTATACACGGAAGTTGCTGCTTTCGTGTATAAAAACATTAACTGTTGGTTAATGTGAACCAGCGTTGCGCGTAGCATACCATTGATTACCAGCGCACGGCTTGCTTATTGGAGAGACTTATCTGGACAAAGTATGGTTTTCAAGCAATTTTATATGTGAACACTAATTCACACTTGCAACTCAAAAAGCGTTTTCCCTAAAAATGTGTGACATTTTTACAACAAATTCCAGCAGTCTGGCTACCTACAAGTAACAGTAGTAGCATTCTATCGGTAAGTTTCTGGATCAAGAATGAAGCGGATCAAAAAATTACACCGGCAAAGGGAAGACTGCATTGGTACTACTAGGGCCAAGGATACAAGTGGATTGGCCCTATTTATGGGGCAATGGTTTTATGTGAAAAAAAGTGGCTGTCGGTTTCAGTATCTTTCCACAGATTTTGACATCAGACACAAGCAGCATGACCAGAGGAGTGGTCCAATAATATAGATTTTTATTTGAATATATTTTGATTATTATACTAATAATAAATATTGTGTCATTTCAAAGCAATTGTAGTTAGTGTATGGTCGGGCCTCAAAATTTACACTGGACCGCAGGCCTGAGGTCGGTGATTTTAGCCTCAGGCCGGTAAACACATGACAAGACAAGTCCAGCAGTCTTGTGTTTTTGTTCAAATGTTTACTTCAGTCTGATAAATATTGTTCAATTCTGTTGAGTATCAAGAATACTTGCCCCTTCTCTTAGTCTTAGTGCTTGTTCAAAATAATTTTAAACTGTGTTGGTATTTGTTTTCTTATTTCAATTCTGGTCTTGTAAAAAAGAAATCTGGTCCAATAAACATTTTGACCTACAAGCCCTGCCGTTCTGTATACTTTGTATAGCTTCATAGGGAACAAAATACCAAATCCGACCTCCACGTTTTCATTCATTTTAAACATAAGTGGCATCTTGTTTACCCAGTCGTGATTATGTTCTGGAGGTCATAGTGAAAAGGTCGGATTAGGCAACTTGTTCGATAATGAAAAGACCAACAGCAACATAGGCCTACTCTAATCATGTTTTAAAATAAGGTTATGATTTGAATAGTACAGCCATCATTTCAAGGATGATGGCTGGTGAACAATATACCACTAGCAGTAATACATGCAGTGTGCATTAGTCTTGTTTCAAGCTTTTTTTTGTGTACGTTCATCTGATGAGGTAGGAAGCAGGTTGGCCCTCTTGGGGGGTACCTGGCATGACCACCTGCGCCTGTCAATTAAGGGCGACTGAGATGGTACCCCCATAGTGTCTGTAGTAATGGTTGGTTGTAAATATAGCAAGGTCAGCAGAATTAAAACTTCTGCAGCCTGTTGTAAAAAAATATAAAAACTAAAAGCTCCACTTAAAATAAATAAAGGCTTCATGTATCGATCTAGGTCTATAAATTTGTGTAAACTTCTTTTCTGTCGGCTCTTTCTTTTTGGAAACTGACCATCCCAGCCCCTTGGCCAGATTAAGTCTTCTGCTAGGCCCCAGTCACCAGTATTCTGTAGGCTCTAGGCACCAGTGTTCCATCTATAGGCTCTAAGCACCAGTGTTCTGTAGGCCCTTGGCACTAGTGTTCGATAGGCCCCAGGCTCCAGGGCCAATTTCATAGCACTTTTAAGCCCAGGTTTACAATGTATGACATGTATTGAGGTTTGTGGTGAGAAACTTATCAGCATTTATGCAGCTAATGATATTTGATCTTTCTTGTATTCAGGTACTTTTGTGAGAGAATTATCAGGAATTATATGGTTTGAAGTTATGTGAGACACAATGACAGAAGACAAAGTAGTCCATGCTGGCTACTTGCTCCATCGACCAGGAGGAGGTAAAGAAATATGTAAACTGTAATGCTCTGTTGGGTTCTTGACGGGCAACTTCCAATTTAGTCCTTGCTCTATGGTAGTACAAATTTCGATTTTCAAATAGTGCTCTATTGGGTTCTTGACGTGCAACTTCCAATTTAGTCTTTGCTCTATGGTAGTACAAATTCCGATTTTCAAATATGAACATTCACATGTAGACCTTGAATTTCATGAATATCAATGAGCCATTTGCGAGAGATTTTCAGTTATAAAATGTCTGGTACAATGATTTGATTGATCATAAGGGAACACTCAAAGGGATTCCCCAGACTAAAGACAGTGTTACTCTCGGTACATGGCTTGGGACAGACATTTTGTATAGCAACCTCCAGATGGGCAAGGCCTGGTGCCATTGTGCCATACATGTTTATTCAGAGTTGTGCATTCCAGTCTGAGGAATTCAAATTTAAGCGGTCACTTGTGAGTTGTGACCATTACCAGAGCTGCCAACTCTCACTGATTCTGCAGAAAGTTCCTTGAAAATAAACAAATCTTTCCATGTTCTGATAAAAATATAACGTACTTATAGTATAGCGCCTACTGCAAACCAGCCTCTAAGCGCTTAACATTCAGTATTTTCCTGCAAGGTATTGTGGAGCTGTACGTTTTGAAGTATTAGACCTATTCCTTTACATAGCACCATGTAATGGTTTACAAGGTGCCGTGGCGCAATATGCTGTAAATCCAACCAGGAACACCGAGGGCGAACCCCTTCTCTTTTCGATAAGTGCACTGGGTTCTTTTACGTGCATTACACAACACACGGGACCAACGGCTTTACGTCCCATCCGAAGGACGCAGCAATAATGGTTAAATGTCTTGCTTAAGGACACAAGTGTCACGACCGGGACTCGAACCCACACTCTGCTGAACAGAAACACCAGAGCTTGAGTCCGGTGTTCTTATCCGCTCGGCCACGCCACCCCTGATGAACAAATTTGAAATTATCCCAGATTATAGAAAATTTCCCCTATTGTTTTGAATGTAATTCCAAATATCTCCTTGATTATTGTACAAACTTTCCCTGTTTGGAGCTCTGCCGTTACCCACTCAACTCATTGTACCAGACATTATTCAAATCTAACTTAAAAATTACATACTCAACCCATAGCTTCTTTTACACTACATATACGCCCAAATGTTTAAAAGCTTTTAAAGGCAGTGGACACTATTGGTAATTACTCAAAATAATTATTAGCATAAAACCTTACTTGGTAACGAGTAATGGGGAGAGGTTGACAGTATAAAACATTGTGAGAAACGGCTCCCTCTGAAGTGACATAGTTTTTGAGAAAGAAGTAATTTTCCACGAATTTGATTTGAGACCTCAGAATTAGAATTTGAGGTCTCGAAATCAACCATCTGAAAGCACACAACTTCGTGTGTTTTCTTTCATAGTTATCTCGCAACTTCGACGACCAATTGAGCTCAAGTTTTTACAGGTTTGTTATTTTATCAATATGTTGAGATACATGTACACCAAGTGAGAAGACTGGTCTTTGACAATTACCAAAGGTGTCCAGTGTCTTTAAGTAGAAAACAGCATAATTTACTGCTCAGCCAAAGTTACCTTTGTAATGCACATTGTGTTCTTGGCATGAAATTGAGCCCTGAACATTACTTTGATCTGTACCCTTACCGACAATGTCTCTGTCACAATGGTTACCAGCTCTTTTCACTAGGAACAATGGCTTGAACAAACTGAGCACTATCCCTCTTTGGCTGTGTGGATTTTGTCCTTGGCAAGTTACATGTAAGTCATGACCAAACAAGCCCTGCAGCCTTTTGTATGTTTCCACACAGTGCTTGTTTTTAGTAACACCCAGTGAAAAAATCCCCCTTCCGCTGAAGTCAGTGAGGGGAAAATTATTTCTTTTGTATTGCTCTGGCCTAGTTGTTGTGCTTATTTGTATATGTGCACAGCCACAATCATGGGTACACTTTTTGTTACAAAGACACCAAATGAACAACACGTAAATATTGAGTAACTCTTTGCAGATCTTGTATTCGACAAACTCAAGTACTTTCTACTCTTCATTCACACAGCCCTGGTTAGTTAATTTACAAAAAACATTGAAATGACTGTTACATCACTGGTTTTCAAAGTGTTGTTCATAACATGGACACGAAAAAAATGTGTACCCATGATTGTGGCTTTGCACATTATATATATATTTATTTTATTTTTATTATCATTATTATTATTATTTTTTTTGGGGGGGGGCAGTAATAATTTTGGAGCTACAACCCCTGTGTGGCTTTGTGTATTGTTTTTCCTTGTTCTCATCAGCTGCATCAAGAGAGAGGCCTCAATATTTTTGATGTTGTGCCAGATGAAATATCAGAATAAAATAAAATATCCAGTGACCACTTCCTGTAATTTCTTTAAATATACGTTTTGTAACTCTTCATCACAGCTCTTGGTCGATGGAAGAAGAAGCGATACTGGTTTCAGTTGGATGAGGTAACATGTCAGCTACGATTGTACAAATCTCAGACTGAGCTATGTCACGTGTTAGGAGCTGTAGATATTCGAGACGCCTGCATATCCATTCTGCCAGATCACACCAATCACATTCTTGTTGCGTAAGTTCAATATTTTGTTTTGTCATGGTCTTGTTGCATAATCTTTTTCGACACACGTATTATTTGCCACAAGGAAATTACCATCTTTCATGCTCAATCATTAGGCGACAAGCGCGAGGATGACGGAACACTCACTGGTTTGATATCACTATTTCCTTGTTAAGAACGAGACTAGTTGTGTTCCTATACCTCATACAAGTTCTTGATTGAGAGTTGAATTTGATCCGTTTACCAACGTGCCAGATGCTTATTTTGACTGTTTACCAAGCACGCGTGCGAGTATTCACGCACAGGGTGAACACACGCATGCGTAGTGGACTGCACTTATGAAACAAGTGTGGAACTGTGCCCTAAGAGTTCAAACCAGTTCCCTTGGCGAGTTTGTCAACTTCCAATACCTCGGGGAGCTAATATCAACTGTCCACCCTCAAACCATGTTATATACTGAACATTACAGATGATATATATTTATCATTGTATTTTGGTGTACAATTTCTTAAATCTCTGACTTTTGTCTATTTTTAAATGATCTTTGCTCTTCTTATTATTGTAGAAATAATACCCAATTCAGCCTCCTCAAGGCTGTGCATAGCTTTTATTTCCAAAATAAACCAACAATAATAATAATATAATAGTCATACATGTATGTGGAGTGTTGGGCTGTGCAGGACTCGGGCGACTTCAGCAATGGCTTCGGCTAGTGGCAGCAGCGGCACTGTTGAAAAAATGGGACTCTCTTTGGCTTTCCAGCCATAGCCACTGCCAAAGCCATCCATTCAACTATCTAAAACAAATGTTACCTGGCTTATGTGATTAACTGTTTCCTAAATTAGCTCAGAGGGAAGGCCAGGTTGATAATTAATTAGTTAAAATAAAACGATAATGAACAAATAACATGCATCATATTCTTCCTACTTTTTATGATTTCCGATTTTTAGTGCACACTGGAAAAATCAGATTTTTTTTGATTGAATAGCCTGAAAAGTCCACAAAATAAAATGGTCCTACTTTTTTTCCAAGGACCAAATATCATACCTGCAAATAACTAACAACATGTCAATTACTGGAAAGCAGTTTGGTTTGGACAACAAACATGTATGCCTGTATACAGGACTGTCTGTATGCATACTCATGACTAACACTACAGCAGCAACAAGAGTTGCAGGCAGGTGATGATTTTCTCCAATGTTACTCAAACCAAAAACGGCTTACATTTTTTTCTTTCAACTTTTTTCCCTGTGAAATAATGGTAGGCCTTAATGTTTTTGTATTTCTCAGAAAAATAACTAAATGAATAACACGCGCAAAAACTTGACCTCAAACCTGATTGTGCGTGGCCTACAGGATTACAAACTGTTTCTTTTTTTAGAATGAAAAGCTCCTTGATGAGTTGACTGGGGCCATCTTTTAATCCATGGTAGTAATAAATAAAAAAAAGCCCATTACTCAGCAGGCTATTCCCATCAGGACTCCCGTCCTAGTAAGAGTGGCAATGCAAAGTAGGCTTTTTAAAGGCGCTTTGCACCCTAAATCTCCAATTTACCCATTCATCCACCTTTGACTTTTACACATGGTGCTGCGTTATTAAGCTCATGAGTCATGTGGTAGTGAATTGAGTCGATGTATTGGGGGAACGGCTAGATAGGAGTTGAAATTGCTTCATATACTACTTGCGGTTACGTTTATAGCAATTCATTTAGGCTTGGCAATGTGTCAATTACATGTAGCTCTGGTTGCAAAACAAACCAACATTTCCTGACGGTTCAGGGCTTGGAGCAGGACAGAAATTGCCTGTGTCGCACCCTGAGGTCGGGTTCAAGAAGCAACTGTGTTTACATTTGACTGTTGAGTGGGACATCATCCCTGTTTAAAGTAATGAGCAGTGTGCTGGCAGTCACACACCGGTGATGGCATCGAATTGTTTACTTTGACTCTGTTGCAGCAATGCCATTTCTTACGGAGTGAATTCAGATCAAGTGGCAGTTTTTACAAGTCACTGCTTTAATCACACTTCCTTCCCAAAGGTTCGTCTCTTGCAACATAAGTTGTTTTGCTATATTAAAGGGTGTGCACAACATTTGTAGATAGATTCAATGTTCACAGAGTTGTACAATAACTTACATGGTATAAAGGTCATGGTGGGAAAACTTGTCTTGAAACATTTTTTGATATTAAGGTTTTTGAGAAATTAGTAAAACAACCAGTTTTGATCTCGCTTGTCCAAAACCTGACATTTGTAAACGGTGAAAATGTATATATATTTTCTTGTGATTCGGATGACCGGCTGACTTAAACTTTACAGGTTTGTCATTTCATGTATATGTTGGGTCACATAAAGTGCAGATACTGGTCTTTGGCCCCCAAAATGATACCAATGTTGTTCGCAGTATTGTGTGTTTCAATACTCATTGAGGATCAAGGAAGGAAAGCATTTATGTCCTGTACTGTTGTCTGTCTCAAGTTTCTGCATATTATATACAGACCGTGTAACCTGTGACATCACATGTTTACAAAAAAGCCACAGAAGCCGGACCTCATGCTGGCACAATTTTGTACACAGCTCAATGGAAAGAAACATAAAATCTGAAACATAGTCTTATATTTTATGGAGAGCGCGCAGTACAACTTTTATCAATGTTCTATATGAAGAAAGGGCACATTTCCAAACTTCTACAGCTGTTATTTTTTTGTAACTCTTTAATCTCTGAGGAAATTAAAGTCCTATTGTAAAATTCCCAATATAGCCAGTGTAGTATCTCGCCTGCCAAGAAATGCCCCTGGAATGTACAAGCAAGGTCACTCTTTTGTAATGTTATAAATGCTTATACTTTTAATATGCTCTAACTATATGCTTTACTTTATAATAGTCTAACTTTTATAATTGCTCTATACTTATAATTGCTCTATACTTTTATAATAGCTTATACTTATATGTCTTTTTATATGTTTACTTAAAATTGCATGATTGACTAAAGCTGACTAACTTCAGCCAATAGTCCAACTATTTAGAAGTCGGCGAGTTTCAAGTACTTAAAGGTATTATACAGGATTGGTAGAGCTGACAAAACAGTCGCAAACACAGTTCATGTTTTGTGTGATTAACCATATACATGAAATACCAAACTGTGAAAAATTTGAGCTCAATTGGTCATCGAGGTCACGAGAAAATAGTGAAAAGAGACCTTATGTGTTTTCTGTTTTTCAAACATCGAGTTTATTATCGCGCGTGATAAAAAACTATTGTTTTATTCATTTCTCAGAAACGATAGCATTTTAGGCAGAAATATTTTAAGGAACCCCTTTCTACTTATATTAATTTACATTATTAAATCAATGTAAGTTATGTGTGAATCTGTGAACATTTGTGTTTTTTCGATCTTACCAATAGTGTACAGGGCCTTTAAGCCAAATATTCCTTAGATTTTTTTTCATGAAAACTATCCTGAAGAAAGTCACTAAGTGATAGGGGCAATGATAGCAAAACAAATAACATGCATGGGGGTGCCTCGCACCTGCTTCGGAAATTCTACCCAACTGCCTTTTTTTTTTTCAATGGAGGGAAATTAGAAACGTCATGAGGCGATGAAGGAAATCGTATCGGTATTTACGGAATCTGATAATGTGGTTGTATTTCTGGATTTAGCGTATGACGTAAAGTATGTACTCTTGCTAGGTAGGGGATGTTACAGAAATAGGTATTTATGCATGGGATGCGTAGCAGGAAACGACCTCATGTCAAGCAGCATAAATGAAATGTCAGAACCCATGAGGTTCAACCTAATGTAGAGCTGCTTGGAACGAAATGGACATTATATATGTACAAAGTTATAGTGTAGATGAGTCCTTATGGTGGATCAAAGGTTGAGGTTGTAGTATGTTGAAGCATCAGAAATGTTATCTTGATGTGCGCACTTTACTGCATTTACGGTAGTTTGTTGGTAAACACTGCAGGTTAGTCTTTCCGTACTTAAGTTCTAACTTCCAGGTCTGGAGTAGACACACTCGGCGATCGTCATGTGACTCATAGTGGGTGTACAATGTACATGTAAACAAACCAAGCAAGCGACGCGCAGTGTGCATGGAAAAGCGTGGCCGCTTCCCACGTTACAGCTGAAGCACTCGGAAGCGGCCTACTTTTTCATGCACATTGCGCGATGCTTGCTTGGTTTGTTTACATTGTACATGTATACCTCCACTATGAGTCGCATGATTACGGTCGCTGACTGTGTCTATTACACAGAGACCACGGAGGGCAGGGTCTCTGTTGCCCTGGTCTTGGCCTCTGTGCCCTCTTCAAAAAATTTCCCATCGACTTAAAGATTTTCAAAAGGTACTGCCCTTTGCAAAAATGGCCTTGCCCCCTCAATAATGAAATTCCAGGCCTATCTGTTGCTTCATTCCGAGAGGGGAAAGGCAGTTATCCCGTTGTAAAGGGTAACTCTTTTGATTGAAATTTTAATTTCTTCTTGGGTGATTTAAGACACAATGACCAGGGGCATGGAGCCAGTTGCATTGGTGAAGTATCAGGCGTCTAACTGACTGTTTTTGAGTACCCACTGTACCGTGCTCAACTTGTACCGTGCTCAACTTGTACCGTGCTCAACTTGTACTGTGCTGTACCGTGCTCGTGCTTATTTACAAGGGAAGGAGTTGTGTGCGTTTGCCAACCTGATACCATGGATATAGAGGCAACAGATGCAATCACGTCCATGCCTCCTGGTCATTGCCTTGGTGCCCCTTGAAATGTTTCAGTTGAGTTTCCCTTGTACCAAAGAAAACTGCCTACCCTTTACAACACAAGAACATGAAGAACAAAGTGCTAGATTAAGGCCTGTATTTGATAAGGCCAAAAAAAAAAAGGTTGTGTTTCCGGTTCCTCGACCGACCCTAGTTTTTATGCCGCGACCCTAAACTTTTTATTCGGCCTTTAAAAAAAACGGGGGGAAACGGGATAAAACGGGGAAAAAATGAAAAAACTAGAACAAAAACCTATTTCACCTGGACGAAAATGTCTGACTTTTACCAATTTACCATGTTTTAGGCAACATTTGATATAAAAACCAGAACATATCAAGAAGAATTTACCGATATACGAGTACGAGCGAAAAATACCCACAATGCAATGCGGATCGCGCACGTGTGTACACGGCGCTGTGTGAAGCGCATTCCACATTTGTGCAAAATCGGCTGCTTAAACTGCCTATCTATAGAGCGCAAACTGAAGATTGCGCACAATTTTGCCTAATTCGCTGTGCAAATCCGTCGATTGCGCTCAACACATAAACGATCGTGGACGTATCGTCAATCGTATTGGAATAAAAAAAAAAACGCAAAATAAAAAAACTTTCCGACCTACCGACCCTATTTTTAAATGACATGTAATCGGAAACAGAGCCCTTTTTTTGTTTGGCCTAATGACAATTTTAACATGGATTTTTCTGTAACACTGTGATTTACATGTAGTTTGCAAGTACATTTGCAAGTGTTAATTTGTAGGTGTATTTCTACAAAATGTAGATCCATAACATTTCATTGGTTTATTTGTTTATTTCCTTTTTTTGGGGGGGGGGAGGTATACTGCAGTAATCAGTAGGTATAGGAAAAGAACAGTTCAGGTTTAAAAAAAAAAAAAAAAACGCTCATCATGCAATGGGGCAGGAAGGAAGCTGTTTATTGTATTATGATTTGTAATGCACTAATGCACTTGCTACATGCATTTTCCCTTTGTACTGAGAAGGGTTAAACTGTACATGTATGTACATACGTACTATTTTTTTATTTGCATGTATTAATGTTTGTGTACTGTATTATGATGTCAATGTATCTCATTGTTGTTGACAAATTTTGAACAGAATGGGAGACTTTTGGGGACACTAGGTGGCAGCAGACTTACCAGGGAAATCCATTGTTCTTGGAAAGTGTTGCGCGTGCTCAGAATTATGTAAGCAATGGGAAAATTACTGTCTGCTGCCACCTAGCATCCAAAAGTCCCACATTCTACGGTTGTGTATTGTGAGTAATATGTATGGTGTGTGAGTTACATACAACTACATTATCGAAACTGTTTCTTGGTATGCACACATAATTTCCCATTACAACTCGTGTGTGTGTCGTAATCAGGTTCATTTGTGAAAAATTATATAAATCATACTTGAAATGAAAGCAAAACCCTCTTTATGGTAGATTTTTTTATTTCGGTTTTGGTACACGCAAAACCTGATCCGAGTCTCATTCCCAGTTGAACTTCCTCTTTTGTATGTTGAATCCAACTGGGAAGGAAGGAAGGTCTTAGTTAATCACATCTATATCGAATTTAAACTCAAGGGTCTTTGGTTCTGATTTTTAGGTGCGGTGGAAAGGAGCACATCTTAATAGCAGAGACCCATCGGGCCATGATGCAGTGGCTCCAGAATCTACAGGTAGGTTGTCACGGTAACCAAGGTTACACTTAATTAACGTCCATCATTGTCGTTTAATATCGTTTTGTTTTGGTCTTGGGTGTCCTGTTTTATTGAACAATCGTTCCAGCCGTGCATGCTGCAGTTTGTTGTTGTTGCCGGTAATTAGCTGTGGTATTGAAACGTTGTAGAACTGGGTCGCGTCATTGGTTCAGCTGCATGTAACTTTGTCATTGGCTTTGTAAAATGTGGATTTATAAACTCCTTACTTCATAAGTTCATTTAGTAACAGTTTTGTTGAAGGTATTGTACACTTTTGGTAACAGCTCAAAATCAGTGTCCACATTTTGTGTGATTCAACATATGCATGAACAAACAAACCTGTGAAAGTTTGAGCTCAATTGGTCATCGAGGTCACAAGAAAATAGTGAAGAGAGACCTTATGGGTTTTCTGTTTTTTAAACATCAAGTTTTTATCACGCATGATAAAAACTATTGTTTTACTCATTTCTCAGAAACGATAGCATTTTAGGCAGAAATATTTTAAGGAACCCTTTCTACCATTACTAACTTGAAATCATGTAAGTTATGTGTGAATCTGTGAACATTTGTGTTTTTCGTTCTTACCAATAGTGTACAGGCCTTTGAAGAAAACAGTATATTTTAGCTACGATATAAATAATATTGAACCCTAACTCTGTTGTATGATTTACAAGGATCCTTCCTCACTCCAACAAAACCCAACACCATACGGTGACTCAACACCCAAACCGCTGGACTCTGATTATGGTGGTATACCCGAATCCCTCGTATCTTTATCGGCTGTTAAAGGCCTGATCAGTAGAATGCTTTTCAACCAGTAGAATTGATTAAACTAGATCTGGGGGTATTCATGAATCATCTTTATCATTTTAAAAAGAAAAGAAAAAAAATCAACTTTTTTTCAATGTAATCATAAACATTGCCTTGGGCTTACATTATATTTTATTATGAGAAAACAATGTTAACTTATGCTTGTTATTGAAGTGTATTTTTTCCCCTTTAAATTTACAGGAAGTACGCGACTTCTTTTCCTGTGTGAAAAGTCACCGAAGCCAAGTTAAATTTTCAAAGACATCTACCTATAAGCCATTAACAGTAAGATTATTTCTGTATATCGGGGGGGGGGGGAGGGGGGGGAGGGGGAGGGGGAGGAGGGGGGGGAGGGGGGAGGGGGAGTGAGTATTTAAGAAATTTCATACATGCTGAAAATGTAGAATGTTATTGTAACACTTATCACTTCATACTATAGACACAATCGGCGACTGTAGTCACTTGACCCATAGTCATAGTGGGTATAAAATGTAACAGTGTGCATAGAAAAGCATGGCTGCGCCCGAGTGCTTCTGCCAGAAGGTAGGAAGCAGCCATGCTTTTCCATACACACTGCATGTTGCTTGCTTGGTTTGTTTACATTCTATACCCACTATGAGTCACGTGGCTATGGTCGCCGATTGTGTCTATTGTTACATTAGAATCATAAATCTGAAAGAATCGGATGAGAAAAGCCACTTTAGTGAGTTGATGTTTACTATGTGTGTTCTCACTAACGGTCATCCAGAATATGGCTGGCTGTCCATGAGGGCACACATAACCGCATCAATCCACTCTGCTGTTCCTCGCTGGGGGGGGGGGGGGTTGTGGAGATTGCTCGTTGATTCAATAGAGGGTTAGTTTATGGGTTCTTAAAATTTGTCGGGGGTGGAAATTCTCTTAACTTTAAACCCCTAAACAAAGGCTCTACATTAAAATAATAACAATAATAATAAAGACATTTGTAAAGCGCCTAATGCAAAAGCCTCTAAGAGCATAAAGAGAACAATAAAATATACAATAAGTGAAAGAAACATAACAAGTAAGCAGATTACAAAAAAGCACTTTCAAACAAATGAGTTTTTAACAGAGACTTAAAACAATGTAAAGAGCTAGCCTGGCGAATATGCACAGGAAGACTATTCCAAAGAAATGGAGCAGCGTAAGAAAATGTTCCCCCACTCCTCTTGGCCTCCAACAAGAACTGTGATAAAATATAACGTGACCGAAAAATAGAGATGTCTGCACCACAGAGTCTTAAGACCTTTAAGCTTTTTTGTAAATTATGCAGTTATTATAATAACTTCCTCAATGTCACTCAAAGACTGTGTGATTTAAACTACCCCAAACCTTGTAAAAGTGAGATCTCTGAAATCGTAAACCCAATATAATTACTTGATGCTGCGGCATTCAGGCTGGCTCAGTGGTTTCTACCCGGCTTTCCCCTCCTTGGACCCTGGTTCGAATCCCTGACCAGAGCCTTATATATGTGGATTAGGTTTCAGTCCCTACCTGATTGCGTTTTTTTTCTTCTCCTAATGGGGGTTTTTCTCCCACGGTGGACGGGTCACAATGCTAGTCGCTTTTAAGGGTCTCTTGGTGTCATTACCGATAGTAACAATATCTTTATGACAAGCCAATTGTTTTATCATTTTGATGGACTCTTTGCAGCAGTCGTCGCCAACCAAGGGCCTCGCAAGCAGTCCTTTACCGTCCTTGAGGCGCCATCATTCAGAGAAGTTCCGCGCACGGAGTAAACAGATTTCCGAACTCCCAGCCTCATTTTCAACTTCGTTAGATTCCAGTGACGGTTATGCAACCATTCGGAAGAATCTCAGTGAGACACTCTCGCTGCCTAATTCCAAGACAAGCTTTGCCGGTGGTGAGTTTCCGTCAGTTATTTTTTTAATTTTTCTCAATGCACAGGCATGATGCCATATCAAAAGCACAACACAAGGCGATTATTTTGTTTTTTCCCTGACATAAAAATCGCGATACTACCTCGTCTTTGGGCCACTTATTTGATTCAGCTCTAGTCTACTTTACAATCAATTAATTTTTTGTTCGAACCGAGGCTGAACACACTTCTCTGCATCTTAATAATAATAATACGCAGTTCTTATAGAGCGCTTTTCACACTTTTACTTTCATACTTTTTCCTACGAATCCCTCCTCTTAATGAGAAGTGCAACTGGGTTCTTTTACGTGCATTAAACAACACACGGACCCTACGGCTTCACCTCCCATCCGAAGGACGAAGATTAATGATTAAATGTCTTGCTTGAAGGACACAAGTGTCAAGACTGGGACACAAACCCACACTCTGCTTATCGGAGACACCAGAGCTCGAGTCTGGTGGGCTTGGCCGCTCGGCCATGACGCACCACAAATCTAAGCAAAATAAACTTGAACACCAGGGCCGTATTTCATGGAGCTGCTTAAGCATAACAAGTTGATAAGTACAACAAAATTATGCTTACCAGAACAGGGTTAGCCAGTTGAAATATCATTTTACATACAAAACGTAAGTGGTACCCTGCTTAGTTTTGCTTAGCAGAAAAATGTAAAGCAATATTTTCTGCTTAAGCAGCTCATGAAATCGGGCCCAGCTTAAAGGACGTTGACTTCATTCACAGATTCAACTGAGACGTCACCGACGTCATTGCGAAGTTGTAACAGCATTGCATCTCAAAGCTCAACAGAAGAGATCGCTGCCTCAGCTGGGTGGAGCAATGGTGCAGCAGGTGGCATAACAGATGCAAGCGATCAGTAAGTCAAAGTTGCTTTACTACAGACCTTTATTTGCTGCCAACTACTTCGTCTTGTTCCCTGTTTGTAGTAACAATAAGATGACTAATTCTCATTATGCCCTTAGGGGTCAGACTATTATGCCCCTACAGCCTCTGTTTAGTTTGTGTTGATTTAAATTGGAGGACTGCAAGTGACTGCAACGTGGCAAAAAAAAAAAAAAAATAGAGAACTCTGAGCTTTAAAGAACAGTACATGATTGGTAATTGGAGCCTACTGATTGTGTTTTCATGAGTCATTACCAATAATGTGTACATTGTGGCCTTAAACGAAACTAGCGAATTATTACATATTCTTTTAGAGTTTTAGATCAATTTGGTGTTATTTATAAGTAGTAAAGTTTAAAAGTAATTGAATCGTATTCTAGTTATTTTTATTGCCATTAATTTAGAGTCATAAATTAGGAAGGCAATATACAGTTACCAGAAAGGAGAGATGTGGATTAATCAGAAATGCAAAGTATACCACTGTGATCTCTTATGAGTTAGTGGTTCTGAAAAGATTATAGATAGTTCCCAGCAGACGCCATCTTTACGGGCAAAATGCATTTTGGCTTGCAGGTGCGTCAAACGCTCAACTTATTAACGCAGCCGCGCTGTTCACTAACCAATCCTGCAATGAGTTTTGTGAAATGCGCGCGTGTTGCACGCCGTTCTCACACGAAACGCACGACTGTTTGTTCTAAACTGCCCGTAAAGATGGCCGATTTACGTCATACTGCAACCTATCTATTGGGTTAACCCCCGACATTTCAATCAGTATGTTCTGATCCTCTTCAGGAGAGATTGTTACGTTGTATTACTGCAAACCTCGCTAGATTCCATTCCCACCATGGAAAGTTTCAAATACTACATGTACTATAAAAGCATTGCATGTATAATATGCATTCAGATTAAAAAGAAAGTAAATAAAAACTTATGCAAAAAAAATAAATAATTATAAATAAATTAACCAGTTATGTTTTATGTGCAATGCTAGTAAGAAAATAAATAATAAATAGATAAATATTGTAAGAGGGATTATTAATTTGAATTAGATGATACAATATGATTTAAAATCCTAGAGATCACTCCGTGCATGAAAATCTGAGCATTGCACACAGGTATGGGCAGGCCTGGAATTTCATCTTAGAAGAGGGCAAGGCCATTTGCATTTTGTAAAGGGCACTTTCATAGGAAAATCATATTGAAGTCTATTGAAACTTTTTTCAAGGGGCACCAAGGCCAAAAACTAAGGCAACAGAGGCCATGGCCACCGTGTGATTCCAGACCTTTTTGGGCAATGTGGTCAGCATTGTGTGCACATTTTTATTAACGGGCCTCCTTGCCTTCGGATTGGGTGCTTTGAGCTATAAAAAGCATTTATTTGGGTTGGAAAGGTATGTTTAAAGTATAATATAACGACTCACACAAATATCTTGTGAAATTGTGTGTTTTTGTGTTATTTCATGAGCATGCCTCGAATTTCGTTTTCAAAAGGGCACGGCAATTTCCCCAAAATGAAGGGCACCCAATGAGGAAAATCTGAATTTGTATTGAAGGTTTTTAAGGGCACCCACAGCAATTGCTGTGGTGCTGTGGTGCTGTGGTGCGTGGCGAAATTCCAGGCCTGCATGATGAGAGTACACATTTTGCTATTTTTGTAGAACCAAATCTTTGACTCCACAAGAAGGTGGACCGTGCGCTCCACTGGTTGTATTTCCAGAAGTAAATTTGTGTTTTTCGTTATCACTACTCAGTAATATTACAACACAATCTAGGTGTTTTTGTGCATGAACAACTCTTGGAAAGGATAAGCAGCAATTCCAAACAGCAACATGTTGAGAGATTTGAAGGCAATGTGGCCCTTTAATGGAGTAATAGGCATTCATCCTTGCTTACTTACATGACCTTGCAGATGGTATCAGTTTTTGTCCTCCCCCCCCCAAGTTTTTTTTTTATCTAAAAATATATTTCTCGACCTTGAGCGTTAAGGATGTTTGGTTTATAGTTTCAGTTGTCGAACCATTCTGGAATAACACTGGCTAAGTACTTTTGGTACTCGGTGGCCTTGTTATGTTTTCAGAAATCTGGAAGGGGAACATAATATTAAAGGCGTACAAGAATTCTAGTGCATTTTTTTCCCCCAGGAAATGTATAAAGTATATCATCTGAATCCATCCATCCAAAAAATTCAGAAAAATATGGCGAAACATTTTAATAGTAGTTATTGCTTTTAAGGAAACGGCAAAATTGTTGTGGCATGTTGTGGCCGATCGGTTAAGAGCATTAGACTCAAGCTCTGGTGTTTCTGATCAATGGGGTTTGAGTCCCGGTTGTGGCACTTGTGTCTTTAATCAAGATACTTTACCATAATTGCTTTGTCCTTCGGAATCGGATGGGACACTAAGCTCTCAGTGTACTAGGATTGGTAGTGCATGTAAAAAAAAACAGAACACTTATCGCGGAAGAGACTAGGGGTTAACCCTGGTGTTTGGGGTTCACATAGAAAGCACCATTGTTTGACTTGGGAGGTACATGTGCAGTGAATAATTTCACTTCTGAGGTATCCTTGGTTTCATCACCAGAAGTATATAGTAATAATAATAATAATCAATTGACATTGACTACTACTGGTATTCAAGCAAGCAGAACTCAATAAGCCATATGCAGTTAGATTTGAATGCTCAGTTTATGAATTCCTATGACTAAATCCACTGTTGCTATTAGTGGCATGGGTAGAAGCAAACTGTTGCATAGTTTCAATACATAGGAAACGGCAAACACAATTTCCGATGAATGGTGTGGCACAAGAATACCAGTCTTTGCTGATCTAGAGGTTGTTGTGTCCAAGGTGTGCCCCGAACCATGTGATGTAGCAACAGTGTGTCAGTTTGAGGAATTCAAATTGAGTATTAAATTGTGACCTAGGTCCAATTTCGTAGAGCCGCGTAAGTGCACAAAGTAGCTAAACACAGCAAAATTGTGCTTACCAGAATAAGGAAAACAGCCAAATTACCATTCTACATGTACGATTTGTGATTGGTATCCTGCGCATTTATGCTTAGCAGAAAATTGTTAAGCAATATTTGATGCTGAAGACACTCTATGAAATTGGGTCCATGCAAGTCACTGTACCAGACATTATCCAAATTTAACTCACAAATGGTTTATTGCACCCTATTTGCCAATGCTGTACTGTTCCCTTTAAACTACACTTATGTCGCCTTGAGCAGTTTTAGCAAAACTTGAAATGTCTCACTTTCTGTTGGTGTCAATTTACATGTACCTTCATATTGCAACTTGACGAATGAATATTTTTACTTCCTCAAAAGATGTGTGTATGAAAGTAAATCTTAGTTTGAGATATTCTAATGCAAGTCTTGTAAAGCAGATCACAGTGCCAGTGAAATAAGTGCTAATTATCGTAAACTTGGGTGTGATCCCTGGCTACACGGCAGTTAACGGTTGTATGGCTTCTGACTGGCACCCCCGAACAAGGATATTGACAAAATAGGGAGACCGCCAACATAGGGCTAGATAGCTCAGTTGGTAGAGCGCCGGTACGTTAATCCGGAGGTCGTTGGTTCAAATCCCGCTCTAGTCAATTTTTCTTTGTTCAACCCCATACTATTTTGAAATTCACCCAGTCAGTTTCCTTGTGGTTCATTACTTGACAATTTATTTTTCAATAACACAGTAGTCTGATGATTAAAGACCCATGACCATGGCTCAAAGGAAAATGGGTCTGTTAAAATAACAATTACTAAAACAAATTGAAACATTTATGAAACAATAATTAACAATTAATAACAATTTTTATAAAGCAATTTACACTGTATCACACCCGAGGGCATCTCAAAGCGTTCACTATTTTTTCTACAAGGTTTTGAGCTATGTTTGAAAAATAAGCGGATTTATTTAATACATGTAAGCACCATGTAATGGTTTACAAGGTGCTGTGGCCCAACCTACAGCTAACCATACCAGAAAACATTGGGGTGAACCCCTACTCTTAACGATAAGTGTACCAGGGCTCGATTTCACAAAGAGTTCAGACTGATCGTAACTGCAAATCCATCGCAGTTGCTTAGCAAAGAGTGATGTCACAATACAAATCACTATGGTAATACTGATAACTCATCTTAAGATGAATCTTAGTGCTTTGTGAAATCGACCCCAGGTCCTTTCACGTGCATTACACAACACAGGGGACCTACGGCTTTACGTCCCGTCCAAAGGACTAAGCAATGATGGGTTAGAGTGTCTTGCTGAAGGACACAAGTGTCATGACCCGGGACTCAAACCCACACACTACAGATCAGAAACACCAAGGACACTGGACTCACAATCCAGTGTCCTTGTGAAAAAATTTGGCTTTGAGTCGAATAAATATCCTTCAATTCTGTCGAGTATTTAAAATCCCGGTTTATACTTCAAGCGAATGCGAATGCGAAGCGAATTTCGACGTCAAAGCTCTGTTTTCGCTGCGAATATTTTGCAGGAGTTGAGCATATCTCAACTGTTGCAAATTGTTCGTTGCGAATTTGTGACATCAAACTTTGCTTCGCATTCGCATTCGCAGGAAGTATGAGTCGGGCTTTAGTGTACTTACCCATAAGACAAATGAGGTCAATCTTCGCTTAGTGCCTGTTCAACTCAAACCAGTTTATAAAATCAAGTTATAGTCCAGTAAACATTTTGAGGTACAAACCCTGAGGTCTTATGGATCTCCCCCCCCCACCCCAAAGTCTAGCCGTGTATTTATAAAAAATATGGCTTTCCATAGTAACTTGATGATGCTTTTTGTTGTACTCCAATGTTCAGGTCAGAGGTGGGTGTGGAGCATAGGAATGGACTGGACACCAAGGGTGAAGTCTCCACAGCGGATGAAGACGATGAGGTCGACCAATGGAAACTGCTCGGCAAAGAGGAGCTCATACATGAACTGCAGAAGAGGAAACAACAGATAAAGTAAGACATATAGAGAGGAGTGAGATTGGGAGGTGGTCCTCAACAATTACATGTTATATTCACACACACAATAATGATTAACAATTTTTATACATTAATTATTCACATCTGAAAAGGAAGAAATTAGCATTTTAAGCAAGTAGGTTGCACATTTTTTAGTAGCCCACAGGGCAAGTTGAGAAGTGTTGTTAATTAGCCCAAAGCATTTTTTACTAGACAATGTACGCCGGGCTAGTGTTAAAGGAACATTACAGAATTGGGTTTTTGCTAACAAAACAGTTGCTGGCAGTGTAAGCACTTTATGTAATCCACCATATACATAAACTGACAAACCTGTAGAAGTTTGAGATCGATCGGCCATCTGGGTCACGAGAAACTAGTGAAAAACCGATTACACATTTGCATGAAATCATATAGATTCAACAAATGAATAAAACGCTCACTGAGCGATAAACTCCAATCGGAAAATTAGACTATTCATTTCTCATCAAATATGGCATTTCAGACAGAAATATTTCAAGGGATGTTTTCTGCTGTCATCATCATTAGACCATGTAAGTTTTATGTAAATCTGTGATCAAAAAGTATATTTTACAAGTTTTTTCTTTACCAATTCTGTAATGTTCCTTTAATGTTTGACCATGGTACTACTGACAATTCTACCGTTGCCACAACTTGCCAATCTTGGCTTGTGGCCAGGCCGCATACCAGACACACCAACAGTTTGGGTGTTGAGTTGCCACACGGTGTGCCACTTAAGTCGTTTGAGGAAGAATAAAATAAAAGTAAATCAACTGATTGTTAACAACTGTTCAGTTATAGTCCATTCATTTCTATATATGCTCATCACAACCTGCCCAGATGTGGCTAAGATTGTTACTTTTTTGGCTCAAATTTGTCCAGTAACATCAATTTTTCTTTGCTTTTAATGTAGATGTATGTTAACGTGGGATACATTGGGAAATGTCCATTCATGGCATGACCTTTTAGGTTAAAGTGGAAATAGGTTAAACTTGCGACCGTTAGCTGCCACTATTGGTATTTTGGTAAAAGCCGCATGCAGCCGCTACTGTCTCTAGAGGGTTAAATAATAGTGGCTTCTTATATAGCTCTCATATCCGTCACTAAGTGACGCTTCAACATTCAGTATTTTCCTGCCAATCAGACCAGGAACATCGGGGCTAACCCCTTCTCTTTTTTCGATAAGTGCACTGGGTTCTTTTACGTGCATTACACAACACACGGGACCAACGGCTTTACGTCCCATCCAAAGGACGCAGCAATACTGGTTAAGTGTCTTGCTTAAGGACACAAGTGTCTTGACCGGGACTCAAACCCACACTCTGCTGAACAGAAACACCAGAGCTTGAGTCCGGTGCTCTTATCCGCTCGGCCACGACACACCAATAAAGAGTTACAGCTGATTAGCCTTTCCCAAGACTTAATGGAAATAATAACTCTTTTCAAACCAAAACTTAAGAATCAACATTTTTTTGATTTTTTTTTTTTCCCCAGAGAAAAAGAGAAGAACTACAAGAGTCTTGAGAATCGAGAGCAGACTTACAAGCAGATGTTAAAGAAGCGTGACCAGGTCATCATGCATCTAGACGACAAACTCGGCATCATGGAACAGGCTAATCACATGAGACGGTAATGACAACACTCATTGGTCTAATTATAATAATAAAATAATATAATAATGTATGGATTTATAAAGCGCACATTCTAAAATACATTACTCGTGGCTACAGCACTTAATAATGAAAATAGATACAATGATTAAACAACGTGACAATACAGAACTAAAAAAAAAAACTAGACCCAGTATGCTTGTGTAAAGAGCAGTGTCTTCAGTTCTGTTTTGAAAGGGACAGGTCCAATGTGTGAAAATGCCCGGTCACCATAGCGTGTTTCCTGTAGCGTTATCCAGGCTTTATTTGTATAGTGAATTTTGACTGGTGGAAACCATGCTCAAATTTTTCAGGTGTGGGTCAATGATCAGCCATTACATAACGGGTTTCCTACAGTCTGATTTTGCTTCAGAAACACTGACTGTAAACAAAAAAGGGAACCATTGAAACCTGCAAATGTCAATTAAAAAAAAACATCTTTATTTGGTTTTCATTGATAAAAGAAATTATTGAAATAAAAAAAGTTCCTTTTTGACTGAAAATAATCTAGCACGAGAAACGGGAACAGGAATTTTAGTCCCTAAGTGAACCGGTTGAAATTGCCTTTGAGGTTACGCTTGTCTGTAAGCTGGTTAGCCGTGTATACTACTCTGTTTTTCCTATCAGAGATTTGTTGTCACCAGAAGACATGGACGCAGCCCAGCAGAAGATCATGGACCTTCAAGGCACGTGTAAGATTTACCAGGAGCAGAATGGGTTCTTGAATACAGAGGTACGACGACAGGCCAGCCTGAGACGAAGAGAGAAAAGCAGGATTGGAATCCAGCACAAGTGAGTCCAGTATGCGCCTTACGGTCTGCCATTAATGCATTATTATTATAGTTATTATGATTATTACTAATTTCTGGTAATGAAACCAAGGATGCCTCATAAATGAACTTTATCACTGTAGCTCGCAAGCCTGAGGAAACTTGTACACAAGGGTTTTAACCCCCTATTCTTCCACAAAAAGTGTTCTGGGTTCTTTCATGTGCACTACCAGTCCTAGTACAGGGGACTTAATGTCCCATCCGAAGGACAAAGCAATTATGGTAAAGTTTCTTGTTCAAGGACACAGGTGCCACGACCGGGACTCAAACCCATACTCTGTTGATCAGAAACACCAGAGCTTGAGTCTGGTGCTCTAAGCTGATCGGCTACGACACGCCACATGCCACGGCACACATGTATCAATCTCAGCCCAATTTCATAGTAGCCGAGTCAAAAGTAGCTAAGCACAACAAAATTGTGCTTACCAGAATAAAGGTACCAGGCAAAATCCCCGTCCAACATGTAACAATTGTGACTGGTATCCTGCTCGTTTTTGCTGAGCAGAAAATTGTTATGCACCATTTGCTGCATAAGCATCTCTGTGAAATTGGGCCCTGGTGCGTTTGCGCACTGCCCAAAATGAGCACTGCACAGTGACACACAGGGAATCTGACTCCTAAAAATGGTGTAACCAAAATTTATTGTGAGTGACGACGTTAGGTGTATTGAGGTAGCAAAATTTCCAAACCATTTATGAGCTATGGGGGTCAGCATAAATTAACCTATTGTGATTGGTTAACCTTTCAGCACTTTACTTATGTGAAAATTAAAATAATTATGTTCAAAACTTCATGAATAATCTTACAAAAATACACAAAATCATGTTTGAAAAGGCCTAGTGGCTTCACCACCAACGCGTCGGCATTAGGTCTCCCCTTGGGGTCAGCATACACTATTTTATTATGCATTGTGATTGGTTAACCTTTCAGCACTTTACTTGTTTGAATATTGTGAATAATTTATGTTTCACACTTTATAAAAAAAAAAAAAAAAAACAGTGAAAAGAATTAACAAAAATCAAGTTGGAAAATTTCTCGTGGCTTCACCACTTGCCCGCCTGCATGTGGTATCCCCTTCCAGACGCTTTGCGGCTACACAGCTTTGTCTAAGCCATTGAAGGCATTGACGAAAAGGCTACTTTAATTATAAGCACTGGAAGCAGTCAATAATTGTGTAATTGCAATCGAAAGTTAATTACTCTTTGTTCAGATTGATGGATGACCTAGAGAGCAATCTACTCCAGAGTCGTCAGGATTACTTCCAGTTACTGACTCAGTTAGTCGAGGTGACATCGCTGGATCTCAAGGACAACATTTCACTTGACATAAGCTGGGAAGATGCGGTAAGAAATATACAGCGGTGTTGATCTGAAAAGAAATAATGGGAAACAAGAGGGAGATTAAGTATTGTTTGAAGCTTTGCATGGTGTGGACAAATAGGAAAAAGACGAGCAGAGTATAACTGTTCGAAACGTCAAGACCAAACCGGCTCTTCTCAGAGCCAACACTCGAACAAAAGAGATTTACACATGGTTGTACCCGCAAGTTTACTAGTATTTATTTATAGTTTTTTCCTAAGAGGGAGATTCATTCTAGGGCACAATTTCCAAACCTGTCTATAGCTAAAAAAATTGGCTAAGCACAAAGCTTCTTGGAGTCCTAGAGTTACTACAAGCGGGAAATGCCTCCCTGCCTCCTAAAACTTGGGTTTGGTGGTGGACCTTTTTGTCAGCAACGACTCTCACTCCTGTTTTTTTTTAACCAGTTTACTTTGGGATTCAATAACATGTAAAACTCTTATGCAGCCACGCAGCGGGGTGCTTATAAACTGGCATTCAGAGTTTCTGCGTGTGTTGGTCGGTGGACATGTCAACAGGCCAAGTTTTTTGAGACTATTAAGCGGATTGCATGTACGCAGGTAACTGTTTTACGGAGTCCGTGGGGTCTTGGGTCATGGGTAAAAAGGCAATGCCAACAATTAGTTTTTTTAACTCGTTGCATGGATTTTTTGCCCAATGCCTTTATCGAAGACCTGTTCCTTTCACGTACCTGCAAAATATTTTGTGGAGATGGATTATACTGCGTTGTCATGAGGTCTTTCATCTCACTCTGGGATGCTGTCTGTTCGATCGGGTGTGGGTTGATGATCTGCTGTTAGCTTTCCAATGGAAATAAACACAACCGGAAAAAAGTACGAGCTATTAAAATCTGTAAATGTGATGCGATCAAGCTAAATGAGTCTTTTGTCGACCCTTGTCAATTTTAGTTTTTTTATATCTATTTGAAAGAAGTACAATCTCAGCTTTAAGGATATGAAATCCCCGTGTTGATACCACCTTTGGTTCAAAAGTTATGGAAGTCAAAACACCAAGAGATGTATAGAAATGTAGACTCCTGTCGACCTATTTTGGCCTGTTATTCAATAATGCTTTTACCGACGAACGACTCATTTAGCTTGATCGCATCACAAATGTCGATGAGAAAAAGTCTTTATAATAAGTGTTCAAACCGAGTTTCTTTGATGAAACAAATTAGTTAATGGCTAGAAAAAAATTGAAGCTTTTTGACTGAAAATAATCTGCATGGGTAACGGGAAAAGGATTTTGAAACCCAATGTGAAATGGTCAAATAAATGGAGTTTCCATTTAATAGGATGGCTCGCCAAAGCATTTATCTGCTTAAAAACAAATGGAGCCTGAATAAATTAGATTATAAAATATTAAAATGTAGTACTGTATGCATGGCCTCAAATGTATAATTTGGGGTTGAACAAAGAAAATAGACTAGAGCGGGATTTGAACCTGCGATCTGTCGATTAACAAGCCAGCGCTCTACCAACTGAACCATCTAGCCCTAATGTTCGCGGTCTCCCTATTTGGTCTTATCGTTGCTCGGGGGTGTCAAATGACTAGAATAATTAAATCTACTGATTTGAGTTGCTGTGTTTTATTTTTCATACAGCAGCAGTATAAGCGGTTTCTGGAGTTATATAACGGTGCAAGGAAACAGGACCCATTACTTCCTGATCCAAGGTGAGTGCCTTCAAGGTCCTAAAACCTGCCAATTGTCGGAAATATTTGCCAGAAAATTGTAAAACTAATCACGACCAGCTGACTTGTTTGTATTGATAGAGCCTGAGAACAGTGGGCCATGTTGACGCACTCATTTATATTTCTAATATCCAAACAAAGTCTCTGTTTTGTGCTATTTTTCCAGATATTTTTGCATGTGAAATGTTTGTCCTAATGATTATACACAAATGTATTGCTTCTTATGGGTTAAAATGAATGATTGATAACGTGGTTTGTACAACACAAGGTTTTCAGAAGATACCCAGATGCTGATGTGGGATACCCACATGAGCATCTGGGATACCCAGATGCCCATGTGGGATGCCCATATGGGATACCCAGATGCTCATGTGGGATGCCCAGAGTAGCATCTGGGATACCCATATGCTCCTGTGGGATGCCCATGTGGGATACCCAGATGCTCATGTGGGATGCCCAGAGTAGCATCTGGGATACCCATATGCTTATGTGAGATGCCCAGATGCTGATGTGGGATACCCAGATGCTGATGTGGGATGCCCAGATGCTGATGTGGGATACCCAGATGCTGATGAGGGATGCCCAGATGAGCATCTGGGATGCCCAGATGCTCCTGTGGGATGCCCATGTGGGATACCCAGATGCTCATGTGGGATGCCCAGAGTAGCATCTGGGATACCCATATGCTTATGTGAGATTCCCAGATGCTGATGTGGGATACCCAGATGCTGATGTGGGATGCCCAGATGCTGATGTGGGATACCCAGATGCTGATGACGGATGCCCAGATGAGCATCTGGGATACCCAGATGCTCCTGTGGGATGCCCAGAGTAGCATCTGGGATACCCAGATGCTCATGTGGGATGCCCAGATGCTCATGTGGGATACCCAGATGCTCATGTGGGATGCCCAGATGCTTATGTGGGATGCCCAGATGCTCACGTGAGATGCCCAGATGCTCATGTGGGATGCCCAGATCAGCATCCGGGATACCCAGATGCTCATGTGGGATGCCCAGATGCTCATGTGGGATGCCCAGATGCTCATGTGGGATGCCCAGATGCTCACGTGAGATGCCCAGATGCTCATGTGGAATGCCCAGATGCTCCTGTGGGATGCCCATGTGGGATACCCAGATGCTCATGTGGGATGCCCAAGTGCTCATCTGGGCCCCATTTCATGTGCCAGTTACCACAGAATCATCAAATCATGCCCTTTTCTTATGGGGCGCTGTAAGTAGAGAATGGTAAGACTTCGACCCGTTTTCATCTTCATGGTGTTTTTAACGATTACTGATGTTGTTCCTCCATCAGGGTTATCATGACAGAGGGACACACTGATATCTACGGGTTCCAGCATCCAATCAACAATCAGCCGTTACTATTCCATCATTTGTGCCAGATACTACTAGATCACCTCATGGCAGCCTCAAGGGTAAATTCCCAGCAAACAAACAAATATTCAAAGCTATAATATAATGTGATGCGATCAAGCTAAATGAGTCGTTTGTCGGTAAATGCATTATTGAATAAAAGGCCAAATAGGTCGACAGGGGTGTACATTTCTATACATCTCTTGGTGTTTCGACTTCCATAACTTTTGAACCAAAGGTGGTATCAATACGGGGTTTTCATATCCTTAAAGCTGAGATTGTACTTCTTTAAATAGATAAAAAAAAAAAAAAAATTGACAAGGTCGACAAAAGACTCATTTAGCTTGATCACATCACAAATTGGATTTGTCTTGGAATGTTAAAGATGGGGATGGCTGGACGTTTGGACCTGAGCAGAGTCTTGTCCAATAGCCTTTGAGAAAAACTAAATCTACTTTTTGTTGTGGATTTATTGTTTACAGAAATCAAATGAGCATAGAAAAGAATGGGACGATCACCTGAACTCCAATGACGATGTCTTCTTGTGTAAACAGGTAAGAGCCTTTTGAGGGGAAAGTTCGGGGGGATTTTAGTTTTGGTAATTCTCTATGAAAAAGCAGGTGTTCATTTAGGGGCCATTCAGAATAACATATGTTAAAACAATTCAACTTAATCAAACTTGTTTGACCAAACCACCATTCCAATTTTCAGTAAAAAAAATAAAAAATACACTGATATTCTATATCTTAAAAATAGTGAAAACGAAAAAAAAATACCCTGACTATTCTTTATCTTACCTATTGAAGGACAAAGTGATGCCTGAAATGAAACAGATATTTTTTAGATCACTGCTGTCAGGTCAGGACAGTTGAGGACATTTCAGTTGATTTCCAAGCTGTCAGCTACAGTTTTTTAAGGACTATGCAACTTTGTAGTTGATTTAGTTGACGGGGAAAAAAAGAGAGAAAATCCCGAGCACACAAACTTAGTACAATGTTTTTCTGTCTGTTAGAATGAGGTGGAGTATCGAGACAAGGTCGACTATTGAGAGAAAGTTGACCAAAACAACAGAGCAGTACAGATTATTTGAAAGAGTCTGTCGGGTATTTTTTATTGTCGCATCCCCTTAAGGTGACCCCCTGGCTGCTGCTTCCCAGGTTGTATCGTATACTTGTGTGTGATCCCTGGCTACATGGCAGTTAACGGTTGTACGGCTTCTGACTGGCACCCCCGCGAACAAAGATATTGACAAAATAGGGAGACCGCCAATATAGGGCTAGATAGCTCAGTTGGTAGAGCGCCGGCACATTAACCCGGAGGTCGATGGTTCAAATCCCTCTCTAGTCAATTTTTCTTTGTTCGACCCCCAAGTATTTTTATTGTGTAACTTTTTCTTGTTTTTTTTACACTGAAAAGTGAATTTAGATTTAGATTTTTTCCTTTAACCCACCCACCCACAATTTTGAAATAAGTCACTGTTTTTGAATAACGGTTGTTCTGAATGACTGATTAAACAATCCAGAAGTGCTCTTACGGTATTATTGTGAATGCTTAAAGCATTTCTCAATTGGACATCAATATTTTTTATTTGGTAAGGATGAACTGAGAGATCTGGTGTACAATGGAATACCAACAGACAAGAGAAGTGACGTTTGGAAGACGCTTGTAATGCAACGGGTCAAATCAATCAAGGAAGAAAAGGTGAGATGCTCTACTCTCGTCTCTATGTGTCTGTCATTAAAGAGGGGCTTCCCAAGGTCGAATTCAGTTTTGTGATGCACTCAATTTTCCAATAGATAGAAAAAATTACAAGCCTCTAACCTCGCCTTAAAGGACATTACAGATTGGTTTTTGCTAACAAAATAGTTGCTGGCAGTGTAAGCACTTTATGTAATCCACCATATACATAAACTGACAAACCTGTAGAAGTTTGAGATCGATCGGCCATCTGGGTCACAAGAAAATAGTGAAAAAACCGATTACACATTTGCATGAAATGATATAGGTTCAACAAATGAATAAAACGCTCACTGAGCGATAAACTCCAATCGGAAAATTAGTTTATTATTTCTCATCAAATATGGCATTTCAGACAGAAATATTTCAAGGGATGTTTTCTACTATCATCGTTAGACCGTGTAAGTTTTATGTAAATCTGTGATCAAAAGTATATTTTACAAGTTTTTTTCTTACCAATTCGTAATGTTTCATTTAATTGTTGATGTCCGATGATGTCGTGTTTCAAATTTCGCTCTGAAAGAGTATCAAATAAAATGAAATTTTATACCATTTTAACATGAGGTTAGAGACTTGTAATTTTGTCTCCATTTTGAGAAGGACTCTTATCTTTTGGAAAATGAGTGGATCACAAAACTGAATTTGATCTTAGAGCCCCCTCTTTAAACATCAGTAGCTCTCTTGTATGGAGGTATTATGCAGTTGTATAACATCTGTACTTGCATTTGTTTCTCAGGGTGGGCTTGCTTTGTTTTTTTAATTGTTTTTTAAAAATGTTCACGTCTTGATTTACTTTGATATTTACCGTTGTATTTGTACATTCTTATCTGAATGCAATACTCTTTAAAGATAAGATTTTGAAACTTTACCAGTTGGGAATATGATCTAGTAAGGTTTGCAGTGACTCCATGTGCATGAAATCTCTGTAGGACTTGTGCTGGTTCTGAAAAGAACCGTTGTTTTCAGAACCATCTCAACTCATAGAGAGAATATTACATAACGTTACTGCAAACCTGACTAATTTGTTCTTAAAATTTATAGTTATATATTTGTTGTTTTTATCTGTGTTTGACCAGACTTGGCCAACAGGGCTACGGATCACAGAGATAAATTTTGTTTTTTGTTGACCCTGGCCGATCCGGTAGTTTTGCCTTGTTGTTATTGTGCAATTTTAACGGCTGAATAAGAAATATAATGACAACAAAAAATGTGTTTGAACGATGACAGAGTGAGGATTACTTCCAATGGTTATGTAATCGTACGGGTACCTCGGCATCTGTAGACAAGTACAGACGACAGATTGAGTTGGATCTCCTGCGCACTATGCCTCATAATATCCACTTCAACAGCAAGGAAACAGAAGGAGTAAGTACATTTTTGTAGCGGCGTTTTGAAAATGGCTCAAAGTGAAGCCAGGAATGCCCCAGAGAGAAAGATTTTACCACCAGCAGTGCCCTGAACAATCATTCAACCCAGTTAATGTCCTTGCTAGCAGAAGAGCTTATAGCGTGTGATGATTGAGTGGTTTAGTGCAGTGGACCCAAGTTCTGGTGGCTAAGGCATCAGGGTACGGGTATCAGGGTACTGGTTCGAATCCCTGTCATGACACTTGTGCCCTTGAGCAAAGCACCTGCCTATAATTGCTTCTCATCGCCCAGTGGTAAATGGGTACCTGTGAGGGTATAGACGGTTCTTGTGATTGATTTTAGCTTGGTGCGCTACATTTTTGGCAGCACAGGCTGCATACTCCCCAGGGAGCTGAGATAGTTTAAGGAATGAAATAAATGGCCCAGTGGTCAGAGGTAGTAATGTGTTAGTGAAGCGCAATGATCATTTCTGGCGTTGTTTTATTATTTTTGTGAACCCATTTAAATGGCTGTCATTTTTTAAGTACACTTTAGTAACAATTCTTTCTTATGTCTATGTTTGAAGGTTAAGCAGTTGAGGCAGATTCTGGAAGCCTTCTGTGTTCACAACCCAACGGTCGGATATTGCCAGGGGATGAACTTCATTGCAGGAACTTGTCTACTTTTCATGGATGTCGAAACTGCATTCTGGTATGTGAAATTCATAAGTAATAAGTTTTGTTTTGAAGAATTTGAAATTAGAAGAGGTGGTTGTTCTAAAAAGAGCCAGTTGGTTGATTCTCAATGTCTGTGCTAGTGTGCCTTAGCTGATGCCATGGTTAACAACCATACTTTACATGGTGCTCACTACAACAAGTTGTAAAACTTGTATTACTTGCTTCCAAAATGTTGGCAAATGGGGTTTCTTTTCTGGCTTGTCGTGGCCTAGCAATCTAGTGCACCGGACTCGAGTTCTGGTGGAAATCTCACCAGGGTGTGGGTTTGAATCCCGGTCATGATACTCCTGCTCTTGAGCAAGACACTTAACTACGATTATTTCTCTTAACCCAGGGGGTAAACGGGTATCTGTGAGGGCAGAGATGGTTCTTGTGATTGACTTAAGCTTGATGCACTGCTTGGCAACACAGGCTCTATACTCCAGAGGGAACTGTGATAGTTTTAAGGAATAAAACTAACGGCCCAGCGACCTGGAGTGAGCGCCGCAATTGGTTGACTCTGGCGCTATATAATTGTTACACTATTGAAGGAACATTACAGAATTGGTTTTTGCTAACAAAACGGTTGCTGGCAGTGTAAGCACTTTATGTAATCCACCATATACATAAACTGACAAACCTGTAGAAGTTTGAGATCGATCGGCCATCTGGGTCGCGAGAAAATAGTGAAAAACCGATTACACATTTGCATGAAATCATATAGATTCAAAAAAATGAATAAAACGCTCACTGAGCAATAAACTCCAATCGGAAATTTAGTTTATTCATTTCTCATAAAATATGGCATTTCAGACAGAAACATTTCAAGGGATGTTTTCTACTATCATCATCATTAGACCGTGTAAGTTTTATGTAAATCTGTGATCAAAAAGTATATTTTACAAGTTTTTTTCTCACCAATTCTGTAATGTTCCTTTAAGGAATGAAACAAACAACCCAGCGACCTGGACTGAATGTCACAATTGGTTGACTCTGGCGCTATATAATTGTTACACTATTAACGTTATACTATTTGATTGTTGGCAGGTGCATGGTGGCAGTTGTGGAATCCTACTTCCCTGCCAACTACTTTGACAGCAGCCTCATCGGCGCTCAGGCAGATCAGAATATTCTGAAGGACATCTTGGAGTTGCGGCTGCCTGATCTACATAGTCATCTTAATGAAGTAGGAATTGAGATGTGCTCCTTCACCCTCAACTGGTTCCTTGCCATCTTCTTTGAAGTAGTTCCTTTCACCGTGAGTAACGTTTTGTTGTAAGCAGAGCTATGAAACTTGGCTGGGATCCTATCCAAACATTAAGTAGGGTGTCGTGGCCGAGTGGTGAAGAGCATTGGATTCAAGTTCTGGTGGTCGAGTCATCGGGGTGTGGGTTCGAACCCCGGTCGTGACATTTGTGTCCTTGAGCAAGATGCTTTACTATAATTGCTCCTCTCCACCGAGGGGTATAAATGGGTACCTGCGAGGGCAGAGGTTGATATTGTGTATGAAAAAGCCTTCGGAGCGCCACAGCAGCACAGGGCTGTATACTCCCCAGGGAGCTGAGAAAGATTACAGGAATGCTATTGGCCCAATGACCAGGGCACTAATGTAAAGCGCATTGATACGTTATTGTGAAATGCGCCATATAAGAACTAGTTATTATTATTATTATTATTATTAAGACACTCGCACATGTTTGTTGACCTCTTAAATCGAGCACTTCCCTTGGTCCTCCCACTATTATTATTTTTTTTAAGCGGCGTACCATATTTTTTTTTGTTTACACAAAAGCAAAGTGAGGCGACCTTGCTCTATACAAAACACCCGGATCCCTTTTGTTAAAGTCCTCGGTTGCAATGGGTAGACACCCCCCATGAAAACAGGTGCCACAGACTTGCACAAATATCATACCTTCTAGGCAAGTGTTGGGTACACCCATGAACTCAGTGTCCAACACTACATGTACTTTTTTGCTTCTAAGTGGATTTTCTTATCTGCATTACTTTTTCTTGTAATTTGTTCCTTTCTATGTAAAGCGCATAGGGACATGCTATCCTGTAATGTGTTATGCGCTATAAAAGAACTGTGTATTATTATTATTATTACATGGGTTTTCTTCTGTTTGTACAGCTGGTATCATGTGGAAACCCCATGGCTTGTGTACTGTGGACTTGGTCTGTTGTGGCTTTTCGTGGGAAGAGCCAGTTGGGCAGGACAGTGCACCAATAGGGTTTAATTGATGTGGTTATTTCGTTCTTACAGATGCTTTTACGTATCTGGGATTGTTTCCTGTTTGACGGGCTGCGAGTTCTTTTCCAGTTTGCGATAGCATTGCTGGAGTATCACGAGGCGTCCCTACTGAAGAAGAAAGACATCTTGGCCATCCTCAAAGACACCAAGTCAATGGCTAAGCTGACTCAAGATGTAGAGGCCATTGTCAATGTAAGTCTCACAGATAGATTCCTTGCATAGGGCCTGATTTCATAGAGCTGCTTAAGCACAAAAAGTAGCTAAGCACAACAAAATTTTGCTAACCAAGATAAAGGCTAACAGCCAATATACCATTCCACATCATCTGTGACTGGTGTCCTGCTAACTTTTGCTAAGCAGAAAAATGTTGAGCACCACTTTCTGCTTTAAGCAGCTCTATGAAATTGGGCCCTGACCTCACACACGGCTACTCTCTGCCCACGGTCTGCCATTTTGGGAGTCAAATTGCATGTGAAGATATGGAGCGCGTCTACTGTGCACTGCTCAGTAACACAAGAGGAATCTTGACTCCCAAAATGGCTTAACAAAAATTTAGCATTGGTGATGACGTCGGGGCCAAATTTCATAAAGCTGGTCACCAGTAAGCAAAGTTTTGTGCTTACTGAAAAAACATTGCGTAAGCAAAAGTGAATTTCATAAATGATCGAGCAGATTTGACAACGCGTGTGCATATTCACAATGGATTTGCATTGTCGCATCACTCATCTGCTCACAAGAACCGCCGGCAAGCTAGCGTGCTATCTGCTTGGCAGTGTTTATGAGATAGAAATTCTGCTATGCCCTGTAAGCAAAACATTTCTGCTTACATGCTGTATGAATTAGGCCGAGTTGAATTGGGTCAATAGAGAGTTGCCTGTAATTTCACAGAAGTAGCTGTTGAGCATAGCTTCCACGTTTTGTATAAACATAAAATAAAATTGAATGTGCAGTCATCGGAAAATTTGATGTAAAAACAGCAGAAGCTAGATTTTTAAATGTGTAGAGTATTTAAAGGAACATTACAGAATTGGTTTTTGCTAACAAAACAGTTGCTGGCAGTGTAAGCACTTTATTTAATCCCTCATATACATAAACTGACAAACCTGTAGAAGTTTGAGATCGATCGGCCATCTGGGTCACAAGAAAATAGTGAAAAACCGATTACACATTTGCATGAAATCATATAGATTTAACAAAATGAATAAAACGCTCACTGAGCGATAAACTCCAATCGGAAAATTAGTTTATTCATTTCTCATCAATATGGCATTTCAGACAGAATTATTTCAAGGGATGTTTTCTACCATCATCATTAGAGCGTGTAAGTTTTATGTAAATCTGTGATCAAAAAGTATATTTTACAAGGTTTTTTCTCACCAATTCTGTAATGTTCCTTTAACTGAGTTTCTACACACATCTCCTTTTGTCATAAAGTGGTTCCACCGTTTACAACAATTATAATAGCGTGTCATGTCGAAGTGGTTTATCACATTAAATTCAGGTTTTTGTGGTTGAGTTATTTTGGGGTTTGAGTCCCGGTCATGACACTTATGTCCTTGAGCAAGATGCTTCACTATAATTGCTTCTCTTTACCCAAGAATATAAAAGGGTACCTGTGAGGATAAAGGCTGATGATGTGTTTGAAAAAGCCTTTGGAGCGCCACAGCAGCTCAGGGCTGTATACTCCCCAGGGAGCTGAGAAAGATTACAAGAATGTGATTGGCTCAATGACCGGGCACTTATGTAAAGCGCATTGGTGTGTTATTGTAAAATGTGCTAGTTACTAGTAATTGTTATTATTATTCCTCGTGTTTTGAACTCACTCGCTCCCAATGGACCTGATTTTCCTATCCAGATTGTAAAACAGAGCAACGATAACTTCCCGTCGGCAACGTGGATCCAGGAGAGACAGCATCACTACATGAGCATCTTAAGAGTCGTCTTTGAGCAACAGGAGAAATCCAGAGAGGAGTTTGAGAGACAAGAGGGCCTCGCTCCCATGTCGCACCTTTCCTTAGCGTTTGACGACAAGGGATGCATGAGCGACTTGAAGATGGACTGCGCAATAGAGTGCTTCCAAGGTAAGGGCAGAGCTGCCAACTCTCCCTGATTCTGCAGAAAGTTCCCTGAAAATAAAAAAAACAATATTTCCATGTTCTGATGAACAAATTTGAAAATCTCTCTGATTATGGAAACTTGTTCCATATTATGTTTAATGCAACTCTAAAGATCTTCCTGATTGTTGAACAAAATCTCCCCGATTGCAAGATGCAAATGTGGGAAGCTCTGGTAAAGGCCATCATTAATGTACACCATGGGAATGTCGCCCTGCCCTGGGAGTCATAATCTGTGCCACTCTGTTGTTAGATCACCTAATGGACCATTTTATTTTGCTGCATTTTATAATTTGTGTATATAGCAAAATATTGTACCATGTGACATATGAATCTATGGCAAAATTTTCTATTCAAATACTATGTCATTTAGATCTACCAACAGACCCACTGCATATTAGAATTAGAATTAGAGTTATAAAATGTTATTGTCTGTATCATAATAGTACAGAAATTTAGTTTCCATCGGCACATAAAATTAGAACATTCATTTAGTTAAAAACAATAATTTATCGACCAAGTTACACAGATACGAGTTTACACGGATATGGCGTTACAAGCCCCACCAGCACCCTCACTGAGGTCAATGGAGACAAACAAATGGCTGAGCGCCGTGCGCCGTGCGCCGTGGGTACATGTAGGCACATTTCTAATGTTTGATCTCAGCAATAGCGGCCAATGCAAGGTGTCTATGAAAAACTTAGAAACACTCAACGCACATTGCCATACACACTCTTGTCACGTGATTTCAATTTGCCGTACAAGCTTGTCACATGGTATTGGTACGCCATAACGCCTGTTTTTATTTGTGGGCATTCCTGAAGAGCATTATTTTAAATGAAATCAGTTGGACAAAAACATGTAAAGGGAGTCACAACAGGTATTTTTTCAGTTGGTTTACTATTTTTTTTTGAACAAACTTTTACATGGCATACGGACGAGGTAGTACGGCCCACATCCTTACTGCACAATTGTTGGATGATGTAATCTGTGTTTAACAACCCTGGTTTTGTCTTTGTAGGCAACTTGTTGATTTGCAGAGGAGAATTGAGGCAGGGCTGGATCGGCCGCGTCGATGTCGGGAAATGTATCAAGCAAAACTCTGGAGTTAGGGTAAGATACGTTTATCAACTAAAGACGTTTCTCAACTAAATGATGATAAAGTGGTATGGTAGCGCCACACGTATGCAGTCCAATTTAACATGTGTAAAACTTATTGCTTGTTTCAGCTGGACAACAGGATTGTGTGTGTGACTATGGCTGGTTCGGACATGGCTCTGCTAGGAACAATCTCCAATTTTCTCTATGCCTTCAGTGTGGGAACTCTGTGAGTATTCGGACAAGTTTCGGGAATTTTCTCTAAAAAACAAGAACAAAAAACTTTACTAAAACTGGCATACATTTTGTGTGTAATTTTACAAAAAAAGGTTCCATTTCATCGTTTCAAGGCATTTCTTATGTAAGAATTTTTGAATTCTAAGAAAGACCTTCGTCTTTGAAGAACGAACGTAAAAGCCTAGTCTAAATATTGAACTTTTCTTGCATAAATCATCGAAGAAAAACTCAATGCAACTCCTATGGGCTTTGGGTAAATCATTGGATTGAGTTTGTGTAAAATGGGCGCGGCTCACCTTGAAGTTAAGTCAGACTTACGAACAGCATGGCCTTAAATCATGTGTCGGCCATATTGTTTTTTGAAATCCAAATCAATGTAACCAAACCGAGGTATAAAGGACAAAGTAGTCTGATCCCTTTTGTAAATAACTAGGTTCTGTATTCATCAATGCTGTCGGGAAGAGGGAACAAGACAAACATGGTGGCTTGATTTGTGAGATTATGTGTGACGGGATATGATGGAATCGGTTCTGATTTCAGAGAGGAACTTTGGTTTGAGAGACTACGAGACACTCCACTGAGTATCGTCCACGACCCACGCACCAGGAACGTCTATATTGGATTAGCCGATGGCACTCTAGCTGTTATTGAGGTTAGTCAACTACTATGTGCTCATGGGGAAATTAAGGGAATCAATGTGTGGTGAAGAGGTTTTAAACTAGTGGTTTAAACCTGCCGAGGCCTGGTTCTTGATAATATCACCGAGACGAACTTTGATTCCCATTCATAAATACCTTTCTCCTAAAAATATCCAAAAGCCCTGTAAAAGTTGAGAACAAATCTGACAGTTGAGCCTTAGCTCACCTCGACTCGGCGTTGAATTTCTATGCATGTAGAAAAACCGCGTCGCGCAATTTTCGAACCTGCGCGCTTAAGTTTCAAGCTATCGCACGCAAGTTTCCAACTTGCGCGAAATAAACTATGTGGCTTACCAAATTTGCACGCTCCGCGCAAACGTGATAGCGCCCTCTTTGACAAAAAGTTGCCAGGCCATGTTTAAACACTTCTAGCCGGTGTTATATCATCCGTTTAAACACCCCACGTGATGTCCTCTCGTCCAATCAGAATGGATAATCTGTCCCAGGTATTTATGAATATTGGTTCATCAGTAGGGCAAAACCAGCAATAACCCCAAACCCAAAAGGTTGAATTAACTATATCTGGCATAAATAATTCAAAACATGTTACATGTATGGATTTTGTGTGGTTTTCGTGAGCGCGTTGTAAACTTGTGTA
>CM063258.1:5018832-5035389 GCA_032158295.1 Pycnopodia helianthoides | reverse complement strand
TAAACCACGAGTTTTTTATTTGAAAATTCCAGCTATTTTTAGCGCATCGTTATTGCTTAATTTTCCTGTAGATCACGCTTTTGAAGTAATTTGTTGTCATTTGCGTATATTGTGTAGTTTGTCACCGGGTAAACATATAGTTTCTATAGCGAATTTCCTTGTAACCAAATTTCAAAAATGTTTCCGTGTTTAGTCATCTTGTTGATCTGCCCGTTGCTATCAACCGGATGAATAAATTCCTAGAGAAAGAAAATACATGTTTACACTACAAAGGAAAATCTCATGGCTTGATACACGCGTACACGACTATTGGGTTGGCCTTCCCTTCATATCTTACGTGACACATTATAATACCAGGAGGTTATTGTTTGTGTTTTTTCTCCTCATTGCTCGTTAAACGACCCTGATCTAGTCATCACTATGGTGATTTATCCATTAAATTTACTATTGTGAAATGATGCACACTTCATTGCGCCGTGCAAATTAAAAGGCAGAGTTAGTATGCAGCACGGTGGGTCGAGCTATGTTGTGGTGATTGGGTTTTTTCCCAGCAACGTTAGGGGTGAAGCACCTTTATTTAAAAACAAACTAAACCCGGGGACGTTTTTTGGCTTCTGATTCTGAAGCCTGGGAAGTTTATTCCGCTTTGTTTTGAATTGTGCTGTCGTTTTCGCTCAGTTCGACCACGGAGCCAAGCTGCGCTCTATTGCGTGGACATGGACAGAGACGATATTTTGGTTTCGAAAGTATTTGAAATTTGCATTTTACTATGTAGTGCGTTTTGATAATATTGATATTACTAGTGTAATTGGCGTTCATTGTGAGAGGTGCGAGACACATTTTCAGTCGGATGGAAACAAATTGAAAGTGACATTGAATAAACAAAGAAGACGTAACAAGCTTATATATATATTGTATTATTATTGTTTTTTGTTAAACTGTGTACTTAATTGTGGTAAATGATGTCATCACAGCCTATATACAATTTAACAACATTAGATAGCATGACATTTATGTGAAGTCAAACTTCATTAAAGGATGTGTACAACATTGGTAAGATTGAAAATATAAATGTTCACAGATTTGCACATAACTTACATGGTATAAAGATGTCATGGTGGTGAACCTCCCTTGAAATAGTTTTGCTTGAAATGCTTTAGTTTTTACGAAATAAGTAAACAATTAGTCTTTATCGCGCGTGTCCAAAACCCGATGTTTGAAAACAGTGAAAACATAATAATGGGGGTTTTCACTGTTTTCTCAAGACTCCGAAGACTGATTGAGCTTAACATTTCACAGGTTTGTTATTTCATGTATATGTTGGATCACATAAAGTGCGGATACTAGTCTTTGAAAATTACCAATGCTGTACATGTGCTTTAAATAACCCTTTGGTTAAATGTTTTCAAAGAGCAATAATACGATTGTGCCTTTTGGGCAGACGGGATGAGTCTAAACCGTGACCTTTGACCTTTGACCTCCCCCTTCTCGTCTACCCACTTGTTGTCTGCAGCATCCCTTCCCTTCCCCCGCGTTCTTGAGTGGCGGGCCTGGTCTTGTTTTAAACTTCACGATTGATTTACCTCCCCCAAAGCATCGAACACAAAGATGATCGATGGGGGAAACTTTAAAGTGACTCGAAGTGAATGACATTTACGCCTTGAACTAAGGCTACCTTTAAGCGGCCATTTTGTTATCGCGAGCAATGCATGGAGCAATGTAAACCGCAAAGAGGCTGAGGGGAAAAAAACAGTCTGGGCCCTTGTTGGTATGACGAGAGTCAGCATTCAAGATTGCTGTTGCACAATAGGGTACAAGACAAAGATGATGATATTATGACAATGGTGCATTGACTGAAGACGTGCTGTGACTCGCCTAAGCATTTTTCCGTCTGCCTCATTATTCATGACTCAGCTCAGATGAGCTGTCTGATGCGAATTAATTAATAAGAGTAAATCCCCTTTGCTACACATTGTGGTTTTTACCTCTTTCTTTGTCATCATATTGAGACGTGTAAGCGTTGGCTAATCACGCATGTTGACGTCATTTTCGAAATGATTAAATTGGTGGGCAAGTACTGGTTGTTCAAATTCTGATTCATCATTTAGTACAATTGGTGTCGAACTGGGACAAAGGTGACACAGAATAGTTTCTGAACGCAATGTACTATGTAGGTTACTTATTTATTTTTTCATTATTTTGTTTATTTTAAATCTTCGGACAAAAAAAACCCATCTTGACCAGAGCAGTCCAGTGAAGTACAAACGTTTAAAAAACCGTCGCCCAAAAATGTCCACAACCCCCGGTCATAAAAAAAACCTAAATATGTAAGATTACTAAAAACCATTTAAACAAACATTTACAGAATACGCCCTCTGAAGAATTACGCCCACAGTTAATTTAACGTCGGTTTGTAAACTTTGTACTCATTTCCCACGGTAGAGGGCCAAGCGAAAGATTCAGTATTTGGTTGAACTTTTGTTGTTGATTGAGTGACCATTTTTTTTACAGCCGTAAAATTGTATTTCACATGGGCGTTTCCGTTTTATTTTATGTTGTTGGGCGTTCCGAACAAAATTGTATTGTATTGAACAGAACTCGCATGCAACCAATAACATACAACACAGACAATCATGTAATCATCCGCCCTGTGTTTTATAAACATTGTTGGTCTCTTGTTTTCAATTGACTTAGAGTTATATATTTATATTTATCAATACAACACACAAAATACACAATGACGGATGTACGCAATGCCAGTGGAACGACCTGGCAAACTTACTACGCGTCAAGGCTTGTTTGGGGGGATTTTGTTTTCTTTACACACGGCCCGCTATACTGAGCTGTAGTCTAAATTTGGCGGTCTTGTCACATCACGTATATAATGTTGGTAGAGACGTGGAAACGTGTATTTACAAGTATTGAAATCAGAGCGCGCCAGACCATGCCCTTGACTACTTGCCTTATTTGGCAGGGTGTACTCGGAACTGCACACACAGAGGCATTCCAAAAAATTCCCTTTGTTGCATGAGCACGGTGCATTGTGTAATTCGGGACAGCCCCTCTGACTAACATTTCATGTTAAGAACAAACTTTGTCCTTTACCGATCTTTTCTGTGAAATAAACTTGCAATATTCTATCCTTTGAGGATGTCGGACCGTTTTGTTGTAATTTTAGGGACAAAGATGCGTGCCCGTGTTGTGAACGAGCGATTGTTTTAATGAAGCGATTCAACGCCAACTACTCGTATTTTATTCATGGTCACAACCTTCCTTGGCAACGTTGTTTTGGCGCTACGGGCAAGGTGTTGACGTGACATGTGGAAATTCCTTTCATGAAGGGCATATGACGTACCTATTTATCACGATCGATGATTGGGCCGAGTCCCATTCATTGTATGGTCACGTGGGATACCTCATATCTATTTTTGGTGCGCCGGCCTGTGATTGGGTGCGCAATTGAATTGGTGACGTCAGCGGACGTGACGCCTTTGGCCCCGGATAAAGACTTGCCAGTGAGTAACCGTCATTCTTTCATTCATTCATCTGGAGCATTTGGGTACACATCCACGTCGCCCAAATACTACCATTATTTATTTCAACTCGACGATTTGTAAACGTTCACAGCAGACCGAGGTGTTAACCAGTATACACAGTCTGGCAACTGTGTGGATCATAACAAGACCTAGTTGCTGAATATTTTGGAAGGAGTTTTTTTGAAAAGTAGGACAGCATGGAAGCCCAACAAATAATCACCATGTCTATCAATAAGATCACCGGGTCGCGTGGCCAACGCGGCGGTGTCAACCTGAGGAAGAATCTGCTCGTCGCTTCGGTGCTCCACTCCGCCCGGGCGATGTACTACGAGGAAATGTGCAATAGAATGTCCAGAACTGCCGAGTTGCATTCCATGGAAAAGGAGTCCGTCGAGTTCGAGGAGGATTGTACCGAGGCCCCGGACTGGGGTGACGACGAGTGTGATTCCTCCTCCTCGCCCACCACACCGCCGGAGCCCTCGTCTTCTTGTCAACGCACGGACAGTTGTGCGGAAGAGAAGGCCACCCAACGACCAATGGAGGACAAAGAAAACTGCCAGCCGGCTGCAGCAGCAGCCGAGATCTCGCCGATGCAGGCTAGACTGGAAGAGAAACCTGAACCGGCCAGCAGTACTACGGAGCAGAGCCCCGACTCCTCCTGCTCCCCGTCATCACCATCGTCGTCACCAGACAAAGAGCGAATGGTGCTGGGACAAAAGAACACGAATTCCCCGTCGCCCAAGTCCGGCTGCGGTGCCTGCAAACGAAAGAGATCGGACTCCAGTGAAGAACTACGAGAGGCTTGCGAATCCATCCTGCCGAAACGACCCAAAACGGACCCGGAGAGCCAGGCCGAGAAACCGAACTCAGAACAGGGATCTATCACGAGTCTAGTCACCATTTTCAAGTCGGGCTTTCACGGACTATCGGGGGAATCCAACCCCCAAACGAACCTTGTTTCCTCGTCGTCCAGTGGGAGTAATCACCTACAACAGTCGTCGTACGCATCTTCAATGCCGAGACCATTTGAGCAACTTCAGATGCCCATTGCTGCCTGTTAACCTGCTGATTTTGGACTACGAACATTTTGTGAACTTATGTTGTATTGTCACCTATAACATGTTGATTTGATTGATTTATGATGAATTGATATTTTCGATCTTGTGCCTTTGGATGCGAGCAATTATTATCTTAACATTGGTCAGAAGAAATTAGGGTTTTAATTATTATTTATAACACATTGGCTGTTAAATTCTCTTGTTAAAATGTGGGCATTTTTTATGAATTCGCTTTCCAGTCTCTTAAATTTCACAACGGTAACATTACACGTCTATCTTAAAACAGGATAATGTGATTTGTGGATTTTTAGCTTTCAAAAACTGTTGTGTATCAAATGTGCATTACAAGTTTGAACTTTATGAGTTCGTGCTATCCTTTTTTGGGTAGTTTCTATTCACAGTCAACGTGGTAAAAAAAAAAAAAAAGCAAAAAAAATACCCTAGCCCCTCTCACAAAAGAACCAAGTGTTTGCTTTTGGAGACGCATCCTTTGTTGCACACGGGAAGCGAATTCACAACGCCCGGGCGTGCCCCGACCCAAACACAATGCCCCAGCAAGCTCACACAAAAGCACGGCTGGCGTGCACAGTGAATGGCTGAATGCTTGGAATTTATTTTCGCGGGGAAAACGAGGTCATGTGGTGACATAACGCTTTGCCGTGTGAAAAGAGAAGAAAACCATGTACATGTACCATTTTCTTTTTTGTTACCGTGTGGTTAATACCATTATGTGTTGGGGGGGGGGGTCAAAGCTAAACTTCCAGCGGTTTCCGGAGTCGATGAGTTTCCTGCTGTTAAAATTTCCGGTCATGAGATTGTACAGTGTTCCTAACACTAGTAAAAAGGTTGTGCAGGCTGAATTTCGTTTAACGAAATCATTTCACCCGATGCCAAGTTTTATTTGTAACTTCTGAAAAAAAAGGAAGAAAAATCTGTCGAAAGCCCTTCCCGCTAGACAGGACATACCTATTTTGTGTCGACTTCCCCTACAGTGTGTGTCAGTGCTTCCCTTGGGGAGAGCTCACTAGGCAGGTCGAGCCATGGTCGAACACACAGCCACAACGTGGATATTCGAATTAACCATTTACATTCTGCGTAATCCAAACGGATGCTTGGTTTATGATGGGGCTATGCCTCACGTCCGGTTAACATACGGACAGTTTTTGTATTTAAAAAAAAAAAAACCACCAGCAAAATGAGAGCCATCGACTTACGGAATATCCACGTATTGTAATTTTACTGACAAATTGAGGGAACGGGGTGTAAGATTGTCTTGACTGGAATACCGTATACGTGACTCGTACTTGCCCTACATTTGACTTTGGTATCCTACCAAGGTATGATTAATCATGCAGTAATTTTCCATACGCCGCCCTGGCTGAGGCAATTGTGTTTATTTTAACCGCATGTGTACTCACCGGTGAAAAGTTCACCGATATGCAAGTGTAATTCCAAAGGTTGCCTGCGTGTGTGTGTGTATGGTACGATCCATTACGTGGCATGGTCATAGTCTGGCTGTTTGCCATAAATATTATGTATGGTGAATTGCATCATTCAGGGTGTCAGACATGTTCACACATGTATTTCCTCGAAGGCATTACATTTTGTAGTGGGCGTTAACTGAAATGGACCAATTCATTTTTGATATGCGTTGGGGTGGGGGGGGGGGTAATTTACAGTATGGAAGTATCGTATCGAAAATCTGGTAAATTAATTATTGTCATTAATATTGCTCGCCGTCCACTTGAGTCTCTTGTCAAGCAACATCAATATGCCGTAGTGGACATTATAACATTAAAATATCCATTCGAGATTGTATATATTTTTTGAATCCAAATACAATAGACTACTTTTTGTGGTCGAAAACAAAAAAATGTTACCTGCTGTTCAGTGTGTTTGTTTTTTCTATCTCCTGTTCTGTTAAGTCTTATTTCTTTGACATACCATAGGCGCACATGTAGACATTATGGTATACAGCCATCTTGTTTTGCTTCCGTTTAAACCAATGTAAACCAAATCGAGACCTGATGGTCATTAATTACGGACCCTTGTTCAGTATGGCGAGCATCTACGTTCGTTATTGTTAAAACCGGTACAGGGAACATGCCAAAACGTGCAGCCTAAAGTCAGTCGAGAAACAACATTCAAGTTGTATTCATATAAAATAAAATAAAAGTCAAATGAATCCAGTCGCCAAGCAATCTCTTGATCAGATTTTCACTTCCTTGTGGGATTTCAAACGTCAATTTCGTTATCAATGACTCATTGATAAAAATCACCCCACCACACACAAGTGTACATAACGATACACTCGCCTTTTAAAATATTAATTGAGACATATCGACGTTTCAATTCTCTACTCTGCAATCGTTACTTTTAATTTCGCACCTTTAAAATAAACCATTTCCTCGAAAGAAAACATCTCCCCACGTGGAAGTTCCCTTTTTACAGAACCGCAGATTTGCTATCTTCCTTCGAGAGGAAGTGTGGCAGCCACGACTGACTTGTGCGAAGCTGGTCTGTGTCTACATGTTTGTTCACGTGATGGCAAGTTGAACTTCTCCCAACCTTTGTGTCGATGTACTACTACTACCTCCCGTTTATTGCAAAATGTGCATTTGGGTTTACCAGATGCAGTGCTGTAAGTCTGTACATGTACAATCGTGGAGGCTGCATGAGTACAATGAAATATGTGGCCTGCCTGAAGGGTTATGGAAGCAGCTATTATAGCTATTTGCAAGGTTTTAACAGATGTCCAGTTTGATGTGAATCGCAGACGGTGCAATTTTGCGAACGATTCCCAGCAGAAAAGGAAAGAAACAAGTTAATGTGCGCCATTTCCTTAGAAATGAACAACAACAATGGAAAAAGAATGAAAACCCATTTTGATTTAATTTAAGTTAGATTTAGCACGAATTAAAGGAGCATTGGGTATTATTACATAAACCAGAGGATGGTGTCATTATTCTTAAACAATTTGGACTCTTTTTTATGGTAAAATCCAAATGAGAAGTTGGGTTCACCGCACTGGGCAGCAATAAACATGATCTCATCACAAGCCCTTTGCAACATTTATTTGACTGTCTTCCAAACCGAGACTGTAAGGAATGTTACTTTTCCGTGTTGACATGAGGCTACATTTCATGCCTGTGAGGAGATGAAACAATTCGTGGGTGGTGAATGTTTTCAACCGTCTCCATCCCGGTGAATTCCTGTTTTCCTTCCTCCATAAATTCTCCAACGATGGGGGATGAACTTTGCACCTACCGTTCCATGCTGAAACCATCTCGGCCGCCCACGTCTTTATACGAAACACGGGAGTGTCCGTTTGCCCGAATTCTTCAAAATGCAAACAAAGGATATACAGTACGTGTTCGGTTTTTCAGTGGGTGGTTTTAAAGCAGCGCTGTACGTTTTACGAACACACATTCCAATGTTATTACTGTTTTGTAGAGATGAAGAATATTTCATATTTTACAATTTTCACATCTGTTTTTTGTGGGGTTTTTTAGGGGGCTAAATTTGGAGGGTTTTTTGAAATAGTCAAATAAGTTAAACATTTTCGAAATTTGTATTGTGTAAATTAATTGTCTACGAAAGCGTGAACGAGAAATTGACTTGTGATTTTGTGGCTCTCAGAAACAGCAGTAAAATTGTTATCAGATAGCCTGAAAAGTCTATGAAAATATAGGGTAGATGATTGTAGATCAGCCCTTGTACTCAATAAATTGTCCTAATTTGTTTTTTCTCAATAGCTTAATATCGTGCCTGGTTGAGAGTGATATAAAATTAAAGTCATACTTATTGCTTATATCTCATAATATTATGACAGAGTATAAGTCATCATTATGACTTACATCTCATAATTATGACTTAGGGTTAACTCATAGGCCTAAGTCATAATTACAACCTGTACTAAGTCATTATTATGATATATAAGTCATAATATGACTTCTTTTTTTCCCAATGGCCCTTAAACGCTTCCGTAATGTTCCGAACAAATTTTACCACGCACAATAACGATCAGAACACTTTAAGCAAATAATTAATTTTCAATTTTTAAAATTGTTATGTTGATTAGATTGAGTCCTTGGGTGTCCACTTTGAGATAACCCTTTGCTTTCTGGCTGTGGTCGGCACGGTTCAAAAACTAACGTGTTCACAGTTATAAAAATCATGGTTGACTTGTCGATTGTGAATGACGCACAATCCGTTCAACACAAGCTTTCCTCATTAAACGAACATCCAATTAGCCCGGCTAATGTTAATATCATCCATTAATTAGTCAGACCCTCTTACGTAACGTTACAGGATATATTGCTAATATTAACGGTCGTTGTGGTTTCCTATATTGTTTTGGATTGACGTCGTTGATATCATTAGGCAATGAGAGACGAGACTGGCCTAAAACTCTACCCCCCCCCTCAACAATGAGCAATTTTCTCCGTGAAAATTTTAGTTTCCCCCGATATACCTTTAAAGGCAGGATATCCTTTTGGTAATTGTCAAAGACCAGTATCCTCACTTGGTGCATCCCAACATGCATCAAATAACACACCTGTGAAATTTTGGGCTCACTTTGTCATCGAAGTTGCAAGAAAATAATGACAGAAAAAAACACACTTGTTGTATACTTGTGTGCTTTCAGAAACCTGAGAGAGGCTTCAAGCCTTTCTCAGATGCAAATTTATTGGTGAAAAAATTACCCCTTTCTCTAAAACTACACTACTCCAAAGGGTGTCGTTTCTCACAATGTTTTATACTATATCAACAGCTCTTCAGTGGTTTTTACCAAGTGAGTTTGCATGGTCAATAACTTGTAGAGTGATTGCCAAAAGTATCCACTGCCTTTAATTGTCTTTATTTGAACGAAGTGTCTTCGCGGGACAGCAAATTTGAGTCATTTTGACCCCTCGTATTGCATTTCACTGTATAACTGACAAAATGAAATTGCTTCACAGTGACTGAGAGAACCAACATTGTGTAAGATATTTCAGCCGACATGTTTTGCTTTCCCCTTCTCTTGTTTCCGTGAAAAGGTGTTGTTGTTAAATACCCCCACACTATACGAAGCATCTTGTCGGTTTCGATGGTGACTGAATGTCACGTGGATATTGTAATGCAACTGAACTTGAATCCCCCGTAAATTTTCTTTTCGAGCAAGAGCAAGGGTTTCAAGGCAGGGTGTACTTTGGTAATTTACTCCACATGTTAAAGGAACATTACAGAATTGGTAAGAAAAAAACTTGAAAAATATACTTTTTGATCACAGATTTACATAAAACTTACACAGTCTAATGATGATGATAGTAGAAAACATCCCTTTAAAGGTACATTACAGAATTGGTTTTTGCTAACAAAACAGTTGCTGGCAGTGTAAGCACTTTATGTAATCCACCATATACATAAACTGACAAACCTGTAGAAGTTTGAGATCGATCGGCCATCTGGGTCACGAGAAAATAGTGAAAAACCGATTACACATTTGCATGAAATCATATAGATTCAACAAATGAATAAAACGCTCACTGAGCGATGAACTCCAATCGGAAAATTAGTTTATTCATTTCTCATCAAATATGGCATTTCAGACAGAAATACTTCAAGGGATGTTTTCTACTATCATCATCATTAGACCATGTAAGTTTTATGTAAATCTGCGATCAAAAGTATATTTTACAATTACCAATTCTGTAATGTTCCTTTAAAGAGAGCAACACTATTTCGTGGGGGTGTTACAAGTACGTCATAATGGTCATGCTATGACTGAGTCACGTTCTTGTGTTCCCATTGTATGGATACATTGTACAATGTACATGTACAGTGTGTACAGTTTGGGTGTGTACACATTAAACGTAGTGTTTACACATGGCTTTAAAAACGCACTGTGGTTCCCCTTGCATCAACCAAGTCATACATGTACATCAAGTTACATAATGTTTTTTGTTTCAAAATGTTTCCATTCCAATGTGGATGTCGAAGCTTTGTTCAGGAGCCATGTTACGTTTGAAAGGCCGAGCAGATAATCCTCTGTAAACTAGATGGGTCATCTTTTTCACACCCACATAATTTCACCTCTGTCAGTCGTTCAAAGTTGAAAACCATGGTTGACACATCCTTGTACGTACACATTCGTGGACTAGTGTGGTCTGGTAGTTTGTGCGCATTAATCATGTTTTTTTTAAATGACCAACCAACAAAAAGCACCAGAAATAATCTTGTTCCACGAAATTCACAGTGCCAGGTATTTTTTTTCCCGAGATCCGCGTAACTGTTTTAAGATTAATATTATTTCACGACAAAATTAGTAGTGTTACTAGGAAAAAGGGCGATTCCGGTGTGTATATAGTTATGAGCAGTAGTTTCCTTGTTGATAAAATTCCTCAGTTGGCGTTTGATTCTTACTCAATTTTTCACTTGGTTCTTTCTTTTAAAGACACTGGACACCTTTGGTTATTGTCAAACACCAGTCTTCTCACTTGGTGTATCTCAACATATGCACAAAATAACAAACCTGTGAAAATTTGAACTCAATTGGTCGTCGAAGTTGCGAGATAACAATGGAAGAAAAAACACCCTTGTCACACGAAGTTGTGTGCTTTCAGATGCTTGATTTCGAGACCTCACGCGTGAGGTCTCAAAATCAATGCAAATATTTCACTGAGAAATTACTTCTTTCTCAAAAACTACGTTACTTCGGAGGAGCCGTTTCTCACAACGTTTTATACTATCAACAGCTCTCCATTGCTCGTTGGCAGTAAGTTTCTATGGTAACAATTATTTTGAGTAATTACCAAAAGTGTCCAGTGCCTTTAAACAGAAGGTTGAACAATGTAGAGGCGTCCATGACTTCACAGAAAGTAGTTGTTATACCTACGTTGGGTTACCAATGATGTACATTGGTATTTAAATGATTTAAGTAATCCTGAATCGAATAGAGCCATCTTAAATTCTCGGAAATGTGTTCATTAAAATAGAATGACCGTGCCCACTGTGCTGTCATCATGCTTGGTAGGTTTTCCATGCACGCAACAGTAAAACTCAAAATGGTACCAGACCATTTTTTTATGTCAAGTATCGGTTTGGGATACATTGGTTTGAACGGAAGAAAAAGTTGTATTGTTGCGAATGGGTGGTCCTTGGTACAGGGCCCGAGTGGTAATCAAGGGACTTTACGCACAAGCCTTCCACCTCAGGGGACGATGTTTTGTCCACAGCACTTATATACTTCAGAGAAATCACTCTGGATGTGTGCCGTGTGAGTCAATTTGCATTGAACCGTTGAACCCCGCGGTCTAAACATGTCGAGGCCTCCGACTCTTTACTCGGAATCGCCAACTCCTTGCAAGGTTGGATTTGTGTGTGGGGATTTGAGTGTTCCGAGAAGGAGAAACAAACACCGTCAAGGAATGTTGTAACGATTCAGGAGGGTGTTGTGGCAGGCAAGGTCTTTACTATTAAATCCCTGATTCATGATCACTCTTTAGTCTGACTTGTCAATTGAATATTCAGGGTATATATCCCTTTGGTAATTTTTTCCAAAAATTAATGACCATAAAAAACTTACTTGGTAAAGAGCACTGGAGAGCTGTTGATTATTATAAAACATTGTTAGAAACGACCCCCTTTGAAGTAATGAACTCTTAGGGTAAGAGGTGATTTCTCTCTAAAATATTTGAATCTGAGAAAGGCATAGCGCATAAAAGCCTTTCTCAAACATCTGAAAGCACAAACAAGGGTGTGTGTTTTTTTTCTTTCAATTTCATATTTCTTGCAACTTCGTAGAAATGAGGTGCAAACAGGTTGTTATTTTATGCATAATGTGGGGGTACACCAGTGAAGATACTACTCTGACAATTACTCAAAGTATGCACCCTGCCTTTTATCGCCCCATAGCCTATTGTTTGTACCAAAAGCAAAATCATATATGGCATATTTTATGTTGATTTCCCCACCTAATACTGCTGGTTTCGAAACAAATTTGTTCAAGTTGTGTCTAAAATATACAAGGAAATTGACAAAGTCAGTGTATTGATTGTGAACTATAAATACAGTTGAATTACCTTCATGGTTTCGGGGCTGGGTATTTTGTCTGCACCGACGTCACTTCGTAATAGCTTCAAATGATCAAAACCGCACTTAATTAAAGGCCCTGTACACTATTGGTAAGATCAAAAAACACAAATGTTCACAGACTCACATATAACTTACATGATTTAAAGTAAGTAATGGTAGAAAGGGTTCCTTAAAATATTTCTGCCTAAAAGGCCATCGTTTCTGAGAAATTAGTAAAACAATAGTTTTTAACACGCGTGATAAAAAATTGATGTTTGAAAAAAACAGAAAACACATAAGGTCTCTTTTCACTATTTTCTCGTGACCTCGGTGACCAATTGATCTCAAACTGTCACAGGTTTGTTTGTTCATACATATTTTTTTATGTTGAATCACACAAAACATGAACACTGTCTGCGATTTTTTTGTCAGCTCTACCAATCCTGTATAATACCTTTAATAATTATCAGTATTCATTCTGTACCATTCGAAATACAGTAGTTTACCATGTGGCTTTTTTCAGCTCCCTTTCACTCGTTCCTTTTACCATAGTTTTACACACTGTTTTCCCAGCACAAGATTCCTTTAGCATGATACTGTACTCCCACAGGGCTTCTACCTCAACAAATATCCTCGTTGTTGGGCCCTCAAACCATCATGGGAATTTGCTTCAAACAAACACCTCCGTAAATACGAGCTGACAACGTCGTCCCGTCCCGTCCCCCCCCCCAAAAAAAAACCACTTCCCACATCCTGCATTATCGTTATTATTAGCAGGCAATGAAAGGAAATCTGTTGTTTACTGACATGACAAAAGACCCACATATTTCAGTAGAATAGACACTATGAATAAGAATAGTCTGTTCAGCTTGAGGTGTGATGTCCACATGGGTATAATCTGTGAATCTTCTCTCTGCTGTTGTTGTTTTGTGTGTTTTTTTAAACTCTGGCTGCAGGAATTATATAAATTATTGTAAATAATTGAGGCAAAATATATTTTGGGGAAATGGGATGTTTACGTACCTACTTGGAATATGCTTTACGGTCAAAATGAGGGTATTTGGTTGTGATGGACTGTCTTTGATGTCGCAATATTTAGTTCTTCCATGGGTCACCATATTGAGTCACGATTTCACAAAGTTTTACGCCGATGTCCAAGAGTAGCGGTCGACTGTTATGTTTTGTAAACGCGGTTGTTGTTTGATAAGGAGATACAAAATCGTCGGGTCTATAGGGACAGGTTTTTTTTTAGGTGTGGCGGTCGGCAAAAGTGAGCTTTTAAGGACGGGTGTGGCCGTTTGACGCAGGTTTATGTCGTAAAGATGAGTGGGATTGGGGGTGGGGGTGTTGATTAAAGTTCATGTAAAGTAGGTCATTGTGGTATTACTAGAGTGAAACTGCGTGGTCGAAGACACGTATCCGAATCCTCCCACGGAGTAAGAAAATCTGCCTCCATGATCCACTTACACAACTGTCCTGTTTATAAGACGGTAAAGATGCCTTCCTGCCGTAATATTAATGCGTGACGAACCATAGAGCAAGGCCTTGCTCTACGGGCGAACCTTTCCCCCTTGCGAGTTTGCATTTGTTACAAAAGGCAAACTGTACTAAGTCCAGGGGCCAAAGAATACGAACGGTATACACCCGGGCATCGAGACGATAGACTGCCCTACACAGGCCGTAAGTGCAGCATCCAAATGCATGTGTGCACAGCCACAATCATGGGTACACATTTGTTATGTGTGTCCTTTTATGAACAACACTTTGAAAACCAGTGATGTAACAGTTATTTCAATGTTTTTTGTAAATTGACTAACCAGCGCTGTGTTAATGAAGAGTAGAAAGCACTTGAGTTTGTCGAAAACAAGAGTCTGCAAAGAGTTACTCAATATTTATGTGTCGTTCATTTGGTGTCTTTGTAACAAAAAGTGTACCCATGATCCTGTGTGAACGTTATAATTTGGTAAAAACCGTGACGTTTGTCCTCAATGGAAATCGACCTGGTGCGAATTAGAAAACACAGGATGAATTTTACGGCGTGCGTTGATGCGCATTTTTACCAGTTTACAAGTCAAGCAACGTCTGCGATTGCGTAATGGAAGTAGGCCAGGGCAGGAAATACATTTGCATAAAATCCCACCACAATGCTGTTGATTCAGAGCGCGGTTCCTGCTAAACGTGTTTTTGACCACGAAGCAGCGCCGCAAAGGGTAGGGGTAAAGGACTAAACTCCTCCGCTAAAAAAAAAATACGGTCTTCAGATTGCTGTCTGAATAACAAAGGAGATTATTCATGTCATAAAAATGTGGTCTTTGCATGGGGCATGTTTGTGGGGGAGGGGGGGGGGATGGACCGATATTGCAGCAACGCGGAAGTACGCAAGGGGCATGTCCTTCCGGATCCGTCATGACCACAAGGGGCGCTAGGCGTAAATAACGTCTATTTATCGCCATTGTCTGCCAATGTGGGGAGATTAAAAGCGATTTATAGATTATATGGTTTGGTTTTCAGTTGGGGTTTTTCCCTTACGGTGTAATTGTTGTACCCTGGTTTGTTACAGTCCTGCACCAAAGCATTATACCGTTTCCCCTTTTGGTTTATTGTGTGGATTTATCAGTGTGTGAGGATCGTAGCTTGTAATGATTTAAAAATAATTTTTGGGGTCTTCCATGCGACGTTGTTTTTCCTTCTTAAAGGAACATTACAGAATTGGTAAGAACAAAATATACTTTTTGATCGCAGATTTACATAAAACTTACATGGTCTAATGAGTGATAGTAGAAAACATCCCTTGAAATATTTCTGTCTGAAATGCCATATTTGATGAGAAATGAATAAACTAATTTTCCGATTGGAGTTTATCGCTCAGTGAGCGTTTTATTCATTTGTTGAATCTATATGATTTCATGCAAATTGTAACCCGGTTTTTCACTATTTTTTCTCGCGACCCAGATGGCCGATCGATCTCAAACTTTACAGGTTTGTCAGTTTATGTTTATGGTGGATTACATAAAGTGTCTATACTGCCAGCGACTGTTTTGTTAGCAAAAAACCAGTGTGTGTGCCCTGCTTTATCACAGGTTATCCCTTTATTTTAAATGACTGTTTCATTTAAATTAATTGGTTGTTTAAAATATATATATATCACAGCTCTGATGCAGCTTTGCACGTGTACCGAGGAATCGAAAATGCATTTGTATTTTTCATAATTATTTTTGTGTAATCTTTTTGCACAATGAGACTGAAATATACGGTGAATTTACTTGACTTGGGTTTAAATGCATTGGATCCAGTTGAATCGATAGATTGGAATGGTCTCTAGTTGACTCTGGTGAATGTTATTGACTCTGTATTGAGCCGGGTGGTTTTTTTTAAAGTTTGATTGCAACGGTTGTATAGGTGCGTGGCAAATATGGTAATTCATCAATTTCCATCAGCAAGCCCTTCCTCCCAGACAGGATTTTTTTCTGCTATTTTCCCCTCCTTTTCAGCCTCTAAATATAATTATGTCTGATCCTGGTAATAATTAACATCCATTTTCGTCAAGGTTGACCTTGCTCGCTTGCAACGGGTATCAAGCAAGACATCCGTTGCTAGGATACGGGCACTGCATCCGACCGCAAAATACAGAGAGAGAGAGAAAGAGCGTAGGGAAGGGGGGGGTAGTTAAAACGTTAATTCCTCCCGCAATATTTATGTAAAAAGAGTCGTATTCCTCCGTTCATTATTGTTGTTAATGTTTAAATTAAAATGACGGCCGAGAGATTTTTTTCATAACATGGAAAAAAAGAGCTGGCAAAAATAGGAGACTGTTTTCAAGTTGTTGTTTATGTTATCGTGTTGTTGTTTTTTTGTTTTTTGGGGGGATGGGTATTATTTTTCCCCCTCATGGAATTTTCTCATCATGT